>VWPW01024875.1:0-107363 GCA_013389825.1 Crypturellus undulatus
TTTTTTCTCCCTTTGGAATTGTATTTGCTGGAGAAATAGAGGGTAATGTTAGTGTTATACAGGAGGTATCACCTTGCTTTCTTTCTGTGTGCCCAGTCATGCACTACTGTGTCCATATATATGGTTCTTCTTATTTCAGAAGGATAAAATGCATTCAGGAAAGGCATATATGTGCCCCTTTTCTTTTGAAATCAGAAGATGTACTGCTTTCCAGTTTGAGCTACATAAATTTTTAATCCATGTGGGTATTTCTGCAAATTAAGATACCTATTTTGAACTAAGCACTTCATGTCCAATTTCTAATCACATGTGATGAAAGTGGGGAGGGAAGAAAGGGAGCTCATCGGAGCAGGGATTTTATGCGAGTCTTCCTCCAGTGGAGTCTGCACAGAAGATATTTTGGTTCTTTTGAGGGCAAAAACACCAAATCTGGGGCAGACGTGTATCTGGCATTTGTTGGGCCAGTCCTGAGCTCAGGTCTGTGCTGAGTTATCCCTGACCACAGTGGTGAAAGCTGTTCTCTCAAAAGCCCAGGCAGTTGACCCCACACTGTGGCACATTAGGTGCCTGGACTGTCTTTTTTTTCCCTTTAAAGCTTTCTTTCCCCTTATGTAAACTGTTTTCTAACTGGTGGCTAAAAGTTTAGTTTTTATATGTGGCACCTGTAGTGCTAATGTAATACTTGCTCCTAATTTATTGCTCTGAGGTGTGAGATTAGAAGGGTCTGAGTGGGTGCAAGAGATAAAGATAATTCTATCTGTCTCTGATTTATCTAATGGTCAATCTAGACCACTAACCTTTCTTCTAGCATTATCTATATCAAAAGCCCTGTGTGATGTGTGAAACTTCTTTTTTTAATTTCGCATTTACAGATATTCTGCTTATATATAGTTTGTTCTCTACAGCCGATTTTGAATTCCTAGGGAGGCAAGAATGCAAACATGGAAGTGGAGAAGTGTTCAGTGCAACTCTTCCTTCGTTTTGTGGGTTCAGAGGTGTGTTGGGGGAAATACCTCAAGCATTGCAGGCTTTTTAACCTCTTTTAGCCCATGTTTGGGTTTTGCAGTCTCCCGCTCCTACAGCCTGGTGGCTACTCTTGCTGTTCGGAGGAGCTGTCTGCAAACGGTGGTTGTTGCTTTGATGCTTCTTGGGAAACCTGGATGCTTGAGCTTTGCAAACGCAATGGTCTTGGTCTGTTTTATTCTGGTCTTTATGGTTTTGGTCTTAGAAGAACCTGTTGTCTTGAGCTTGCTCATATACTGTGCTAGTGATTTGTTTTGCTTGAGACCTGTGAGTTATCATGTGTGTTGCCTCTGTAATCAGTGGGGTGAAATCATGTTGACTCCTAGCATCACCTTGCACCTGCAAATTGAGTCTCAAGAGCAGTCAGAAGAGCAGCCCAGCCTGCGCCTGCACAACCCGTTGGCTTCTCAAAGTCTTTTTTAATTCTTGTTTGTTTATTTATTTTCCCTCCCCGCTCTGACAACTGAAACAGAGCAGGCTTTCCAGTTCCCACGTTAGCTGGCGGGGGTAATTAATGGGTTAAGCCTGCTAATTCGCCTCCCTATGTGCAGCCTGAGAAATGGGCTTGTCCTTGGCGTTAAGATCAGGTTTCAGTGCGATGGTTATTGGGCAGCGCTCTGGTGCGCTGAAGTTCAAACTCTGCTTCCCTCACCCGTGCGTGCACAACTTGCCAGCAGCCTTTTTTTCCCCTTCTTTTTCAATAGGAAAGGCCTCTGCAAATGCTCGTTTTCCCAAATAGGTGTTGCAGCCATGCCGGGTAACTTGTGCATGTGCTCAGATGTGCTGGGTGGGAGGCTAAGGAGCAAGGCTGGAGGTGATCGTTGTAGGTGCAGTTTTGGCTGCAGTCCGGTCGGTTCTATCCCTAGAAAATCCGCTTTTATGTGAGGGATGCCGGGTGCATGGGAGGTCATGAGTGCAACTGGAAAAAATCGGGGAGCAGTATGGTTCACTTGGTATTTGGGATTGCCTTGCAGGCCGGTGTGCCTGGGTGTTCTCGAGCTGTTGCACCTACAACCAGAACCTTCTGTGTGTGCGTGCACTTGTGCACTGATTTTTTTTTTTTTTTTTTTTTTTTTTTTTTTTTTTATATTNCTTTTCCACAAAATCTCCTAAGTTGAGCTCCCTTGGATTCTTTCAAAATATCCCAGGGACAAACGTCCTTTTTCAAATAAACTGCTGAGATAAATGTGTTTATCTGCTGCTGTTTTACTGTCTTGCTCTCGTGATAGCCCTGCGTCCTTTCCTAGCACATCCCTGCAGAAGGGCCAAGCTCGGCACGCCTGGATATAGCAAGGAATTCCAGTGTAGATTTTAATCACCTTTTAGTGCCTCAGAAGCAATGTGATGGCCCTTAATGCTAAAACTCCAGGCCGCTTGATGCGGGCAGTAAAGCCAAGAATAGCCAAATAGGGCATTTCTGAGAGAGGAGAGAAGAGGAAAAAAAAAAGTGTTTACTGTTCCTGGGTGATTCCCCTCGTGAGTGGAAGTCCCAGGCACTAAAGGTCATTCAGCCTGGGTGTGGGAGGTGATAAATGCTTGTCCAAATACTTCCCTGAAATGTGATGTAGCTGCAGCCCTGTGGTTGCACCAGTGGCAGCAACGAGGCTGAGCCCATTTGCATCGTTGGGGCGTTTGGCCCCATCTGTCCATCCCTAGCAGTGGTTTTTCACGTTTATATTGTACCCGAGGTAGCCACGGAAGCCTTTCATAGATAGTTTTATAGCTATAGATAATTTCCTGTAGATACAGCCTTCTGCCATCTAATGAGACGTTCTTAGCGCTACTTAAAGCAAACATTGGGCGCCCGTTTTTAAAAAGGTGATGGAACTTTCCCACGCTGCCCGGCGCAGTTTGGCTATTTGCAAATAACAGCCAAAAAAACCTCCCTTCAAAGGCGCCCGTGAACCCCAGAGATGCCTGCGACCCTGTTAGACGGGCAAGACGCGGGCGCACGTGGCCAGCGCGGGGCCCAAGCCGGGCTGCGCGCATGGACGCGCTCGAAGCGGGCGCCGCGGAAAACTTGGAAGCGCAATGAGATAAAGTTTGCTAAAAATAGTTCTGCCGGCGAAAGCCGCTCGGAGAGAGCCGGGAGTCGCTTTACCGGCTTTGTCGGGAGGATTTCAGGGTCCCGCGGACGGGAGATGAATGTCTTTCTGTTATAGTAACAGCTGCGCTCTGTCCATCGGGATATAGTGTTTGCCCATCCAGCTCATAATAATTAAACAAAAGAGTTATTTCATAGCGGCCTCAGCAGGGGATTACGCTGGAATTTTATCTCTCGCCATTTAGGATTCTCTGGCTCGATGAAAGCAAAATAAAAAAGTTAACCTTTCACCTGGCCTCGTCGCCATGCAGAGACGGCTAATTACAGCAGCGAATGGGTGATGGCGGGGAGAGCTTTCAAAAAAAAAAAAAGCATAAAAAAATCGAAGTTTCATTAATGCACTCTTTTCACTAATGCGCTTGTGTTTGAAGAACAGGTCAGACTTTCTGGTTCCTGCTGTCCCGGCTTGTTGGGCACCCAATGCTGCATCAGTGGCTTGCTGGCATGACAGTTTAACGTGATGCGAAGGTTTCTTTCCTTCCCCCATAATATTTCAGGGCTGTTTTTCATTGCTATATCTGTGGCCAACAGGGTATGCTGGCTGCCACATCTTACCAGCAGGTGAAAAAACAAGCGAGTTGGGAGGCTACGGAGCAGCAGCATTTGGACAACTCTATTCTGCCCTTAAAGCTCTTTGCAGAAATCCTTAGGAGAGGGCAGCTGGGATTTGGAAGGAGACGGATCCACAGGGTTGGTGGGGTCATTCCCGCGGAGATTTCCTTGTGTGGCGCCGCGCAGCCTCGAGGCTCCCACCGAAATAGCCCCGCCGGGTGCCAGGCAGGCTGCCCTGCTCTGCCCGCTGTTATTCACCGCTGCCGAAATAGCCGGGCAGGGAGAGCTGGAGCGCGCGCTGGAGAGGGCAGCTGTTTGCGCCCGGCCTCGGAAATAGTGGGAGCAGGCGGCCGGAGCGAAGGGAAAATAAGAGCGGTGCTTCCCTGCCCGCCATGCTTGGCTCTTGCGCCCGGGAAAAGCTGCTTTGTGGCTTTTCTGTAGCTTAAAATGCTCCAAACTGCGCAGTTTCTGCAAAGTTACAGCCCAAATTCACGCGCTGCAGGTGCACGGGACAAAAGCAGCGCTGCGCATCCGGGTGGAGCGGCGTCCGTCTGTCTGTCCGGCTGCCTTGCGTCCCCCTGATACCACTTGCCAAAGAAAAGCAAGGCGGGCAAAGCTAAAGCCTGAGCTGCACAATGGTTATATTAATAATTTCCACTCGTGAAAGACGGATCTGAGACTTCCCTTGTTCATTTGGAAGCAGTTAATAGGCAATAGTGGAGATGTATCGTGGATGCTATGCTGGCAGTGACCTGATTTCACGTGCAGTTCTGATCTACCTTCTTTAAAAAAAAAAATCTATCTATCTCTATATATATAAATTTATTTTTGGGAGCCTTGGGAAGGAGAAGGAAACCATTTATTTCAACCCCCAAGTTCCTTTGAGCTGTAGAAACACTGTCAAAGTAATTGTAGCCTTCTCAATTTTTCTCTGACGCTTGTTTTCCACGTAGTCTTAAGGAAAAACTGTGCTCTGTTGATGGATGTCACTTTTTTTGTATCTTCTGAGGTTTGAATGATGTAAAATTGGCTCACGTGTAAAACTACAAAATTCTGGCTTTTGGCGAATACTTCATCGTGGATGTGTGTCTACTGGCTTCTTCTGGATTAAGGTGTTATAGCTTTGGTGGTTTGCTGTGGGATATCATCTTAATCATTTTTGCTGTAATTTAATCATCTTAATTAAAACTGCATTGAATTGTGGAAAGTAATTTGGGTCTGGAGAGCAGTGAGTCTTGTATTTGTATTTTCTTTTTTTTCTTATTAGGGGACATCTTGCTCTTTGCAAGCTTCTGCTTTAAAAAAAAGTAGTCAGTGTATCCAAACTCATGTTGCTGAGTTAGTACAGTATTTCTGCAGTTAACTGTGGCCTTGAAGGGTCTAATATAGAAGGTCAGCTTTGTTAGTGATTCGCAGGGTTCTCCTGCGAGACAGAAACCCGTGTCCTTACCCAGGATGAGAGAGAGGTGCCTTGGTCACACACCTGAGCTTGGCTGTAGTTTGGCCATCATTAGGCTCTTTATTAAAGTGGTGGAAAAATGTAATCCATCTTTTGAGAGCTGGGCTTTCCTAAAGACACAAGGTTGCAGGAGGACGTTTCCCATTCTTGCAGGGCTTGGGTAAAAAGGTGCCCAACTTCCCACATTTTTGGGTGTCCTTTTCCATGGACAGGAGCCTCGCGTGGTGTTTTTTAAGTGCTAGGCTGGTCCCCCTGCTCTTGGCATCCTCTTGAGTTGAACAGAATTAACCTTAGTGAAACGAAATCTGCTAGAAATGTTTAGCATTACTTTTTCTTTAAACCCAAACCAAGGACTCCCAGGGATGTTCTTTTGTGGTGCCGACTTCTGGATCATAAAACCCAGGCGGCTCTGAACATTTCTTTGTTTGATCACTGTCTTACCCAGCAGATATTTTTCTAGTGGAATAGCTAAATGGATCTTTTTCCTCTGTTTGGACAGCTCAACCTGAATATGCATGGTTATAAAAATTATTGTTGTGCTTTGACAGAGCATCTACTGCAAGGTTTTGGAGCCTCTAAATCTTGTTATCTTGGTACCTTCAGCCCATGCATTTGGGTGTGTGATGTGCTGCAGGTGCCTGTGTGCACCGTCCCAGTGTGGGACATTCAAAAACACGCTTCTCTGGAGATGGCTCCGAAGATGCTGGTGGTGTCGGGGTAATGTGGAGAGGTAGATTTCCATGGTTTTGATAATTTAACCTATGCGGGACTTCAACTCATATTGCTCATGCTCTACAGAAGCCCCTGGTCTCACAGGTGGATTGTGCATCTCCGCAGTGACCTGGCTTGGAGTAAAACATCGGTCTGCAAAACTTAAGAATACTTATGCAGAAACTGTGCCATGCTTGCAGGTGAAGAAAGTTCTTTCCAAGGCTTCTGGCATTCATTGACTTCCTTGCTATCCTGCTTTGTGGCAAATCAAGGGCCTAAACTCATCTTGGCTCCTTCCTGCATGAGTGAAGAGGAGGCCGCTGGATGTTTGGCCGTGTTTGAGATAGTTTGGGGACCACCTCTCTTGCAACCTTCTCCTTGACAGTGTTTCCCAGGTTGTGTCTAATGGACGCCTGTGCTCTTCAGGAGCTCTCCTTGGGGTTTCTTTTGATACGTGCCAAAATCTGCTCTTTGAGCCGCTGCCAGGATTGAATGTCTTTGTGCTGAAAGGGGTGAGCCCTCTGGGGCTGCAAGGTTTTAGTGAAGGCTTCAGGTTATGAATGTGTCAGCATCTCATCGCAGTTCTTTACCACTTGGCGTCCTGTTGGTCTAAGCAATTTTAACTGTCCTCAGCCTAAATTGAGTGCTGCTTTCAGGATTTATAAACTGTATGACTGTTAAATCAAGCCAAACCTTCACTTACAGCAATGGTAGGGGGGTTGAAGACAAGAAGATGGCTCTAAGGAATATAATGTGCTATACATTTGGGTATAAATCAACCTCTGACTTGTAGGTGTTGGGAGGAAAATGTCCTTTGGGACTTGTAATCCACAGTTGACTGCCTGTAAATCTGCTTGGATCCACTGATGAAGTGTACAGTAGTCCTGGAGAGCAGATCTTGGACATAGACCATGGGGCTGAAGGTATGATGTGAAAATCTATGCTCTCCTTCCCCACTGCTGTGGAAGGCTGTTCATTTTGAGAAGAAGATGGTCAAATTAAGTGCTAAAAAGGATTATTGTCCTGTTCTCTCCTGCCCTCCAAGTAAAACCCACAACTGGCCTTGGATGCTGAGAACTGAAAACCATCAAAAAATCCTGCACTGTTCTTGTTTATTTTTTCTTCAGGGCTTTAAATTGTGAGAAGACTTGTTGCTTGTTTTTTCATACTTAGACTTTCCCAACCCTATTCCTAAAGGTCTGGAAAATATATATTTTTTTTGTTAGATGGAAGCGAAGATTTTATATTTTCTTTAAAAGTTTGAGAGCTTGTTCTGCAGAAGACACAACTCCAGCTCTATCCTTATTTTCCTCTCCCAGTGATGGCTGGGAGTGAATGCTTGTAATTCTTTATGCATTTTCTTCTTCGTTCCCCCTTGCTTCTAGCAGCTCGGGAGGCTGGTGCGAGCCCGTTTTCCCTGAGCTTCTCCCTGGCTCGCTGCCTCCCAGCTGCTTGGCATGGTTTTATTATCATTATTTATTTATTTTAGTAAGATCTGGGTTTTGCTGCAACCTGATTTACAAACATCGTAACATGTGTCCTGTGTGGATGGGTGCTGAGCAGCTTCCCTCCATGTTGCAGTCCCTAATGCATCTCTTACCTTTCCCTTTAGCTTTATTTTTATTTTTTTATTTTATTTTCAGAATTAATGCTGTCCTGAGCTAAACTGCAAGTGGATAACAGGCAACAGGACTGAATTAAACTGGTCATGTCCCACTAAACCTAGTTTGCCTACTTGCATGATTTTTGAAATATGTTTTAAGTGGCCTGCAAACCAAATTCTTGTTGCTCTTGCTTCAAAGAGGCTGCAAGAATGAGTTAATAGGAAGACCCTCTTAAAAAATGAGGAAAACCTTGCTTTTCCCCTTTTCTATTCTAGCTTTGGAAAATTAAGGAAACATTAATTTTGCCTTTTCGATTTCTCTTCTTGATGTTTAAGATGATGCACACATATATAGATATATATATTTATATATAAAATGTGTGTGTATGCGTGTATATAGCTTTTTCCAAGTTGGAAACTATATTTTCCACAAAAGTCCCGGGTCACTCCATGTGCGTGCAAACCTTCCGTCTGTGAAAGGAATACTGTACCCTTTGTCCGTGTGGGATTCACCTCGGTTGCTCTGTCCTGCGTGTCCCTCAAGGTAAGCTGGGTCAGTGGCTGCAGTCAGCGCAGGGAAGAGCAATCCCGTTTGAGACTCACCTGCTGCCGACTGATGTTTTGCTTCTCTGCAGCCAGGAGATTTCCTAGGGAAATTGCCTGGCTAGTCCTGACTTTCTATGGACTCTTGCAACATATTGATCTTGAGGGTGAATTACAGCTCTATAAAATGAGGAAGATTTTATTCTGTGGTGAAGGCTTTTATTTTTTCCCACTGTCCACATGCATCTGCTTGAATCCCTTATGCATTGCAAACCTCCTGTTAGATCTGTTGACAAGTTTGCTGAAGCCATTCCTTGTATGCTTAGTTAAACGCATACATAAATTTTGTACAATCAGAGCCTACTTATTAATCCCCCTGCTTAGTCTTTATAGCTGATAACTACGGTGAGCCCCTACTTTCAAGTGGGGCTAATATGTTTGTGCTCTCCCTTTAGCCCTTCTTGGGTTGTTGCAAGAAATTTGCAAAATGCTTTAGTGTAGTGGTTACCGCAGGATATCTGCAGTTTTAGCAGATGCAGTGTCCTACATTAGTGTTTGAGGACAGACTGTTTCCCAACACTGAAGTTGCTTGAATCATTACTGTGGGCAGTGTCCATAGTGGTTACAGAAATTCCCTGAAATTCCCTGTCTCTCCAGTGTAATATCTATGTTTTAAATGAGGTCTAAAATTTATAACCATCAAAAGTAAATTTGGACTTTGTTTTCCTGAAAGCCTAGGAACCAGCCTTAGCTTTGGGGCATCTTGAGGCTTTCTGGTTGCTTTTGACTTCACGCCAAGGCTACGGGATTTCTGAGTTTGTAATCCAACTTTCCATGACCATCTGATTTTGGCCCTGCTGTCAGCAGGCAACAAGTAAAAGTGGTCCTGCTCAGGAACTAATATATATTCCTGTCCTTAATCTGACTTTTAGGACTTGATTTGGCTGCAGGAGATGCTTGTTAATGCCATTAAATGCCTGTTGTTGGTCACAAAAGTTATTAAAGGTTTTATTTTTTGACACTTTTGACATGCATGATGCCTTCAGCAGAAAAGGCTGTATGTATTCCCTTTCTCCTAAAAGTTCTCAACTTCTCCAAGAGCTGGGAGTAGCTCCAGAGCATTCCTAGTCCTTTTGCCGTGATACCAACTGGAAGACCTCAAAGCTTAGGAAGAGCCTAGAGAAAAAGGAGGACGTAGGAAGGAGAGAAGCCGGGCGACTCCTACTCGGTTGGCTCGACAAGCCCTGAGCTGGGCTCTTCTCCTTTAAGTGCTCTGTCCACGTAACCTTCTACAGTTGCATCGCTTCCAACATTCCTGATTTTGCTTGGCCCGGCGCTCGTTTCCAAGATAGCTTGCTGGGTGCTCTTTTAAACCTACTGTAATCCGGACGTTGGCTCCGTGTGGTCTGCCGGCCACCAGCCAGGCTGCCGTGCGGGAGCTGCTCTGCCAAGGCTGGCCTGACCCACTTGGGCCGTGTGTGCTGGTGGGTGCAGTGGGTGCGTGCGGACCCTGTTGCACCCCAGAATCAATCCAAATTTGATTTTGCAGTTGAATTGCTTTTTTTCCCCTCTTGTTTTCTGCAAATTCATCCCAACTTTGCCTTCTTTAAAAGCAGTAATGCTGCAAGCCTTTCCAGCTGCTCTTGCAAAATGAATGAGTTATTCTAGCTAAATTGAGTTGACTGGGAGGGAAGCACTCCTGCAAACACTGTGCAGGTTCTGAAGCAGCTGTTGGGAAAACTAGCCAGCGTTTCATATACCCTGGGCCCTAAAAAAGAAATGCTATTTTGCTGGAGTGGTTTCTTTTCTTTTTCTTTTCTCCTTCCACTTTCATTTCATTACAAATGTATTATAGTCAGAGCCACAGAATTATTCGAGCTGCATCATCGCTGGGACAGAGCTGTGCACAAGAGCCATCCGCTCGTGTGTGGCAGCTGGTTTCTCTGCCTCCCTGGGTCCGCTAGTGACCCAACGCCTATCTCCAAGAGCAGAGTTTGCCTTGGTTGCATGTCCTCTCCCGGCCCCTGTGAGCTGTTTCCTTTCCTGTGCTTGATGAATGGCCCCGTGATAGCACAAGCACAGGAAGAACTTGCTATAACTCAGTTAAAGCTTAACAGATCCAGCAGGAATGAGGAGTGATGGGTTTGGGACACTTGGTGGCATTTGTGAATGTGTCTGTTTTTTTCAGCAGTTCTCTCTTAAATCCACCTCAGTATAACATTCTTGGGCCAGATCTTGTTTCTCCAAAGTTTTCAGTGTTCCCAAGAGTGATTCCTGCGCACTCTTTAACCATATGCTTAAATTAAACAATTTGGAGCCTCCCCACCTGACCGGCTTTGGGGACACAAAATAGCCTGGCGTAGGATCAAGAGCAGAGCAGCCATCGTGCCTCTTGACTTGTTCTTATTTTGGATGCACAGCCCGGCAGGCTCTCCCCTCTTTAGGGAGAAAGGAATATTACTGCTCAGGAAAACGCGGAGAGCCAAATTCTTCCGCCTGCTGCTCCTTGTCGCTTGGAAAGCGCGTGTCCTTTCTGACTCCCTTCTTGAATGTCTCTCCTTTCCAGGCCAGATCGCCTCTTAATCCATTGGACTTGCAATCAGGCACACGCAGATGGGGAATTTTATTTTTGCTTTCTTGCTACATTTGCTTTTCTTGCGCACGGTCGCGTGTCCTGTCTCTGACCCAGCCGCTCGCAGCCTCCGCCAGCTCCTCTGTCCTGCCCGTGCGGGAGCAGCTGGTGGCCAGTCCCTTGCTGGGTTGGACACAATGCTGTTGGTTGCTGAATCAATGCAGCTTTAATGCCTTTCTCCCAGGGATGTATGAATGTAACAAGGATCATCCCTTCAAAGAATAGGGGAAACAGAACCCCTAAACTCTTTTAAAAACTTGTGATCAAGTGTCTGCAAATTTGTGCAACCAAATGACCAGCAGGTTGGCAGAACCTGTGAGATGGTCTTGATTACAACCCCTCTTTTTCTGTGATGCTGAAGAATTTTGGGGTCTTTTCAAGCAACTGGAATCACACTCTGTACATGGAAGAATTTCTGCTTTTCATGGAACAGAGCATTTAAAAAGCAAGCGTAAGCAAAGGAGAATCCAATTTGTGTGAAGACTTTTAAGCTTTCCCCCCTTCCAAAACCTAAAGCACACAGTTCTGCAGGCTTTGCCACAGTAGTTAACAGAGCCTAAAAAACTATTATATTATGGGATGCGTTGGCCAGAAAGGCTGTTTTTTCTGTTGTTCCTGGAGTCCGAGGTACCAGTGCAGCACTGGAAGTGCATCCCATGTCCGTGCATCATCTGGTGCTGCCTCAAAGCCCAAGGCTCACTTGGATGGAGATGCTTTTTAGCAAACGTGCAGCACTTGGAGCGCTGACACTTTATTTCCCGTTGCATCGTAGTGACTGTTGGTTGAGAACTCCTGCTGCTCTCTCTGCAGCACCAAGATAAATTTTTGAAGCATTGCGTGCGGTCCGACAGCGCACAGCCCCGAAGAGCGGTTCCCAACTAGGCCATGCTCCGATTTTTGGTGGTGGCAAGGCACTTGCGAGCTACGGCTTGGGGACCTAGTGGGCGCATTGCTGCGGTGGCATCTGCTAACGTGTCCTCGCTTTTCTGCTATAAATTTTCCTGGAGATTAGACAGAAATAGTGTTTTATGATGATCGGTTGGGCAATTTAGATGCCGCTCTGCTCTGTTCCTCTCCCCTGGCTATGGGTGATTTGAGTATTTGAGTGGTGTATCTTGGTGTAGTTGTTATCTCATGGAAAAAAATGCTGTATTAGGGGGAATTTGACTCATTTGCTTGGTCTTAGCTGGAGCCTGAATGGCAGGTGCTATTTCTTTCCACTGTGCACGAGGTCAAAGACCCGCGTGCCTCCTCTGAAGCCTAAAATCACTTGGTGAGCGACGTGGATGGTTTTCCTAGGTGTGCTTCAGTTTATGGTGTGCTGATGCAGTGCTTTAAAATGCTACATGCGCTCTCTGGCTGGGGCTCTTGGTCAAAGCGTGCGGAGCGTTGAACCCTTGATGCTCTTCTGTGGTCAGGCTGCCTTGCAAAGGGGAGATCGAGGGGCTATGGGCTCTCAAGCTGTGATGATCCGACTCCAAAATCCTCAACGCGACCAAGTGTGACTAGTTGTGATGATGAAAACTTGCATATTGGAAAATATGCAAAAATGTGGATATTTGGAAGCTCTTCTGCCCCGCACAATGTGCTGTTCCCGCAATGCTGAACTTTCCTACTGCTCCCCTTCACCCCCCTGGCATTTTTGCATGTCCAAAAACGTTACTTTTGGGATTTTTATTTTAATTCAGGTTTAAAATGTGAATTGTGTACGATTTCAGCACAAAACTCACTGAAAGGCCGAGCCTCTCTTGGTAGCGGCAGGCAAGCACAGAGCTCATTGCAGCGGTCTCCCCGCCTTGGCATTTGCCCGTTGTTTGTAACCCAACACCCAGCTGCTTCAGCGTCAAACTGCAGGCAGCTATTTAGCGGCTGGGCTAGTGTTAAGGAATGCGTTGTGGGGCTGTTTACTTCGTTGCGTGGAGGGCTTGCGTGCAGCTACATTTAAAAAAATAAATAAATGAGGAACAAAAGCTGCAACCCCCCTGCGAGGAAGTGAATGCTTAATGTAGCTGCTAACCTGCCATGAGAGAAAAAAATGGGTTTGCATTCTGCACTTCTTGCAGGCATTCTTGGTGGTGAGAGAGGAGGTGACTTTTGGCGTGATAGGGAACTGGACCAAGAAAAAAGTCGTCCCCGTTGTTGCTTCTGGTGCAGCTGTTGCTGGCTCCCCATCTCTGCTGGGGCAAAAGGTGCTGGGAGGGCTGCACCGGGGCACTAACAGGGGTTTGCACCCTGCTTTGTCTGCAGTGCCAAGTGGAGGGGACTGTGCTGCCTCAGGCAGGAAGGGATTTCCAGGGCATGCAGGAAAAGAGACATTTTTACAATGCAATGCGATGCCTGTAGGCAAGGTTTAAGTGCTGGTGAGCCAAAACCCTCTGCATGTAGCAGTGATTTCTGACCCTTCCACTTACTTTTGTGGCTCAGACCCCTTTTCTGGCTCCTTTCCACATGGGAGGCAGAGTTATTGAACCTACGGATGACTGTGTAGATGCTCCTCTTGCGGAAGGGGAAGCTTAAACTGGAGTGTAGGATGGAGGATAGAGCAACTGTGTGTGCGCTTGCCGTTTGCTGGTCCTCATCAAGGCACGTGTTTCTTTTGTGGACTTGGAGGTACGGATGTTCTGAGCTCCAGTATCCTCCTTTTACTGAAGTGGTAAGAGGCAAGTTGTCCTGTGCCTTAATTCGTGTCCAGCTTAGTGAAGGCGCACAAGGTAAGATCAGACTGAGTTCATTCTGTTGAGCTGGACTACTAGGATGCTGCCAACTGGTCATTGAAAGGGTGGCCACTTGGCCAAAGCGGGTTTTGCATGTGTGTCCTGCGGGCTGTTCTGCATCTTCTGGGGGCTGAGAAGCTGAGATGGGAGGTTCTGAAGCCTTAATGCTCCAGCAGAGCTGGCCCGTCTCCTCCTTGTCAAGTTGCCGTTGCCATGAAGATGCTCAGGCTTCCAGCTTGCAGAACAGCTTTCCAAGGCAGGCTAACACGTTGCCTCGGAAATGAGTGATTAATGGGGGATATTCCAGCCGACGCTGATGCGTTTGTAGTGGTCGGGGTTATAATCTGCTCCTTTGACTTTATGAAGGTTGGGATCATTCAATTTCCTCTATTTCCTATAAGAAAGGAAAGAATAAGCACAGAATTAGGATATAAATCTAACAGTGGCTTGGCTTTATGACCTGGTCACACTGCAGCACAGTGGTTTGTGGCATTCACTGTGTGTTTTTTAAGTTTTAGGCTGCAGATTGCTCATTCCAGTTTTAGGTGTGCTTGTTTATTTGTTTTTCCTTTCTTCTGTTCAGCCATTTGCTACTGGTTTTTCTAAAGCGGATATTGCCTTTCCTAGGTTCTGGCCAGTTAAACATACTGTAGACCATTAGTTAAGGAGATAAGAAAGGCAGAAGCAACAGGTAGATATTGCTATTTAATAGAACTGCCTTAAAATGGACTCAATTTCACTTGTGCAAAATGCCCCATGGTGTATTTAGCCTCATTGGGCTTAGCAGATGTTTGAACCAAAAAGTAAATGCCATAAACCTTATACATTGCTGGCATGTTTTGGGGATGCCGTTATATCCAGCAAGAAAAATGTGCTTGGCTCCAGGAAGAGTTTTATGAGCAAAAGCAGGAACGCTGACCTTTTCCATGTATATCTGTCTATATATACATATATATTTGTGTGTGGGTGTATATATATTTTCTTTTGATGTGATACTGCCAGTATAGACTTGTGTCCGACTGCCCTCATTTTGAAGCTAGAGCAGTAACTTGGTGTTGCTTATCAAGTCCCTGGAGAGGAGTTCAGTCTGGAGGCCAAAAGCAGACTCCTTTTTGCAGAGGAATGAATTCTGGACATATTGGAGAGAAACTAGTCCACGGCAGCTCCAGTTTTGGATGTTGTGTTGATGGAGGCTGGTGAGCAAAGAGATACCCCTTCCTGGGGAGGAAGTGCAAAAACACCCTAAAAATTAGTATAGAGGAAGCATCCTTTAGGAATAGATCTCTATAAGGTGTTACTCTCTCTGTATACATAAAAAAAGATCTTTTTTCCTTCTCCCAAGCCTATTTGTACCAAAGTCAATTAGAAGCATTATCGAAGCATCACTTAATTCCAGTCATCTTGTTATGCTTGATGGAGGTGGCTCTTCCTGCCTCGAAGCCGGTGCTGTGTGTGTGTTTTCTCTCTCCCTGCGTTTGAGAGGTGTTGGATCCTCCTGTCGCGTTTGGCTGCGAAATGGTTATTACGCAGCTCTTTTTATAGCAGAGGGCACGGAAAGTGGCTGTGTGGATTTCATTTCACTGTTTTCCCTGTCAGTGCGGGTTAGGTATCTTGTCATACTCTGCGGTGGCTTTCATTAAAGTGGTTTCCAAGCAATAGCACTTCAGTGGATTTTGTTTTGTATGTGTCTTTTTTATTTATTTTTCTCAATCTCTTATTTATTTTTTTCTCTCTCCTCTCCCTCTTTGCTGGCAGCGTGTTTCAGCTCGGGTTCAAGGCGTCCAAAGCAGCAACCTGACGTGGTTTTGATGCCTCCTCATCTGACATGCCAGTTTTTCCAAACAAATTGGAAACCGCTCATACCCCTGCCTCGTTTTTACAGGCTCCTTGCTCCCCTTCCAAGACTTTAAAAACTAACTGATGGCTCCGTAGAGGCTATGGGATAGCCTAAAAATAGCACGCTGTGCTCTTTTAACAGAAGCATGTATTATTAAAGAAGGAATGAAGAGGTGCCTCAAGCAGCGGTTGCCCTTCTAGCTGAAGATGAGTTTGCAAAAACTCTGGCCAAAAGGTTTGCCCCTCTTGCAGATGAGACCAGCTCCTCAAAAACCTCATTTAAGTTCTCAAACTCTGCCATTATTTGTCTTATTAGCGGTAATTCCCAGGTGAGGGGTGTTTTGCTGCCAGAGGAGCAGCCGCACAAGCAGCGACTCCAATTCTGTGCTGGTGCTGAGCGGGCTGCCCTGTGTCTCTTCCCTCTCTGAATGACCAGGGAAAAATTCCCATAACCCCATAGAACCCATAGCTGTTCTCTTCTGGCTCCATTTTCTGTGTGTTGCTGCCTGGGAAGGGGTATATGCAATAAGCCAGTGCTATACATTAATTTTGAAGGAGAGCAGATTTTACTTCCATCCCTCCCCCCAACTGTTGCATTGAATTTCTTTCCCTTTAATTATACTAACAAATGTGGAAGAGGGAAAAAATGTATATAAATATTTATAGTGAGCTTTGTGGCTTTATTCCGTGAGCCAATGAGTGTCCCAAAGTTGATTATAATCTGCCATTCAATCCCCCAAATCAAACGTATCTATTCTGCAAGTTTCGGGAGGAAACATCGGACTCCTGCCAAAGGCAGGAGGAAAGGTAATCCAATGTCAGGAATGGTGTTAACTCACGCTGCAGTGTGGCCCATAAATGCATTTTTGTCATCCCTGTTCCTAAGCAATTAAAGAGTAGAGTTGACTAATGTGATTCTCTCTCTCCCTGCTAGGCGGTGGGACAGTGTGTGTTGGACTCTGCTAGTAAACTGTTATTTGACGCTGACTTTCATTCAGCAGGTCTTTTCAAGTTTTAATAAAGAATATTTAGCAAGAAGTAAGAAATGACTGGATGCACAAATAATGTTTTTCCCTGTGCAATAGTGTAACCTCCCTATTTTTCCCCCATTTTTTCCTCATAGTCTGAGTATCTTTCCCCATCCTTTTTACCTGTGCTGGTCATGCAGGAAGCAATCTCTGTCCGAGCTGGAGTGGCATATATCCACCCACCCTGGATGGATATATCCATCCAAGCCCTCCATATTTCCTCAAAATATTTTTATTTAATATTCTGCTCTCTCTCTCTCACTTAAGAGTTTTGGAGTTTTGTCCATGCTATTTTGGAGATGTGTCTTTTTCCTCTCTGATAAGTATATATTTTCACGTGAAGCTATAGGAGGGTTGAGAGCCGGTCTCTTGGTAGAAAGCCAAGAGCTAAGAAGTTTTGCTGGTTTATTTAGAACTGGTTGCTTTTCATGAGCCTATGCCTATCTTTGCTTTAGGAAAGAGTGGCTGAGAAGGAGGGCAAAAGTGCTGGACACTTGATTGCCACTTGTGCATTAGTGGGAGGATCAGATCTCATTGTTATATTGCCCAGTCGAATAACTCATCTGTGAGCTTCTGGGACTGATTCTCTGTGTCCCGTGGGGACCTGTATGAACTCTATACCCGTGGGGAAAAAAATAAAAATAAATAATCTCTTTATATGTGTGCAGCCTTTATGTTATATATTTATTATTATTATTATATGTAGCTGCAGTTGTAGCTACTGAGTACTGATCTTTTTGATAAAAATATCCTTAAAAAGAAGAAAAATATCCATTCCTATTTCTGTTCTTCATTAGCTATTTCTCCTTGTGTCATCAAGCTGTTGTAAGCCAGCTAGGTAGACTGTTAATGGCATGGACTGTATTTTGTAAAGAGTTAAGCGTAACAGAGTACTAGCTGGAGCCCATAGTAAAGATAGTGATCATTATTGGCAGTAAAATCTGGCAAATTCACTAGAATCGCCTAGTGACTTTTATAACTTTAGATGTCTGCTTTATATATGACTTAGATGAGTCTCAGGTTAGGAATCCGAAGCTTAAATCGGAATAAAGTTCCCACAAGCTTTGTGTTATTTGCTTTTTGCTGAGGAGCCGGAATAAAGTCACTTTAGTTTCTCCCTTTGCCCTCCCTCCTTCCTAGTGAAAAGAATTGAAGTGATAGCTTCAAAGTATTTTAAAAGCAGTCAAGTGAAACTTGTGTGTATATGTAAATAAACTATATATATATTTAAATAATTCTTTTTCTCATCTTTAAAGAGTCTTCTGACTCTCTTTGCATATGTACCCTGGGATTTTGTTGTGTCCCTCCTGGCATGGTGACCTCCTTGTCTGTTTGTTTGGGTCTCCTGTGGACATCCAGATTCTTCTTCCATGCGTTTTTCAACCTGGAGGACAAAGCTGTTTCTTCTTCTCCCGTATTATTCTTGAAGGCTCCCTAGCTCCTGACAAGGACTGGGCCTTGCTGCAGCATGGAGAAGGAGCCTGCTGATTTGCTCCAGCAGACAAAGTGAGGAAATCCTGGCTCTAGCACTGCGTAGGTGCCTTGGGGTATTGACTTTCCAACTCCTCTGAATTTGAGATGGTTCTTATGTAAAAAAACACATTATCTGCAGGTCTTGTTTTGCACTGCTGCTCTCCTCTCTTGCTCTCCCTTTTTGTTGATGCTTCTTGAATTAAACAGTGAATTTAAGTAGAGGTGGAGGAAGGGCAGGAGCCTTTGCTGCTGAAGTGCTTAAATGATGCTTGACACAGGGAGTGCTTGCTGCTGTTTCCTACCTTTGGCTACTCCTTTAACATGATAGCAGAGCCCTACGTCTGGGGAGCAGTGTCACGTTCCTCTATGCACCATCCTTTAGCCTTGCTTTGGGGTAACCTTGCACTCCCGCCGCTGGCTGGCAGTTTTTACATACAGTATGGCTAACTGTATCAATGTACTTTTATATTTTGTTTGTGTATATATATACATATATATGTGTGTGTGTGTGTATTTCTTTAATTGGATAGGATTGCCCAACTCATTGCGCCTTTTGCAAACCCCACATCAAGGCTTAAAAATCAGTGTGATGCCAGCGAAGGTAACAGGAAGGCCAGGAGGAGCCGGGCCGTGGTGATAAGCACTGACGGTTACTTAGGACAGAACTGGAGAAAACAGAAGCACGAAAACAAGACGGACCCACGGCAGTTATTTACCTCAGAGAGCTGATAAAGGCTGCAGGCTGTAACGTTCCTGATCCCAGGAGCATCCTCCCGGGCAGTGACCCGGTTTGATGCTTTCTGGGTCCATTATGCTTTTCCCATAGTAGATGTTGCTCATTTGTCTTTGCCACCCAACCTGAGTTTCCAGTATTTGCCCCAGGATGGGTTTTCTTGCATGGCTTGCTGGAGACAAGGTGGTCTCCAAAGAGGGACTGGGTAGATGCTCTGGAGGGGTCTGGCCTTGGGAAAGGTCCCAATTGCCAGCAGCTTTCCTGGCAGATCCATCGGAGTGAAGACCATATCTGATGGAAAGGTTGGGTGTGAAAACAGGCAGATTTGTTCCCCTCCCCTGTCCCAGGGGAGCAGAGTGAGGAGCATTGAGCTCCTGGGAGTTGTTGTTGGAGGGAACTGGGATTTGTGGTGTCCTCTTGGGATATGAGTGCATTTGGTGTGTGGGTGCGTGCAGTGAGACAAGGGGAAGCATCATCTTCGATTTCCCCAAGACACGTGTGAGACGCTTCAGGAAATGCTGCATCTCTAAATATGTCTTTCTTTGTCATCTATGCGTGCCTGAATTTATCAGTGTTTTTCCTCCTTGATGCAACGACTGTTTAGGCTGCCCATATCAAAATTGCTCTGTAATCCATTTTTTGTCACATTATCGGCGTATATCTGTGAATCCAAACCTTCCCCTTCATGGTGAAGGAATGCCACCAGGTACTTCCGAGGGTGGGCTTGACCTGCTTTGATGTGTCATGTTGCAGGCTCTCCTGCATCCTCATCTCTGCATTTCTGTACACTTGCATATTGCTAGAGCAATATGCAAGCTGGTGTCTAGATTTTGAATTTTAAATGCTTTGGTGTAGGTTGTTCCTTTCTGTCTGGATTGTGCCTTCTGCTCTTAAATCCTCACGCTACCCCTCTAGTATGTCACTCAAGTGGTCACCACGCGTTTCCTGAGGGAAGCTGTAAGCAAGCAAAGGGATGACCGGGCAAACTGCCACGTGATGTTGGGCATTGGTGATGGAGCCTTAGGCTCTGCAAGTGGTGAATGTTCCTCCCCGCTTTGCAGACCTCTGCTAAGGCTCTGTGATTGCGCTACCCAGAAAACGCACTAAAAAAGGGCTAATTTGCATTTTACTAGATATAGCGGGTGGCATGGGAGAAACATATGCCTTGGTTCCTAAATGGGGAAAAAGAAGATACTTAGGGGAAAAAAAAACATTTCTGTGACTAATTGTTTTGGACTGTTTTCTTTATAAGAAAGATGAAGGCTTTTGGAGCGCTTCTTCTCCAAAACATCTACAAGTCATCAGGCTACCATGCAGCCTAATTAGATGTCAAATAGACTTCAGTACTTAAATTGGTTTAGTTACGCAATGCAAAACATCGCATTGGGAAGCAGATGGTGTGTCATTTTTAATACGTCTTGTAACTTGCCTGAAACCACTTTAAAGTTCTCCTAAAGAAAATATAACTATTGCTGACCAAGAGAGATGCCACCGAGACATCTCAGGATAGCAGCAAGATGTTGGGAGAGCCTCTTGAAAGCGTTTTCTGTGATTCTGGGGGCTTAGAGATATCTTTTATTAATGAGGTATCTAATCAGAGGATGGAGAGGTGACACTTTCTAAGAAAACTGCGACCCTTTTAGGTTGGGAAAAATGTCTCAAATTATACACCAAAAATAATATATAATAAAAAATACAAAAAACATAATAAATAATACAAAAATATGTAATATAAAAAACATTTTAAAAAAGTGTCTCAGATTAGTGTAGACCATTTGAGTTTGATGGAAAACATTTCAGGATGTGCCTTTCTTATGACTGTAAATGTTGCATTACAATTGAGAACATATTTTGAATAAGAACACAGAGAAGCAGAAACCCAGCAGCAGCAGGGGAACTTCTTGATTTGCAGACGCATAGAAATGGCTCAATATCTCATAACTGGAGCCATTACAGCATAAATAAAAACAGCATTAAATGCTGTCAGGCTGTTCCATTGCAACCCCATTGGCAGAAAGAGTAGGAAATGAGTGTTGGGGTGAAAAATGGGTTGAGGATTCATGTGCGTAATACCAAGCTAGCACCAAATGGAGAGCGGTGCCTTCCTGATCGGCTCTAAGCTGGAAGATGGGTTCAGCTGCATGGGGATTTGTGCTTGAATGGCTTTGGAGGCTGTATTAGTCACACAGGCAGGAACGTCGGTAACATGTTGACAGTGCAATGAAAGTGAAGGCAGTAAGAGGTGGAGAGATGAGACTTGGCTAGGGTCTAGGTTGGTTTAGGTATCTTCAAATAATTCTGCATTTAGGCACGTGGTTTCTGGCTTTTACTAAATGTCATTAGAAAAACAGGAGTTTGGTTTGGAGGGAAAAGCAGGAAATTCAATATAGGCAAAAGAGGATCGAGACTTTAATTTCTCCTTGGTATTCCTCATATGTGCACATTGGTTGTGCACGTATGCATTTTTTTGTCCAAATGATTGTGTTGGCCATTAGTGGCAGACTTTTAAGGTTTCTCTTTTTTTCAAATGGCTGCAGAGCAGTGAGGTGTCCCATGTCTCTTCTCTTCCACCCTGGCAGCCCACGAGAAGAGCAGGGCAAAGTGCTAATTTAACTATACAAATACCAGAGCGATTAATTGTGGTGGATTTAAGACACTTTCCCCATCTTCCCTGGTGTTTGATGTGTGTTCCCTTCTCTCCCCCACCATGGCAGGGGGGACAACGTTTACTGGATTAAACTTCCTCTTTGGAGGAGGGGGATGCTCACCTGCAGGAACCCATTCCTTACCTATTAATGTCCCTACTGGTAAGAGCAATTATAATTATAATTAGCTTAATCAACATAGTATATGGGGCACCTGAATGTGCCCAAGTGTTTTTTTTTTTTTTTTTTTTTTTTTTTTTNTTTTTTTTTTTTGACACCTTTTTTGTCCCCTAATGTCTGGCATTGTGCTTCCCACTGCTGTCCATTGCCTGGATCTCTGGAAGGGCTCCTGGATGGCAATGAATTTTCATGACATGGGGGAGCTTGAGCTTTTTGGTTTGAGCTTTTTGGGCTAGTATTTTCCTGATGCTTTTGTTGCTTTTCCCTAGAGAAGGGAGGGAAAAGCAACTGGAGTGTGGAGGGAATGTTGTAATTACTCCCTGCGTGGAGCTGGTGCCAGCGAGGGGCTGCAGGAAACTTTAGTGGAGAGTGTCCATCACCCCTTGGAGAAGGGCAATAGCTGTGTTGATTAGAAGATGTGGGAAAAGGAGAAAGGAAGAAAGGTGGTAGTAGCTGACCTATCTAACCCATGGGAACGACGTGGACCTTGAGGGGGACGTTGTATCCGGGTGTCCTCCTCATTCCCCTGTGCCAGGATGCACCAGTGAGCTGCTGGAGGAAGGGGCTAGACCCTGCAACCGTTCCTTCCCCCCAATCTTATTTTCTGTAAAATGTGAGCATTTTAAGCAGAAAACCCCACAAGTCACTTCCTATCATGCATTGTAATTACCTATTATAATAAGGAATAAAGGATTAATTAGTTTTCAAGCTGCAGATATGATTTAATTAGTTTTCAAGCTGTATCTGAAACACCTGTCTCAGCAAAAATCAAAGGACTTTCATTTCAGAAATTAAAAAAAAGGGGAGATTTGGGGGAGAAGGAGCGACTTGGAGCTTGCTTGTGTTTACTCACAGGGTCGCTCGACTTCTCATTCTGGGCAAGATATGACACATTTTTCTCTTTAGCTCTCTGATTTATGACAAGTGTCTAATTGCATTAGTGGCCTGTGGAATGAGGGGTGTGTGTGTGCGCGCATTTATATATGTTTATAATATATAATAGGCTACTTCTTCCCTTCTCGCATGGAAGCATGTTCCCGACTCAGTCCCTGGGAAGCAGTTTACAAGGAAATGAGAATTTTGCATCTAGGAGGTGGGGGAAAAATGTGACTGTTATTGAAGTTCTTTTTTTTTGTTTGTTTTTGTTTTAACTATATATATATTTTTCTTTTCTTTCTTTTTCCTGGCTGTACCTGCAGCTTTTCTTCCCTCCCAGGCTGCCATGCCAGGGGCAGCCTTGCTGTCTTCCTGTAGTAGCAGTAGAGTCGCATTGTCCCACAGTGTCTCTTTTGGCTGCTTTTAACCCCAAAAGGAGCTGCTGCCCTGTCGCCGCTGGGGCTACCACAGGCTCCACTGTGCAGCGAGAAAGAGAAGGCTGTAGTTTGTTTATTTATATTAATTTATTTTATTTTCCCTGCTGCTGCGGCCACTGGCTCCTGGGGCCTCGCCAGGGGCTATAAATATCCTCGCGAGGAGCGAGTGCCTGGACAAGGCAGCACGGCCGGCGAGGAAAAGCCCCTGCCGGCTTCCAGCTGGCCCTGGGCCAGGCTGGGAGTACCGTCCTGCTGGAAACTAGGGGATTGCATCCCTCTTCCTGGCTCCAGAGCTGCGGCGGGGCCTTCTGGTGCTTCCTCTCCATCCTGGTGGACCTCCACGTCCTCACGGAGGATCTGTGACCTGTCCTCCGTGGAGGATCTGTGATCCCTCCATCTGGCGCAGATGGAGCAAGGCCCCCTCCTAGCCTGGACTTTGGCCCTGGGCTGGCCATTTTGGGTGTCCCCATCCCCTCCTGCCGCCTTCTCTCCCTCCCCAGGGAGGTGCTCGTGGCACCCACAGGCCCTGGGCAGGAGCTGCCCTAGTGAACAGGGGACATGCTGGCGGCTTGGGTCTGCATATGTGTGTATTTACAGAATATATTATGTATATAATTACTTATATGTGTAGATATACATGCACACACATGTGAAAAGTAAAAATATGTAGGGAATTTATTTGTTCTCCCCTCTTCTGGTTATGAATCTGCTTCCCTAAAACTGTCTCCTCCCAGCGGGACCCGCAGCTCTCCAACTGCCCTGCCAAGGCTTCCTCCAGCTCTCCAGGGAGCAGCGAGCCCTGCAGGAGACACGCAGGTGGGAGCGTGAGGGATCAGCCGAGGTGCTGAGGAGGGCAGCATTAGTCTTTAATAGAGCTGGTAATGAGCTAATGACTGCTTATACGGCAGAACAGTATGTTAAATGTTTACCGCTTTCCTGAGCTGTGTTGTCTTGTGACTTAGCAGTTACTGTAACCTTTGCTTCCCAGAATGTCCTCAGATTGTGCTAGTCTGCTTTGAAGAAGCTGTTTAATCTGATACTGGTTTAAGTGTTTTGGGATCTCTTTCTTTTTTGGGAAGCTTTATGCTAATTATGCTGATGATCATGCAGTATAGATAATGAAGCCTTAATTTTAAAATAATGCTCCCTCTTTTCAGTTCCATACCTACATGTGTACTATAAATGCTTTCTACTGCTGGATGTTCTTTTTTTTTTTTTTTTTTTTTTTTCCCCTTGTAATTGGATAGTCTGAAAATGCAGAAATTGCCCTCTATTTATTTGGACTATTTAGGGGGAAATTAATTGGCCTATTTTTATGATGGGTCTTTTGTGTCACAGTCTTATTTTTAACCCTCTGATTTATGAGGCTTGGATAAAAGGACCGAAAGAAATCTCTCTCCGTTTGAATTGCTGATGCTTATTTTGCAGAGTTTTAGGTTTGGGTTTTATAATTTCTGTTCTATTTGTGGGAGGCAAAGTTTGTGGAAGTTACACTTCGTGGTGCAGTAGTGATTTTGTGCGTGCATGTCTACTCATGGGATGTATATGAAATAGAGCCTTTCTGCTTTGTGTTGTTGTGATATTGAGGTTGTATTGATCTTATGTAATGAAATGCAAGATGTTGCAAAATGAAGGATTGTTCGTGAGACGGTTGTTTTTCTTCTCCCCTCCCATCTCTGCACTAAATTACTTAGTAAATTACTAAATTATCTCATTCGGAAAAGGGAGGGAGAGGCATTGGGAATATGGGAATTTCATGAGTGGAATTTGAGCGCTGAAGGTCGGCATGGCCCTTGTTTAAACCCAGGTTGAGGGTTGGACAGGGCACCTTGCTTCTGAGGTTACAGAAATGCTCTGGAGGAAACCAAGAAGCCCAGAGATGGCTTTTCCCTTTTCCATATAGACAGTTTGCTCTGGCTCTGTGTTTTGTTAATTGGGGTCAAAGATGAAATTCTAGGCTGGCCAAGGAGTTTGCAAGTGATATTTTGTGCAGCCTGTACAGAAATAGACCTGGGAACACTACTCTTAATACCTTATTTTTAAGGTTTCTCCTGAGCTGCATTTCACTTCTTCTGTTGACAGCCCAGCACTGGCCTAATCGCATGTGTGGGTCATGGGAAGCTTTTAGGGGTGCTTCTCCTGTCACTCCAGCAAGAGTGTAATTAGGGTATGAGTGTGATGGACGGCAGCTAGTGACTGCCCAGCCGTGGTAACTGTGTGGCTATTCGTGATGATGTGTCATGCCAAGAAAACAGGGTTTCTTAAACCCNGAAATAGACATGGGAACGCTACTCTTAATACCTTATTTATTTTTAAGGTTTCTCCTGAGCTGCATTTCACTTCTTCTGTTGACAGCCCAGCACTGGCCTAATCGCATGTGTGGGTCATGGGAAGCTTTTAGGGGTGCTTCTCCTGTCACTCCAGCAAGAGTGTAATTAGGGTATGAGTGTGATGGACGGCAGCTAGTGACTGCCCAGCCGTGGTAACTGTGTGGCTATTCGTGATGATGTGTCATGCCAAGAAAACAGGGTTTCTTAAACCCCCAGGAAGATACAGCACTGATGCCCCATCTTTAGCAAAGGAGTTGGCGGCTCCTTCAAGCCAACTGCTTTCTGCCATCACAATCTTTCATCTGTCCAGATGTTGGGCCTGAAAGCATCTCGGTGCAGAGATCTGCCAGCACTTCCACGTCCCTACTGAGCTCTAGTTGTGTCACCTCCAGAGGGGAAGCAATGTGGCAGGCACTGAGGAGAACAGCTACCGTTCACCTGCACGCCGTGAACACAGCCCTAAGTGGTGGATGTGCCGCTATCGCACCGGTGCTGTAATTGCCGCCCACAGGCGTATGGTGGCCCAAGGCCTGCTACAAGGGAAGTCACATCTCTGATTATTTCCCTTCCTGTAGCACTGTCATTTTAAGAAATGAGCTCTTGGATGGTTCCTCCAGACTTGCTCAAATACTTGTCCGCCCGCAAAGCCGTGACTCTGCAATCCGGTAAAGCAAGCTGCACTGAGTTCTGGTATCAGATCAAAGACTCAGTGGCCCCATAGTGAGAAACTCTGATTTGATGCAATCTCGCTCTGATGATTTAAAACTGCTCAGAAGTTGTTGACAGGTTAACTTTGTCCTTGCAGGCTTAATACCAGAGCAGGTATGTGTCCCCCTGTAATCACCCAGAGATAACAGAAAAGCAGAAAGCTATTTTGTGTGCCCTGGTTCATTTAACAAAAGTATTTTTTTCTCTTCGCCACTTGTGGTGCAGTTTCTTTGAAGGAGATAAGTCCTCCAGCTCGTGGCCCACAGCCCTTTCCCCGTGCTCCTGGTGAGATGGCCTGGAGGAGGGTTGCGCGGTGCCGAGCTGGGATGGAGCGGGATGTTCTGCACCGGCTGATCTTCTGGCTGCGCTCCTCCAACAACCGACGGAGGAGTTTCCTGTGAATGGCGAGGCCCTGTTATCCAGGGAAATGTGGTTATCTCTGTGATAAAACTGTGTTTATGTTTTTTTTGGCAAATAGCCCTCTCCCCTTACAGTTGCAACTATCAGCCAAGCTAAATCATTTAGCATAGGACAGATGCATTAGGGAGACTGAGCGGAGTGAAGTGCTGAAAGGGAGCTCCGTTAAACACCGCCCTATAAACAACCCCTCTTTAATTACATTTGCTCGTTCATGATGTGGCATAGGTTGTTGATGGGGAAGTGTTGTCCTCTAATAAATACAAGATACTGAAAAAGAACATGTTAATGGTGGCGTGAAGAGCAAATGCCGAGAGGTCTTCAGGATCTGTTGCTGTCAAATCCTGGGTTGATCCCTGCTCTCACAGGCTTTTCTAGACAGTCCCTGGTAAGTCAAGGTGTCCCAGTCTGCAAGCATAGGAAATGCTTTCCAGCTGCACCGGTGGGCTGAAAATAAGTATATCAAAGTCACTATACATCCAGTAAGTGCATCTTGCTTGAAATTGTCTCTTGGTCATGCCTATAAAAAATTGCTGTGATGTTAAAACCATGTGTAAGAGGTACTCATTTTCATAAATTATTGAGTTGGATGAGTTTAGAAGTCATCTTTTATAGGATTTATTTATTTATTTTTTTGGGTAGCAAACCATCGCAAATGATCTGGACGCCTGCAGTCACTGGAGGGAGAGGAGATGACAAATGTTACTGTATCATGTTGTCCTTCTCTATCCGAAACTTTGTTTTGGATTGTGAGCTGTGTGAAGTTGTGGTTTAGAGAGATGCGACGCCATGTGTTGGGGGAAATAACCCTCCTGTTAATGAAAGCCTTGATTTTTGACATTTGAAAGAATATTCTGGTGGTAGCTCAGAAGAATATGTTTCCATGTGGTGGGCTTGTCTGGTGACCCTAATGACTGAGCTGAGCGTGACTGGTTGGTTTTGGCCGAGGATCCAGATGGAACACGTAGACCAGAGGTGCACTATTAGCAGAACTCTGCAAGCACATTGCCAAGGAAAGAGGTTAAATCACCACGGCCAGATACAGATTGATGTTAAACCTTGCCAAAGTACATGTCCAACCTTTCCTCTGTCAGAGGTTTCATTAACCGATGGTATAATTATGAAAAGAATCGTAACTGTGCTTTTCTCTTGAGAGATAGTTGAGAGGGATCTTGTACCTTGAGTTGCAAGAACGAATGGCACAGATGCCTCTTGAATCGGTGTTAAGACTAGGAGGTTTTACCAAAAATAGTTCAGTTGGGAAAATGTATTCCAGTGCCAAATAGACGTTCCTACTGCAAAGGAATTGTGGCCTGAAGAGATGGAGAACAGTTGAGTATGATGAAGAGGAAAGGTGAAGATGTTCTGTGGCTCAGCCACTGGCTCCTTCTGCTCTTCTGTGTGATGCTAACCCAGTGCCAATGCTCAAAAAGGTGCTAGCCTTCTGCAATGGTTTTCTCCTTGGAGAAATGCTATCATTCAGTGTTACGTGCACACAAGCTGAGGAGAAGTCACAGCACAAGGAGACCTCTCTCTTTTTCTACAAAACTTCATTGAAATTGTTCTTTTTCTTTATATATACATATATATGTGTGTGTGTGTGAGTGTGTATTTTGCTTTGTTTAACTTTTCTTAAGCAGCAGTTCCATGTGGAGCTGGTTTGCTTGAAGGCAGCAAGGGGCAGAGACCGAGTGGGGCCTTTGGAGCTGTTGAGGAAGGCGGTGGCAGCAGCGCACAGTTGCAGTGACCATTACCTTGCAAGCAGAGTGGGGAGCACTAGACCAGAGCAAGGAAAATGGGGTGCTGGGATGCTTCCATATGCACCATGAAGCCACACTGGCTCCTTATGGGCAAGGTATCGGATGGACAAAAAATATAGAAGAGCGAGAAAAATAAAAAAAAAAAAAAGAAAATATACCGTAATTTTAAGAAGTTGGGCTATTTAAACTACATTTTATTTCTTGGTCTCCATGTTTTGTTTGCCTTGCATCACTCCTTGGCAGTGGGGAAGCCTGGTGAAGGGACGTGTATCTACTGACCTGGGGAGGGTAGAAACCCTGAAGGAGAAATCATGCAGATGCAGTGGCTGCAAACTTGGCTGAGTTTTGTATTTCTCCTGCTGGAGTTTATATATTTTCAAGATCCTTTTTGCTGTAGATATCCAGTCATCTTGGCAAACTGTGCAAAAGTGAGATCCTTGGCTGTGCTGAAAGGAAAATGTTCAGTTTTTATGTCAGTGTGACCTGTCAAGGACCTGACTGCTTATCCTCATGGTAGAAACCCAACCGTGTCATTTCAGCTCATGTTTTCCACATGGTACAAATAACAAAAGTGTTTTCCGTGTGCAGCTATGGAGGGGGAGGAGGAAACCTATGATTTTGGGGCTAAGGTTGGCTGGAGGAGGAGCAGGATGGGGCCTAGTGGAGTTGCGGCCAGTTGGTCTTCAAGAAAGCCTCAAGCGTTAGGAGGCTCCTGTGAGCTACGCAGCTATTGATAACCAGTGGCACCACTGATGACTCTGTGTCCGTCCTTCAGTGACCTGCAGGGGTGCTGCCCCAGTTCTCCAGGCACCCCGAAATATGCCCAGTTTCACAGGATGTGGCTTTTTGTACGCTGTGCATGACTGCAGCCAGGACGTCTTCCATGAGCAAACTCCATCAGTGCCATTTCATTCCATGGGCCCAAAGTGCTCATTCGGTGCATGCTTTATCATGGTTCGCTTTCAGTAAGCAGGGAGATGTTGTCAATTTTGCTTCCGTATGGCAGGACATTCCCAACAAAAGGAAGATTTAGGTTCTTACAACAATTCCAAGTTTGGCAACACAAAATATCTCGCACGTGTCAAAGGTGTTGATGTTTTTCAAAGCAGCCTAAAGGATTTAAAGTGCTTTTAGCATCTCAGTCTCCGAGTTTACAGGCCTTGGACCATTGCTTTTTAAGCGTCTGTAAGTCACAAATAGATTTAGAAGATAAAATGCTGGAGGGCATTTGTTCTTGCAGTGCATAGTTGAGTTGCTGCTTCTTTTGAGGAAAGCAGACTTGCTAAATTTACCCTTTTTAATGCACAGAGATTGATATTCACAGATTTCACCTTTCTGGGCGTATTGAGTTTTATAAATAGCGTTATGGCTTAAAAAGCAAGGTAAAGACTTCTGGAGGTTTTGTAAATCTGCCTGCCACTGAATAAATTGCCCGGAATTAGCCCTTGCAATTTAACATGCAATTTTTTTTATATATATGTGTGTGTGTATCTGTGTATGTATTTATGGAGATAAGTTGCTTTATTTATTATTTTCAAGTAATAGCTGCGAAATGCTGGCTTTTGTGGGAACCTTATGTTTTTAATAGAAACATTTTTTCACGAGTCTTTATCAAATAATAATGTTCTGTACTTGAATGTTTTCTCTGAAAGTTATTTGATAGGGCTAATTATTTACTTGCTGAAAAGAAATTAATCTCAATTTTGGATATCACACAATAGAAAATCCCAGGGATTGGAGGGGAAAAGCCTGAGAAATGAGTGAATATCACTTTGTAGCTATCTCGCATTGCAGATATTTTGGAACTCTTGGGCTTTTGTCTCCTGTTTGGCTGCAGTGGCTCTACCAAAATAGATGCGGGGATTGCTGGGCTCCATCTGGCCGTTATCTTGCTTTTTGTAATGCCCTTTTGCCTATGCGTTCTGTGTGGCCGTCGCCGGCTGAGAAAGCGCTTGCTGGTGATTCCCAAAGATCGTCTCTGTTGTGTGTTACCAACTGTCAGGGGCTCATCTGATGACTTGAAAAGGAGCCAAGTGCTTTTCTAGCCAAAAAGAGCCTGAGACGACGTGGATGCTTTGCACTGAAGGAAGCTTTTTTAGGAGCTTAAGGTGACTGACTCAAAATACTCTTTGGATTATTAATAGCGCCCTAATAAACCTGGATGTCAATCCTATAAATTTCTACATCTTAAGGGGTACAGTGAAGTCATTATTAATTAATAGTCAAATGCAGTGTTTTATTTCATGTAATCAGCCTGCTGACAGCAACTAGGAGTTGCAGAGGAGAGCGATGCCAGAGCATCCCCATGCTCTGTTGTTATAAAGGAGGAAATAATGCAGAGCAGTTGCGTGTCAGAGAAATGTAGTGAAAGAAAAAGGCGAAAGATCTGAAAAAGAGCATTGTGTCAGGCTGCCCAGGGAAGTGGTGGAGTTNTTGAAAAAGAGCATTGTGTCAGGCTGACCCAGGGAAGTGGTGGAGTTACCATCTCAAGAAACGTATAGATGAGGCACTTAGGGACACGGTTTAGTAGGCAATGGTGGTGATGGCTTTGTGGTTGGATTTGATGTTCTTGAAGGCCTTTTCCAACCATGATTATTATATGATTCTATAATAGACCCCATGCCATATGCTGTAGGTGTCCCTGCTGGAGCAGGAGGGTTGGACTAGATGACTTCTAGAGGTCCCTTCCAACCTCAACCATTCTGCGAGTCTGTGTGTGGACAGCCTAGTTTGGAGGCCGTCATGGGACGGGCGGTGGGATGCATTAGGGGGTGGTTGGAAGTGAGGTCTGCGATTGCAGACACAGATAAGGTTTAGAAATTTAAAGCAAGTTCACATTTTGAAGCAGAGTAGGAGAAAGAGGAAGGGAATAAGAAGCTGTGAAGGACACCCAGCAATAGGGTTATGTTGGAGAAACCTGAGGAGAATCAAACCTGGGCTCCTAGGGCAGGGAGGAAAAAGGAGAGTTGCAGAAAATAAATTAGAGATGATGAGCTGATGCTGCTAGGGAAAGTTTGGGACGGCTTTGCTGGTTTACTGTCTGTTTTGTGGCTTGTTTTCTTCTGGAAGTGATGAAGATCTTGAGAGGAAGAATTAGGAGAACGATGGAGTCGGAAGGGAATGAGACTGAGCACTAGCTGGGGGGGAAAAATGGGCTTTATTGTGAGGTTGCTGTTGGAGGGCAGACGAGGAGAGCGAAGGCACAGGGGTGGATGGTAGCCTGGATAACCTTGTGATGGGAACTCCAGGCCACCCCACTGCAGGGAGAGAAAAGTGACCTGTATCACTCAGATATTGGTATTTTCATCATTCAGATATTTGCATTTTCTTTCTAATCTGTTATTAGAGTGAATTAAGATACCTTTTGGCCATCTCTTTTTCCAAGCAGCAGGCATCTTATAAGTTATTTATGCAGGATATGTCACCTTATTAATTATATTATCATATAGCTTGATCGTGATGATACAAAGTTTTACACAAGGTGAAGAGAATTCAAACATGACAGAGTAAGGCTTCAGCCACAGCCCTTCTCTCCTGACCAATATTTTTGTTGATATGGTTGACGAGAAATAAAATTTGTAGAGATTTGTGGCCAGTTAACCTGAGCAATACTTCATCTTCGTTGAAGAAGAGAGAGATTTGTGGCCAGTTAAGGGTATACTATTGAATTTTTAAAACATCATCACATATATACTCATACACATAAAATATTATTTATATGTGAATATAAAATAAACATATTCACTGCCAGTACTGCTTATGGCACATAAGTATTTTTAATTCTATTTTAATAAATTTTGTCTGTCACACTGTTACAGTTGGAGTGAGTTTCCAAATCCCATTGTTCTTATTAAAGTCTTTGACTATAAGGCAGCTGAGATATTATTATTATTTTTTTTATTCCCGATGTGGTCTTCTAAGGGGGTGAAGCAGAGTAGATCCAAATGTTCTGTTGCCTTCCCAAAGGAAAGCAACTCTTCATACACTATTCCCACTGAATTTTGATTAAAATCTTGCTATATCCCCATTTTGGCCCCAGTTAAGCAGAGAACATCTTGTGCTTCTAGTTAAGAGCCATTGTATATTTATATATTCTGTCCAAATACCATATTTGAGGGCTTTCCCTAAAAGATGCAGAGTAAAGTGTGTGTCTGAACGCTCTTCTGCATCATGGCCTTTAATAACACCAAGCAGATGTAAGGCAGCCTCGTTTTTGGAGGCCCATTTAGAACAAGAGAAGGATGGGTGCTTTTTGCCACTCACTGGTTTTCCTGATGCCAAAGAGCAAAGTTAGTAATAGCTCAAATTTGTGCATCCAGGTGCCTGTTTGGATCAGTCTGTTTTAAAGTAGTTTGCATATTTGCTGCAAGGATCTTAGTTTCAAGCATCAAGACTTTGAGTGATTACATTACAAATTGCTCCATTCTGTTCTTTTCCTCCTTTTCCTTTTGAAATATTTGCCAGGTTAGCACAACTTTCTGATGAATAAAATTTTCACGGTCTTTATATATTTTTACAGATAACCTAAAAACAAAAAGCTGCCTGTGCTGAAAGGCTTGTGCTTCTGCTCTGTCCTTTGCCAGATGTTTTCTGTTCCTCAGACTGGCTGGGTTTTGGGGTGCAAACTCTTTGTGCTTCTCCTGAAGTTCGGCGCTGTGGTGGCCCTTGACCTCTCGGAGCACTTGTGTTTTTTACTAGTAGTGCCTGAGTTTTGAGCACGTGTTGCTGAGCGTGTTGAAAGTCGTCTCCATTGGGCAAAGCGCATGTGTGATTGGGACAGAGGTCGCCCCAACATGACAGTGGACTTTCTGGTGAAGCCACATCTGAATAGTTTGACTGGATTCCTTCAGACTACACGGGTACAAAAGCAACAAATGAGCATGGAAGTGATTATATATCTGGGATGCTGTGGTTTTGGTTGGTTGAAGGTTTTCTTTTAATCCATGGTGCTGAAAATTGGTGCAGGCTTCGGCAGGGATGAAGCCGTGTTCCTGCGGCGTGGATTTAGATTTCGCTGCAATCTGGCATGTCTTTTACTAATGAAAAAGCTGTCTGCCTGCTCTCCCCCAGAGGATTTCTTGGTCTGTTTCTTGCCTTTTTGGTTTTCTCTAAATCTCTGCTTTCCTCAAAGCCCAGCAGCATGAGCATCTTTTAGCTCCAGTTAAGCACATGTTCATTTACTGTCTTGACTAGGGCAGGATTTAAGTCTCTATGAACTGTCATTTTCTACTGTGCCTCTTCCCCGAGCATCTGATTCAGCCAGAATTATAACAACCCGCTGACCTTTTTAGCTATGTTCAGTCCAAATGCATTGGTGAAATAAGTAAGTAATGGCTCAGTGTTTTCCTTAAGGGCCGAGTTATGCCCAAGTATATTCTTACTATATTCTTACTCTTTAATCCTGCTTGGTGCAGCTAAATAGCTGCTTTATGAACTAATGCCTCTGCTGCAGGTTAGATGTGCGCAGATTGGGGCCAGCTGCTGCCCACAGTTGAGCTGGGTCCTTCATGCGCCCACTCCAAGTGTCATTTTTATGATGGGGGGAGCAGGGGAAAAGAAAAGGCAGGACCTGGTCTAACTGGTGAAGTGTTAGTGTTGCACAGGAGTAAGAGGCACGACAGCTGGAAATAGGATAAAGATGCTTTAGGTCTGCGTCGTGAAAAGTCTTCAGGCATTTCAACATTGTGAGGACCTGAACAGGTTTGACAAGGGGGTTCAACCCTTGCATGATTACTGACTTTCTTTTAATATATATATTTATTTATATATTCTAAAAATGTATTTATTTTGAGCCTACAGCCAGTGCTGAAGTTGCTAAGGAACAGTGGAGGAGGATTCCCTGCTCCCACCTCATCCTGTAGTGCAGCAGCTCCTTGGGTCACGTTCCCGTGCGCGGAGGCACCACGTATGCAAACACCCCAGGGGCAAATCTGGTCAGATCAGCCTCTCTGGGAATACTTCTGCGGCATGCAAGGCAGCTCTCTCTTACAAGGGGGAGAGGAAATAAAAGGAGACTATTGCGGAGACCATTTGATCAAATTTGTGGCTGTTTCTGGATCAGGCTGTCGCTTGGGATTAGTTGCCACAATTACACGGGGGATAAGGGAAGGAGAGATGTCATCCTTCCCCAGTTGCTTCTGGTAAGGTGCCAGCTGCCTCGCTCCCTCCTTAGGAGAAACATGGCAGCTTGGGTGGTTTTAGCTGGTGGATCCCGTGGTGCAGGACACAGCATCCCTGCGCACCCATCCTGGCTTGTGTTGCTCCTAGGGTGGCACTTCCCATCTGTCCCTCTGGACTGCAAGTCCCAGAGCACTTTGTTGTGTGAACAGCTTTGTGCATGTAGTGGTCCTCACACTTAGCACGGCCAGGAGCAGAGGTGACAACTTTATAACTTCTACAACTTCTTGATTCTGCAGGTATTTTCTTTCCCACATGTGTTTTCTTTATTGCAATGGTTATTGGTATCTCCACCTACCAATTCTGTTGAGGCAACACTTGAACTATCAGGATTTCTTTCGTATTTCCCCTATTTTTCCCCCACCACCTTGTAGAATGGATTAAGGACTTGTGCTATTGTCACAAGCTACTTCTGTGTTCTTTAATTGAGCAGAGATGAATTTGTTTTTGAATGTCTTTTGTACGGCTTTGTATAGTCTTGTGTGTGTATATATGCATTTGTTCATATTTAAGCAGTGTTTCCACTTAGTTTAAGAGTTGAGCACTTTTGAGGCTGGAAGTGGGGCTGTTCGTAGTGTCGGGACTATTCTTAAGCTGCAAGTCAAACAGTTGAGCAGCGAATTGGTTCAGCCCTTAGAGCGCGGGTTGGTTTCTTGGGAACCAGCATGCGCTGTGCAGGAACTGGAAGCAGCCAGTGCGACTCCCTCCATATCCAAGAGTGCGATCGCAGTGTGATCATCTCATCCTCTTCATCTCTGTGTTTAAATGAGCAGAAATCCAGCAAACGCTGTGTTTTGGCCCCCCACCCTTTGCTCGCGGCAGCGCGGGTCTGTGCCGGCGCGGTGTCTCTGGTGCAGTTGTGTGCTGGGAACGTCTCCAACGTCAGCCTCCCTAACCTCCTGAAGCCGCTGCGGCAGCTCCGGGTGAGATGAGCCTGGATTATCCCAACGCATGTCCTTAAGAGCCTTGCCTGCAGANGTGCAGGAATTGGAAGCAGCCAGTGCGGCTCCCTCCGTATCCAAGAGTGCGATCGCAGCGTGATCATCTCATCCTCTTCATCTCTCAGCGTTTAAGTGAGCAGAAATCGAGCAAACACTGTGTTTTGGCCCCCCACCCTTTGCTCGCGGCAGCGCGGGTCTGTGCCGGCGCGGTGTCTCTGGTGCAGTTGTGTGCTGGGAACGTCTCCAACGTCAGCCTCCCTAACCTCCTGAAGCCGCTGCGGCAGCTCCGGGTGAGATGAGCCCGGATTATCCCAACGCATGTCCTTAAGAGCCTTGCCTGCAGATGAGCCCCAAGCGGGCCTTGGAGCTGGTTGGCACGCATGGGGCCATGCGAATGGCAGTCAAGGGCAAGGGCAAAATCTTGACGCCCTCTTGGCCCTTCGACTCTTGTGCTTTGGCGATGCCACGGGCTAGTTCCCTTTGGAAACGCTCTTAGTTTCTAAATTAGCCTGGGAGCCTGTCAAACACTTGGCACAGGTGATTTGGAAAAAGGTTTTAAGGGTAAGCGGGTTATTTATACTCAGCCATGCTTTGCAGCCTGTGTTTATGCCACTTAGTTGTTTGTGCTTATTTTACGGAGAAAGACCTCGGCCATGAATCCATCTCTAACGACGAGCCGTCAGCGAGCGTGGCCGGGCCGGCTGGCAGCACCGCACGGAGCAGTGCCAGGACAAGCAGCCCCAATGAGGCTGGAAGTTGGGACATTCGTCTGCACAACTGTGTCCTCAATCTCCCCCTCCAGCCTCTTGTAACTTGATTTTAAAAAGTGGGAAGATCTTCAAACTCTCGAGGTGCTTCTTACTCGATGGATGGAGGAAGAGTGTTTGGCAGGAGCAGAAACCTCTTGAATGCTGATGGAGATCCCAATCTTTCCATGAGGTGTCATTGGCGACGCTTGTCTTCATGTTTGTCTTGAGGAGCCTTTGGTGGGAAGGAGTTAAATTTCCACTTACCTCTGTTTATCGACATAGCCTTGAGGAATTTCTTGTATTCAAGAAATAAATGTAGCACTTCTTTGGCTAAAAATATTGCGGGAAGAATTCCTTCTTTGACCCATAGCCCCGATGTGAGAGCGCTGCTGTGGGTGTGTTGCATAAAGAAGTGGTTGGGGATTCATTTTTCTAAGGAGGCTTTAGGAGGAAAGTTGGGGGAGGTTGATTTTAGACTTTTGAGAGTCTTCATGTGATGCACTCTGCATCTCCCCATTCCCAGCTGACTCCAGCGAGGTGCTGTAGGCTGGTGCCTTGTTGAAGGCCGCGAATACACATCTGTTTTCAAAGCACCGGTGTGGCATTATAGACCAAAGTCCCCATTAACCTTCTTTTGAATTGTCCTGCAGATGCAGGCTAGCTTTTTGGGTAGCTCTTTTCAAAGTTGGTTGGAGAAGGCTGTTGTCTTTCTTTGCAATTACCTGCAAAAGTTAAAAATTGGAGGTTACTGAGCTTGGTTACCCTTACGTGGCTGCAGGATGGAGCACATTTACAGCTGGTTGTCACTGCGGTTGCTTTGCCTTCCACTCAGCTGCGGGGAGAGGAATCTCAGCTTAGCTGCTTGATTTGGCTAGATCAATCCGTGACACCAAATCTTGCTCATTGAACAAGGTGCCCCATTTGCTGCCTTAGCAGATTGCAGGTGGCTCTTGCTGCCTGTGGGTCACCATAAGCAGCCGGGAAGTCCTGCCCATGGACAAGGATGCTGCTTCCAGTATTGGGCACATCTGCAGCAGCTCCTTTAATGTCACCAGATTTTGCATTGTCAAAGTAACCCCGTCCCCCTTCCCCTTCTCCTCCTTTTGGCATTGCCACCACCTCAAGTCCCAGCTGAGGTTCGATGCCGAGGGGTGGATGAGGAGGCCGGAGGCGCTTGGCCAGCAAAAGATGTGAACTCATTGCAGAAACCGCCGAAACACAAAGCATCGGAGAAAGGATCAGCCTCATTAGCACATTTAAGGAGCAAAGGGGGTTTGTCACTGTATCGGTTTATGCTTCAGCACATTAGCGTTGTAAATCTCTTTACGACGGCGACTCTGTGTAAGGCTTGATTAAAAACTGCATTTGCTTCACTCCAAAAAAAATCCCCAGCACACTAGTTTGCTGCAAATCCTTTAAACAAAGTTTATGCTTTTTGATGGCTGGAAGCCTCTTGCAACTAAAATGTTTTTTTTTTTCTTTTTTTTTTTTTCTTTTTTCTTTTTTTCCCAAGGGATCTTTTGCTTTCCCAAGTATTCTCCTGGCCTTTTCACTTGGAAAGGAAAGGCAAACTTGCCTGAATTGATCAGGGGCACCCGCTGAATGGGCCGAGGGTCAGCGCTTCTGCGGGCTGCCTTTTCTCACCATTGTGCCAGGAAGGCTCCGAGGACGGCGGCAGCAGATGCGCTGCCGCTCCCCGGGCTTAGTCCTCCCCTCTTATGTATATGAGCCGCCTTTGCATTAATGCCTCCCACGGCTCCTGGAGTTTGGCCTGGACTGATTAATATATTGAGGCTGTTTGCGAGCACCCAAATAGGCTCTTGCGATGAGAGCCGGTGCTTTACGGTGACACCATCTCATTTATATAAAATAAAATGGAAATGGTTATCGAAAGAAAAATCAGTGGGAACCTTTAGGGTCTGTAATTTGTGGTGCTGGATATATAGCTTGCGTTCATGGGCTGTTGTAGGGGGGTATCTGCGTGCTGTCCTGTCGCAGCTGTCACCAGCAAATGCAGCAGCCTGCCCGCCTTAGAGGTGGGGAGTGAAATCATGCAGCGTCCAGGCATGGACTGGGGAATATGAGACATGGTGTGCAATGGTACGTGCCAGCGGGATGCTGCTTCAGCAGAAAAATACGATAAATGTGGAAGGTGAGGGAGATCCTACTTAAAATAAGTGTATGCTGGTGATTTATCTCTTTTTCGTAGTGCAAAGACAGCCTTGCTGGTGCTTTGAATGCTAGATTACCACCAGCTTTTGTTCTGGCAGTGACTCTCAATCTAAGTATGTTGCAATGAATGAAACGGAGAGTGGGTGCTTGTGGTCACCAGTGTTTTAATGTTAACAAAAAAAGGTATTTGTTAGGGAAGGGGTGAAGCAGAGTTTGCCTTTGGAGCAGAGATGTCGCATCTGTTATAGCCAGCTAGAAAGGCAGCAGACCCTTGTTTTGGGGGGGAAGTCCTGAACCGTCTTCTGACCATTTAAACTGACATGAAAGTCTTTCTCTTATGTGACAGGTATGGACGCAACGTTCTTGGTTTGAATCTGTCCCAGCAAGGAAATGTTATGTTGCTGCATGGTAATATGCAGGTTACTGCTCTGACAGTATCTTTTAACTTAGGTTTTGGCTCATGGACAGACATTGTTGCATCCGCCGTTTCAAGGACAGTATCTCTTTCACGAAGCTCTCATCTCCTTTGGAGGATGCAGAGCACCTACTCCTCTCTACCGTCTGATGATGATGGAGGGGTTTGCTTTGGGTTGGAAAAAAGATTACTGGTGCAATCTCTGTCCCTTCTATTTACCTCTCTCCTCCTTTCTGCTCTTTTCCTTGCTCACACGCACACGTCGGATCCGATTTGCCGAAGGGAGCAGGTAGAGGTAGCTTCAGGTCCGGTCCTGAGGCCACATGAGGCCATCGCTCCAAATCCCTCAGGCTGCATGAGCAACATGTGAAGAGAGGTTGGGGTCTTTGCTTTATAGCAGGCAAGGAACCCTCCCAAATGCCCAGATGGAAGATCTACCATGCACGTTCTCTTCCTCCTGACGTTTGGATGGAATTATTTGCTCATTCTCACTTCAAACTGTCCATCTCCCTCCAGNTGGCTCATGGACAGATATTGTTGCATCTGCCGTTTCAAGGACAGTATTTCTTTCACGAGGGCTTTATCCCTTCCAGCTTCTGAAGCTCCCATCTCCTTTGGAGGATGCAGAGCACCTACTCCTCTCTACCGTCTGATGATGATGGAGGGGTTTGCTTTGGGTTGGAAAAAAGATTACTGGTGCAATCTCTGTCCCTTCTGTTTACCTCTCCCCTCTCTTCTACTCTTTTCCTTGCTCGCACGCACGCGTCGGATCCGATTTGCTGAAGGGAGCAGGTAGAGGTGGCTTCAGGTCCGGTCCCGAGGCCACATGAGGCCATCGCTCCAAATCCCTCTGGCTGCATGAGCAACATGTGAAGAGAGGTTGGGGTCTTTGCTTTATAGCAGGCAAGGAACCCTCCCAAATGCCCAGATGGAAGATCTACCATGCACGTTCTCTTCCTCCTGACGTTTGGATGGAAGTATTTGCTCATTCTCACTTCAAACTGTCCATCTCCCTCCAGGGAGCAAACATTCCCTTGCAAAGAAGATAGAAGAAGAGCAGTCATAAGAAAAATGCAGTCTAGGGGTGTTCAGCTACTGCTTTTTATGCATCCCACACATTTAGAGCAGCTCTTTCAGCAGCTTTCAGAGAGCCGGGCAGAGAAGGCTGCTTCTGAAGCTGTTTTTAAATCTCTTTCTGACCATGGGTGATGCACCATGAAGAAATTTGTCTGCGCTGCAGGAGCTGCCTTTGACACAGCACCCCTCATAATTCAGCCTTGTCTGGATGAAATTCCTAGTTTGTACCTGATTCATTATCAGAAAATGTCCACTCGCAAAGAGGAGCGATGGGACTGGATTAACCATGACATTTTACAAGGCCAGCTGGGAGAAACGCTTCATGATTAAGTGAAGCAAGTTTCCACCTAAGCTGTGTGCTTTCCTCTCAAAAATGTTTCATTTTGGAGTGCAGCATGAGTATTTTCTGCTTTCTTTGTGATAAGTACCTTTAAAAAGGAGGGCTAAACTGCAACTAGTCAAACTTACTCCGTCTCCTGGTCAGAGACAGAGATGCTCTTGGACAGGATTTATGACTTTTTTTTGTGCTTGAAAAGCTGTATTTGATACCTAGCCCTATATTAAGCTTTTAGGGAAGACCTGGGTCAGATGACAAAGCCAGTCAACCACTAGTAGTATTCTAAGCTTGTTGAAGAGGGCTATGAGGCACTAATATAGCCTTTGGCATACTACGGGCAAAACTTTATCTTATGATTTCTACCTGTCTTTTCTCTACTGGGTGCTTAAAATCTGCTCCAAGAGGACTGTCTGCTTGAGTTTCTAAGATTGCTCAGCGTTCAGGAGAACTGGAAATGGTGAGGTTGCCCAAAGAGCAAAGTGGTACTCGGTATATCAATTCCAAACCCTGTGGGAATTTCTGTGACGTGTCAGGGACTGTTGCTGCTGAGGCAAAGCTCTGCTGAGAGAATGAGTTGGGAAACCCAGCTGCAACAATATCTAATATCCATGCTGGTGTTTGAGTTCTAAAACATCTGTTTAGAGTAATTCCAGCACTATAGGCTTATGTGCTTCCAAGAAGAACTGTGCAGAAATTATGTCATTTATGACAGAAGGAAGATGGAAAGGAGAACCTGGAGATGGGCATCTTGCATTGAAGTGTATAAGAAAAAGGTGCTTTATTTCTGGTCCTGCTTGGCCTGTGCTGTTCTTGCTATTCCTGACGTGGGCAGTTTGCAAGGTGGGATTTCCCCCAAAGCGCTTGTGATTGACTTGCTCCTGCGTTTAGAAGCAAAGGGAAATCTGGGCTAAGGCACTTGGAAAATCCCTCCTGGAATGCCTCAGTCTCCTGGGCCGTATATATGTGCCTTGATCTAGCTGCCTGCTGCTCTTTGAAACAAAGATTTTTTTATGCATGAGATAGGATTCTGGACACTTTTAATTTCTTTACTGCAGTTTAGTGTTTTTTTTTTTTCTTTGGCGGGAAAAAGAGCACAATGATAATTGCTAGAAATCAAAGGCTAGGATATAATGCAGCTTTGGCTCAGTCTTCACTTGTGAGACAGTCCTTGCACGCTCGCATCTGGTGACCCAAATGGCTTGTTGCGGTGCCCTGCGGCGCAGTGGTGTGAGGTGCAGGCGAAAAACTCCAACACCCTCCAGTTCGCGCTCTTTCTGTGCTCTCTCCTCTCCCCATCGCTCAGCTGAGGTGACAGGAGGAACATCCTCAGTGACCTGCGTGCCGAGGAGGAAGCAAACAGCATCCCTGGCCCTGATGCTGCTGCAGGGACAAGTCCTTAAGGAATGCGGCCGCTCCGGAGGGGACATAGGTGGCCCGACACTTTGGACTGTTTTTGTTTGGACTCTTTGGACTGTTAATGCTCTCACTTAACGTAGCCCTTGTTTGCCCCTACCCCGGTTTAAAACATTACTAGTTTCCTCAATAAAGAAGTGATTTGCAGAAATCCATTCGCTTCCCTCCTCGCCAGCGCTGCAGCTTCTGAAAATTTGGCCGGACTTCTTATTTAAATAAGAACACCATGTGGATTTAAAGTGAAATAGCTACTCCTAAGTGCCGCAAATACCCCTGACCTGGCATTGCGATTCGTTTTTAATCTCTTAATTTTGGTGTAATTTCTCTGCTTCCAAAACGGGAGAGGCTAAACTGGAACGAAATGGAATTATTCCAGGAGGAGCACACTCACAAGTGAATGTGCCAGCATGGACTGGCTCCAGGCGTAGACCTAAAGCAATGGCAAGCGGTGTGGTACCATCTTTAAGAGTGAGGCTTGCTCCAAGTTATTTTCTCCCCTTTTTCCCTATTCTTTTTCTTATGCTCAGCACTGCACTGCAGTCGAGGATGCGGATGCTTTTCCACTCTATTTATACACCCAGACAGTCCTGCTCTCTCGTGGTCGCTCCCTATTTTAGCCCAGCCCAGCCGTCTCCTTCCGTTGCGGTTGACCTTACCTGGTTTATCTGGTGACAACACGAGCAAGTGGCGTCACCTCAGCCTGATTAAGGGACGTGGGTTATCTGAGTTAAGAGCCATGGTGGTTTTCTTGAGCTGTGTGGAGAGGATCCATGCGCGGGTGCTAAGGAGCATCAAGCCGAGCACTGGCTCGTGTGATCTCAAGGGCTGCCCATGGCCATGGGGGCCGTGGGAATTAGCTGAAAGTTCACTTTTTGAAATGGAAATAGTTTTGCAAGGTGACCGAAGCTCTAAAAAACTGTTTTTGCCTTTTATTGCTTTAAAAAAAAAAAAAAAAAGCAGTTCCCCTCCAATACTTTAAAGAAGGTATCCTGGGTTGCTGATGATGGTCACTGCCATGATACCTCCTTAGCACAGGTGAATAGTGAGTTTAATCTCGGTGAAATCTGACAGGTAGCCAGGATGGGTGGGCAGTGATGCTCTGCTCCTACTCCCGGGAATACTTGCCTGCAGGAAATGCATCATGTCTGTGATCCCAACATGTGAGTAGGTCTGGCTTGGACCTACAATGTTAACTCAGTTCTGCAAGGGAAATTGTTGGAAAAACAAGAATTGGGAGGAAAAAAAATCCAGGAGGAGCATCAGCTCAGCCCTAGTGATTGCCAAACACATGGGGTTTCCATGTTCTGGCCTTGAAAATAACATTTTCGTGTTCCCAGCATCAACTTACACAGCGGCTCTTCCATGTATTTGATACAATCCTGTTTTGCATCTAACAGAAATTCTTGCCTTTCATCCTAGCCCCCATATCATCTAAAAAGATCAGAAATGAATGCCTCTTGCACTTAAAAATTCAGGGAATTCCCTTCTCCGATGGTGCACTCGAGCAGCTCCCTGCTGCTCTTATTTTTTTCCAGTGTGGAAGCCTAAAAAGGAGGGAATCGTTTCAATTCTGCCTGGATCCGGGTAGCCCAATGATGATTGCAAAGATAGGTTTCTCAAAGTATTATTATTTAAAAATATAAAAATAAAATTAGGAAGTTTGGAAATTGCTTGGGAGAGAATATNAAGATTGGTTAATTCAAAAGAAAATGGAAGTGTTTAAAAAAAAAAAAAAAAAAAATAAAGCCCTAGAAGTCCCTATTTTCTTTGAAAGTCAAAGACTGCTGTCTTAAAAGATGGCCCATTAGGAAGTTTGGAAATTGCTTGGGAGAGAATATCGAATAGGGGAAGGGGGGGCCCAGGGAGAGGAATGGCAAGAGAGACTAATTAGGTATAATCTCCAAATGAATTAGGTGATATAAGTGTAATGAAAGCAAATCCTCTTCCTGGAGAGACTTTTTGGTTTGCATTCTGATATCCTGGGGCAATGGCACGTTGCTCTCTGACAGACAACCATTTGGTTTGGAAATATGTGAATAATTGGGAAGTGGAACCTCTCTGAATTTGCTACTTTCCCCTGCAGCGTTTCGAAGGACTAATTACAGGAAGAGCCACCGAATGCCCTACGCAGGCATATGTGCAACCAGTGCTACTGTTTGCATGACTTGTTGTGCTGCGTCCTGCGCTTTTTGATATCCTTGCTTAATATATATATATATATATATACACATATTTTATGTTTTATATATTGATGTTGCAGAGCTCTTGCAAGCTCTGTGTTGGAGGGCAGCTTGGCACAGGGTTGTGCAGCCTGCACGCGGCTGCCAGGGCCCTATTTTGGGCCGTTTTGCAAGTGGACGGAGGGCTCCTCGTGTCTGCCCATCTCCTCTTGCCAGGGGCTCCGTGCCGAGTCGGAGCCTCTCGGAGGGATGAAGACAGTGGGAGAGCGGCCACTTCCAGTAAGTGAGCGGGGTTAAAGATAGTATCTTATGTCAGGGCTCTGCTCGCAGCCGTGTGCTTTTCTGTGGCATTAGAAATAATAAAAATACATCCAACTAGGTCTTGGTCTGCATGTGGGGGGCGGAAATAAAAAGGGCTACATTACTTGGAACAGCTCATAAATCCTAAATAAAGCTGAAATCATGCTGACCCACCAAAGAAAGTACCTACTGTCTGAGCAAAGTCGGCCTCATGCACTGACTGTTGCACGAGGTCGTCGCATCTATAGCGAGGGGCCTATGCACCCCAGTGATCTACCATCCTTTTATTGTGCTTTATGTTAAGCTTTTGCCGCTTAGGTAATATGAAAAGTTTGGGATCCACTGATGCTGATGCATCAAGTGATCCTGCTGCCTCAGTTCTGAAATGCAGATGGCACTGGGAAAGGATAGGATCGCTTCCAAGAGGAGTGGAAAGAGGAGAAAGCCGTGTCAGGAGCCTGCAATGGTTATAGCAAAAGGAGATAGCTGGGGATCAGCTGGGAAAGCCCAGCTCCGACAACGCTTTCCGCTGTTGGGAAATGTGCATGTAATGCAATATTGTATCGGCGGTTTTGAGGTCACTGTTACACAAATTGTTTAAGCCCGGATGCATTTTTAGCTGGACTTTGTCTAAAGAATAAACAGTGCTTGGGCTGCTTTCCAGGCATCAGCTGAACAGCCAGATCAAGGGCTTGAGTCAGCAATCTTTGCAAAATGTTACTGTCTGCTTTCGGAAAAGAAACTTCCTTGCACTCTTTGCTTTGGAAATTGTAATTGTGCAATGTCATAAGGAATGTCCACATGTTATTTTTACTTCAGGGATGACTGCTGTCCGGTCCTTGGACTTATGTGTGCTGGAGTGTCTTCCTCTTGGCTCCATTTGGATCGTGTTTTTGTAGGGTGCTGTAACTTGGGGGACAGTCTTCTTGCGAGGATAAAGCAGCAGAGTTATTTCCTTCAAAAAAAGAAATGTGGTGGCTGAGGGATGGGAATACATTTTAATTACATTAGAGTCCCGTGGTTTACATCAGTATAACTAAGGGGTGGTCGTTACCCACTGGAAAAACCTGTTGTAAGCAAGTTTTTACTTAAAATTGTGGCAAGTCTGCCATTGCTTTTACTGCAATTTGTGTAATGACTTTCCAGATGAAACGTCAGTATCTTTTGGATTTCACAGCAGGGTAGCTAATCTCCTTTAGTTATCCCATGGCAGAAATGCCCATTTTATGGTAAGAAATACAACATATTAATTCCTTAATTTGACGAGATCAAAGATGATTCCAAGACACCTGCTTGGATTGAGCTTTATGGTTTCTTTTTGTCTGTGGCTTAGATTTTCAAAACTATAGATGTTTATTTTGAGACCCTTTAAACCATTCTATTTTTTTTTATTTTTTTTAAAAAAATATTTTTCCCCTCAAGAATCAAGCACCTTTTTCAGATACCTTAGGCTGGTATGCCTAAGGCATGAAAATCCTTACCTGCTTTTGAAACTCTTCTTTCGGAATACATCTGGGCAAGCATGGACAGCTCACTCTGCCTTGGCGTAAAGGTTGCTTATGATGTGTTGTTAATGAAGAATTACTACTGCCTGCTTTCCTGTTAATGTGGCAGGGGCATCCTTGCTTAATAAAATATCAAAAAGTTAAGATGGAAAATGCTGGGACCAGTTGAAAACTCAGGCAAGAACTGTCACTTGGCATCAGTTGGGCACTGATGTGGAGGAGATCATGGATGGGCTCCAGCAGGCCCTGGCCGGAGCACAGGGCTGTGAGGGAGCCCAGGCAGTCAGCGAGTCCTTCTGCCAACAGCTGTTGGCTCCCAGTGACACTTATGGACTTGGGGCAGTTGTTCAAAGAGATTGGGTTCCTCAAGTATAAACTATAAAAGAAATGCTGTATGCCAGGGTAGGTCAAGTGCCAATCAAGGCTGGAGTCACAAAAGTCAGTATCTGTTTTATCTGTATTTTTGGGGTCTTGTAAAATTTGAAATACCGTAAAAGGAAGGTTTGCAATTCGAGGAAATGTAGTATAGGAAATATAGAATGGTTATACTGTGCCAGAACAAAAGTCCCTCTAGCCTGGCGACCTGTCCCCGTTCATGGCCAAAAGGTACCTGGGGAGGAATGTCAGAACAGCAGGCACATGTGACACTTCCCTTTAAAGCTTCATGTGACTGTAGCTGTTTTCAGTTCCATGACCTCAAGAGGCCCCAGTTTGCTTTCTCTTTATTGAGTAACCCTTCCTTTTCCATGAGTCTCTCTAATTTCCTCTTGGATTCATGCGCATATTAAGTATTCATATGGGAAAGAGTTTCCCACATTGGCTACTTCTTGCATGAAGAGCCACCCTGTGTTTGTTTTGAACTTGAATCCCACCCACTAAAGTTGTTGCTCCCTCCTTTATTTCACCTTTACAAAGCTGGCTTTGAGGTAGGTTAGGTCTCCAGCAACCCTGACTTAAAACCATTTATTCCATGATACATAAATGAGATGTGCGTGGGTGAATGTGGAAGAGCTTTCTTTGTGGATATTGTTACTCAGAAGGATGGGAGCATTTGGGGATGAGACCCAGGATGAAGGAAACATTTGGGTGAATAATGAATGTAGTAGATTTACATGGCCAAGCCTGAAACTAATAGTGTTTGAGTTAAGGCAGAGTCTGAATTGAGTGTCTTTTTGGGCGCAAATGTGTTAGTGCATCTGCTGGAAGAGATCATTGCTTGTAACGTTACTGATGTTCCATGGTGTGGAGTAGATCAAAAATGCTGTTTTCCGCTTTTTATTAAGCATTAAGGAGAGCATAGGTCTTAGTGTTCACAGGAGCCCCTAGAATACCTAGAAAAGCAATAGTTAAGTTTTTCTGAGGTTATTACAGAAAACAAATCCTTGTACAAGAGTACTTAACCAGAAAGTTTTGAACTGTGATGTGCTACCAAAGGGCAATATCTGAGGAATAGAAGAAGTTTTGGGACAAGAAATTTTCTTGCAGTCTCATCTTTGTTCTGACCTTAAAAAGGAAGATGCTATAAAGGTGGAGACTGTTTTCTGTCCTTGCTGCTAATGTGCTGCCCATAGTGTCGAGTCCCCTTGCATGTAGCAGGTGAGTTAACCTTCCTGCCTGGGTGAAAGCACTGGAAGCAGGTGGATGGTCCTGCACTCCCTGAAAAGTAATCGAGAACTTTGTTTGCTTTTTGCAGATAGCTGCAACACATTACCAAAGTTCACAAAAATTGGCTGAAGAGCATGTAGATCCATGTGTTCAAACCTAGGGATTAATTTATTCTCTGTCTTGATCAACTGGCTGCTGCTGGAGTGAAACTTTTCACTTTGCTTTGGATTTTTTTTTTTTTTTTTACTATTGTTATTTAGAGAAAAGCAAGAGTAATTGGTGATGTGTTTTCCATTTCTGTTCCTGCTGATTAACAAGGCTTATTCAGTTTCTTACAATGTCTCATATTTTACCTTTTTATTAGGTGGGAGTAGCTCACACGTATGTGAGCTGGGGTGCCTTGAGCGTGGGGAAGCGGTGGGAAGATGTGGTCAGAACTGAAGTTTGCTGCTCAGAGCCTGGTTGTCAGACCTCTGCGTCTACGACATCTCTGTCATGTTACAATGAGTGCATGTGCAGATGAGCAAAAGACAATTTTGTTTTGCTAAAGGAGAAAGGAAATGATTTCAGCCTAAAACAAAGGTGTTGTGGGTTACAGAGGAGAGTTCTAAAGATATATAATTTTTTTTTTTTTTTTTTGCAAGGTAGTTTAACAAGAACTACTTGATCCTTGGCTGCCCTTGGACTGAAATTTGGATGGGTGAAAGAGAAGAGAATGAAATGTAAAATACATCCATGTTTGGAAATGGTTTGCTCTGCTGAGGTCTGGTCTGTTGACTGGTGTCAGAAGTGTTCTGTCCCCAAAGTGCTCAGGTTAGCAGAGGTGAGAATTAGGTGAAAAATGATCCAGGACTGGACCTGTTTTCCCACTGGTGCAGAGCAGCTCTTCATACTCTGGGCCACTGCGAGTGGCTTGTAGTATTGAGCATGATGTGGGTTGCAAATCCTAGGGATGAAATCTTCTCCCATCATCACAACGCGTCTGCAAACAACTGTGCCCATCATACGTTTCAGAGACCCAGCTTTCTTCATCACTTGTAGTGATGTGTCCCCCAAAGTGCCCAGGCAAGGACATCTTCAGCTCCTGGCCCTCACGCATCTGCCTCTGGATGTGTGGGTCCATCAGTGGTGGATCCTTGTGCCTTTCCGTTGTTAAAAAGGCACCTAGGAATATAGTCCGAGATCTTTAGAATATTAGTTTATGTTGTTTTATGAAATACTGGAGCCGAGTCACCATGGGAACTAGCATCTTTTTAGAAAGCTGAACTGGAAGGGGATGCAACCAGTTTCCAGAGGTGAAGATGTGGAGTTTGTCATCCAGAAAGCTTGGAGATAGGCGATGGTAGAAAGTTCTCCCTCCATACTGCATGTGCATCGTGGTCCATGTTTTATTTTCCCTTGTAGTGTGAGAAGATTGAAGAACACCTAGGAGAGGGTAGGGCAGTCCAGAAGCGCAGAATCATTTCATTGCTGGCCATCTCTGGAACAGGCAGAGGTTCAGCTCGCCAGGATGTCTATGCTCAGAAACATTTTTATTTCAAAGCGAAATTCATATTCTGGGCAGTGCATGCAATCAAGAGGAAAGGTGACACTTTTTTTCTCTTTACATAATATCTCTTCAGCATCTTTTTATAATTTGTCTTTAGAGAATCACCATAGTTATCCAATCGTGTTTTCTGTGCCTTTCATTATTGTAATAGAAACAATCACTGGAAATTGCATGATGGTATTGGATTGTGTTGCATTCCTTCCTCGGGTCATTTGACTGCTGCTTTTTTCAATAGCCCCGAAGGAGAAAGGGACATTTCTGTAAACACCAGACAAGTTCTAGATGTGCGTGACCACCTGGGAGAAAACTCCATTGTAAAAGAGGCTTTTGCAATTGCACGTGTGGGATTTGCCATCAGGAAGAGAAAGGCTGGAGAAGTTGCTTTCTGATTCGCCTGACAACTTGCTTCTCTCCCCTGAAGAATTTTAGGAATGTCTCTACTTCCTTTCCGAGGGCTTAAGGCTAGTGTGTGATAGCAAAGGCTAGAGAGTTGCTTTTCTGCCTGTCTGCCTTCCCTTCCATGTGAGCTTCAGCCTCTCTCTTGCTCCTTGCCTGAAGCTTAACTCCTGAAATACCAGCCTACACTGGAAAGAGGCTTTGAAAGTCAGTGTTTTGGGTTTTTCCTTCTTGCCTTCCTTCTATGGCAGCACGAATGATTTGAGGTTCTAGCACGTAGTGCGCAAGGTGTTTGCTTCTTGCTGCTATGGGCTGGGCTAAGGAGACACTCACTGGGGGATGGAAAATGCCCACTCATCCTTCACCCATGCAGAACTGGTAATAAATTGCACCGGGGTTGTTGTTTTTGTAGCATGCTCATTAAATATTGCTAGTTTTTTGAGTTAAATTCAGCATGGTGTCAGAGATGCTGATCACTAGTGTGCTGAGAAATGCAGGGTTGACCAGCAGCTCAGACAGGTGCATTTTCCTATCTAGAATATATAGAAATACAGGAATTCTGTCATAGTGCATTTCATATAAAATGAGAATGTATTAGCCCCACATGGCGTAACTACCCTTCAAAACAGGCTGGTGCTGAACCCCCAACATGTGGCTGCCCTCAGGGAACTGGGAGCTTTGCTGCAGCAAAAGGAGCAGCAGAGGAGCTCTGCGGTCCAAGCCAGAATTAGTGGCATGGTTTGTTGTCTCTATGAAAAGAAGCCACCTTGAGGACACTGGGCACAGGAGACCTCTGATTGCCACCCAGGATAATGGATTCCACGATATCTGAGTGTCCACATAAGAGCCACAGATAAGGAAGATGGGACTTTGCAGCCTGGATGGGTTTGACAGATGCAGAAAAGGCTGCTCGGGATCCACTCAAGCTGAACTAGGCTAATTTCTTGACTAACAGCAAAGGTTTGGGTTGTACTTCATGCTGACAAACCACGAGGGACCATATGTGAATCCTGGGAGACCAGTAACCCGAAACCAAGCTTTGGGAAGGGAGAGACTGAGGTATTTGTTCTGCTTGCTACCCAAAACTCTGCAGATGAGCATCGAAGTCACTGGAGTGTTCCGGTACTAATTTAAATGCTAATAAGCAATGCTTCTGTGAAGAGGCCCCTGATGGCCAAGTATGGCTTAAAGACTTTTCAAAACCAGATAGGTTTTTTCAAGTGACCATAAGCCCTATGCGGGGAAGAAGCACAAGGAGCAGAGTGGGTTGCAGGAACCTGAAAAGGCAAGAACAAGGCATAGGACCAAAGAGAACCCCTGTGTCATCTCTGTCCCTTGAAGTTGCGTGTGAAACTCTGTATCTCGTGGTCATTTGTGTTTTCCCTGGGATGCACTGCTAAGAATGGCTCTACTTTACCTTCATGCATAGCCTTTCTGCCACCGGACATCCCCACTGCAGGGCTATGGTGAAATGCACAGTGTGTCTGATTACAAAAATAAGGATTTTAGTAGTAAAAGCCTTGTGCTCAACACAACTTGAATCTAGGTAAGCATCTCCCATGTTATCCTCCAGCATTTCCTCCTGCATTAAGCCCTCAAGCAAGAGCTTGCTCCTCTAATGTGAATGTAGTGGAGGTTCTGGTTGAGACTGGATGACAAATGTGGATCATCTAATTGAAATAGCAGTTTGAACTTGTATACTAGAAAGGGTAAGGTGGTTTTTTTGTTTTTTTTTTTTTTTGTTTGTTTGTTTTTTCCTGTACCATTCTCTGCCCTTCAACTTCAAGAAAAATACCTGTATGGTTGCCATACCTGTATGGTTGCCAAGCGGTAGAAGGGTACTCCCAGAAACTTGATATATGAAGAGAAAGACTCTTCTTCTAGTCAACACTTAGAAAACATGTTTTTTCATGAGTTTCCCCCCTTGCCTTGCTCATGTAATCTGCTGAGTCAACCTGATAAAGAGAGTCATCTCTGATATATTTGTATTTTCATCTGTGGTGGAGTTTAAAACAGTGTTTTGTTCACTCTTCTGTCAGTTTAGACAGATTGAGCTCTTATTTTCCTTACTCTTCTTCTGTCCTGCCATAAAAACTGCCCAACTCTGAGCTTTGATTATTCCAGTGGAAGAGGGTGACAAGAAGACAAACAAATATCATTTAGTTGTTGGGGGCACACTTTCCTGATGTCTGACCTTTTGGACTTCCAACATCATCTTGTCCATTTGCATGCATTATAGTTTTTTCCAATTACCAGTGAATTAAATTTGGAATTGTGGTATTTGGAAATGTCAAGCAGAATCAATAGAAAAGCACTTGGGGTCCAATCTTAGTAGACTCAGCACATTTTAAAGCGTATGTGAAATGTCCCTGCTGATAAATCTCAGAGGACCATGTATGGATTATGAATTACAGGGCTGCTGTTTGGACACCAAAGCTTTCGTGGCTTGCTGGGAACCTCCTTCTCCATCACTAGATGCACACAGGTATAAAGGTGGATTCGACACACAGTGCTAGGCTCTCCCTGGCGAAGACCTTAGGAATAAGAGCTCCAGAAGGGCTTGACTGGTGGTGGCAGCAGTGTGGGGATGAGGGAAGGGATGTGAATTGTGGTAGGTACATACAGAAGGGCTGGGAAAGGTACCAACAAGTGGTTATCACTGTTATGTACATCTTTCCATGAGGAGATGCTCATGTATCCTCGTCTTTTGTCTAGAAGGAAATCTTTTGTCTAGAAGGAAATTTCTTCCACAGACTTGTGCTGAAACCTCTATTTTTTTTTTTTTTCCATACGAATATGCATGATTTTGCTTCTTCCTCTCGTGGTCTTTGGAGACCTCATGCTGACTAGCAAGGAGAATGGGAGAGAACAAATGATTATGTTTTAAATGTCATTTCAGAATTTTCTGCATATTTTACTTAGTGATTTGAGGTGCCTGATGAAAATCTGCCCTCTCTCTGATTTTCTTGAAAGTGCTGTTGGAAATATCTTAAATAAATCTTGTCATTAAGCTCTAATATTTTCATTCACTTACATTGCAAAGTTAGAGGGGGTTGAGGCAGTCGTCTTGGTAGCTTATTTGCACAGTGCTTAGCCCAGGAGGGTCTTTTTTCATGTTGCAGAGCAGTAGTTGCTAAGTCAAATAAATGGTTTGCTTAATGCTGTTATATATGTGTATTTAAAATTTGAGGAAAGTGTCCAAATGGCTTTTTTCCCATCATCACTATGATGAGAAAAAAGGTGTTTTGGCCATAAGATATGCTTGTTTGAAAAATGATGGTCCTTTGTTGGGGGACCCTCTATGGAAACGAGCTATCAAATAAGGCAACTCCTTGGTTTGGTGGTACCCAGGTACTGACGAGGTGTCTCCCAAGGAGCAAGATTAATGGAGGAATGGTTGGCATTTGCCCGTTGGGATTGTGGCAAACGTCCTGTGTGAGTTTTCATCCCTTAGGATGGCAGTATGGTGATGAACAGCAGCTGGAGATCCTGTGAAGTCTAGACGTGCAGTCTGGAGCCCACCACACTTCGCACGTTCTCCTCCAGCCTGCTGCACGCAGGCAGGAGCTCGGTGGCGCTGCCTTCTTCTTCGGATGCATCATTTCACATTCGTTGAGGCTGCCTCGGTTTTGTTTTTATCCTCTTGGATGTAGCGGAGGAGTATGTGTGTATCTGCATCTATAAAAATAAATTTTAAAAATGGACTTTTTTGTGTGTGTTATTACTAATCTAGTTGGAGCTGTGCTGTCCAAATTGCCTCGTTTGTGACCCAAAGTGCATTTAAACATGAACTGCAGAAGCTTCACGGCATTAAATGCTTTTGATTGATCTCCTTGATGGTTTTATTAAAGAACTAAAACCTTTTTTTGGGGGGGGAGACAGATATAGTTAGCGCTGCAATGACAGAAATCTAATTATGTTTTAGCTTTGTCCTTAACGGAGATGATGCAAAATAGGATTTTTCTAATGGCTAACTAAAATAATCTCTTCTTTAAATAAAATATAGAAGTGGCTGGCTGAGTTCAAGCAAAAAAATGCCCTGCTTCCCGAGATTAACTACTGGCACCGTTGCGGTCTTGCTGCAAACTAGTCCTGCCCGTGACCTGGCTAAACCTTCTTGGATAAGTCTGCCTAGACAGAGCAATGATTTACTAAACCTTCTCCTGAGCACTTCTACCCTTTGGGCCAAGAGTTTAATCTCATGGGCTGTATTTGTGCGTGCACATGGATGTACCCCTTGGTATTTCAGTAAATCAAATAATGCTGTCATCTCACTCGGCTCTGTCTTCCAGAAACAGGCGTCTCTTGAGCTTTCTGGACTTCTAAGAAGCAGCAGCAATCCATGTCTTTCTCGGGTTCCTTGTTCTACCAACCCCATTCAACTTTAAATATCGTGGAAGCTTTTCAGAAGAATTAAAACTTTAAGGCATCCTTTTCTTGAGCTGGTAGTAATGACTCTTAAAGTCAGCTCCCTGTGTTTGACTAAACTGATTTTACTAGAACTCTGGGGGTGGAGATTGTAATAAAGATATAATTCTTTTGAGTAATTTTCTTGTTATCGTTAACTGACTTAAAACCGAGTTTAAAAAAAAATATATATGTATATGTTGAGTGAGGGGGGGGATTGCTACGCAGATGTCCATGGAAGCTGTAAAGTCTGAATCATGTTGTGAATATAGAAGTCTTGAGTTTTCATCCCTGGTGAGCAGAGAGGATGTATTTCTTAATATTAAAGTTCCTTTTTTTAATTTTAAAAGAAAATGACTTAAAGCCTCCTGTCCTTTTGAGACTGGTTGTCAATGGCATCATTATAGGTTACCATGGCAATATATGCTGAGATAACAGATTAACGGCCATTGATTGACTGGAAAACGTCAAGCTCTTTTATCGGGGGATTTGCCAAATGTATTGACGGGAAAACAAAATTCAAGGTAATCTCCTCCCTTGGCATTACACTGTTGGTGTTCTCGGGATTGTAATGGGCAGGTTTTCCCTGATCTTACTGACCTGAAAAGCAAAAATACTTTTGAAATAGATTTGCCAGGGTTTTTAATCAGCTGGAGCAATGTCCCTTCTCCTTGAAGATCTTCTCTATCCCCTTGAAGATCTCCAGCTGGCCAAAGCTCACTTTTTGTTAAGTCCATGTCTGGGCAATGTCTATTGGCAGGAACATCATCTGTCTTCCCAAGTGTCCCCAAAGTGACAGGGTGGCCTGAAGTCCTGGCTGGAGAAATCCGCTTTAAAGACGGTTTGTCCCCAGTACTTAGGGTCTCTGCCGTGCCTAGGCTTGGTGAATGAATGGGGGAAATGAGCACCAAATCTTTAGATCCTTATTTGTGTACTTAACCACGCGTGTCATCACCAGCTTGATGCTTTGCCTAAAAACATATTTAGACCTATTATTTAAGTACACCAGAAATGAAATCACTCCTCTTGGGGACTAAGCAGCGGAGAAACGCTTATAACTGTGGGCTCAACATCGGCTCCAGCTCTCCAGCTGGGTGGTCTCTCCGCTTGTACGTTTCTCAAACTTGCCCAGTTGCAAGTCTCACTTGGCTTCGATTTTATGATCCTAGCAACAACTGCTTGAATTTCTTCAGTTTTGCAGTCTTCCGTGTAGCTTTTGGGCCAGTGCCTGGGAGAGGAAGGAAGGAGGGAGCTAGAAGGGCAGCAGCTTCCTCCTCGCTCTCCCTCACGGTGTGCGAGACACGAGCTTTGGTCACGGTCCTCACCACCATCCACCTTCCTCCTCGCCAAAACCCAGGGCTGTCCTCTCTCCTGGGCTGCTGTGGATGTTTCTTTAAAACAAATGAACAGCTAAAAGAAACAAAAGCTCCAACAAAGGGCCCAACTTTCGTCATCACGCATGCAAGAACGCACATGCAGTTGCTTAATTGGTGCGTGCAATTACCCTCCAAATTAGAGGGCAATTACCCCAATTCAGTGTACAATCTCTGTCATTTTGTATTATAAAATTGCATGTGCAAATAGCTATATAGGGACACAGCTCTCTGTTTGCAAATAACTTCAGTTGCATACACAGCTTCATGTGTAAAGCCCGGTGGTTTTGACAGTCAGGCAAACAGACTGTCTGGTAAATCACTCCATGTTTAGGCAGACTATTTTGACACATCCCATCTTTCTGTATATATTTTCATTTTAGTTTTAAAAGAGGGGAATCGCAGCGGCAAAGAACTAAGATTTGTAGTAGGCTCCAGCCTTGGGTAAGATATTCCCTCTGTATCTCCTTATGAGGGAAGCGTCCAGCAGCTGGGAACACCTAGGTTTTGGCTGCTGTGTTGGATCTTGCCTTTAATTTAGCAGTTCACAGGGAATAACAGAGCTTCCATGATCTGTCGGCAGCTCCACTGTAGGAGAGCGGAGCTTTGGTCTTGTATCACCAGCGAGGGCCGGAGCTTCAGAGGGCTGGAGTCTTTTGGGCCAGGAGGACCTTTTCTAATGAGCTTTGCCTGTGCTTTGCAGTTCCATGTACTGGAGAAGTCTTGGGCTGCTCTTTCCTTCTTTTTATAAAGCTTTCATAGGTGCTGATGGGTCCTGTATGGCAAAAACCTCGTGATCCTGTAGTCAATTAGGGCAGAATGATGGTATTATGATGGTGGTCTTCTGCTGTTGGATCCATAACGTTGGTTTCTACCCTAGAAAAGCCCAGTGGTGGGTAGTATGTCTCCTATTGCCTTCTTAATTTTGAGGTGCTTGGAAGTTTTGGGGGCCCGATGGTGTTTCATGTAAGAGCGCGTGTGTGTGTGAAGACCTGAAGAAGTCATGTGGTGATCCCTGCAGTGCTGGGCTGATGCAATGAGACACTAAAAACAAGAGTGTCTTGTCCGAGGCCTAACCCTTCCCTAAACTCCACTTGCAGACGTGGGTTCAGACTTCATTCCTTACACGAGTACTTTTGGATCACGATGTTAAAACTTCTGCAGGTCGTCGCAGAGCCACAGTTTCACAGGGTCATCTCCCCCCTCCACCATGTCCCTATGACCATGTATGGATGAGGAGAGCGCTTTTCTCCTCTTGCCCATGTCTCGTTGGGAGTTCCCGTTGGGCAAGAAACAGCATTTTTTGCTTTATGGCCTATAGAGCAGTGCGAGGTGGAAGGAGAGTCCGAGGAATTAGGCCATGTTCCAGCAGAGATCTTCAAGCACTTGTTTAGCAAATGCTTCAGCTCTCATTACACCCAAGTCCTTCTGACTCCCTGCCAAAACCCAAGAGAGTCCTTCAGGGTTTTGCACTGGGACTGTGGTGCATTTACTCGTGTGACCAGGATGTCCCTCAGGTAGCGCTGCCCAGTGAATGAGACCTGGGAGGCTGGTGTGGCCACATGTTGCTCTGCGTCAAGGGCATCATCCAGGTTTGCACCAACCTTTGTCGTACAAATGCTCACGTGTGGGGACAAGAAAGAGCTGGAGGACAGGAGAGAAACTGCAGGTTTCAGCAGCCTGTGCTGGCTTAAACTGGGTATAAAAGTGTGGTCTGAGGTTCTGACACCCCTTTGCAGGAGAACTACAGATGTGCTTCAGGTGTGGCTGGGTAAGGAGCAAAGAGCTTTCTGCACCTGTTTGGGAACATATACTTTGATTTTGGTTGCAAATGGAAATTAGAAATGGAGCATGGCTATCTACAGCATTTTGAAGTCCTTTATGGACCTCCTGTCACTTGGATCCTCTGAGGAAGCAGCAGCTGCGTACCCACTGCCCCAAAGAGGGAGAGGAGAAGTAAATGCCATAGTGAGATTGAGGAGCAGAGGGCAGATTTCCTTCTGGAAGCCCCTGCAACCTCATGTTTCTTTCTCAGAAGGGCTAAAACCTGCTAATTCCCCCCACTCTCCATGCATTTCGAATGCAGTAAGTGCAGATGAGGCAGCAAGCTGCAAACTCTGCTCTCGGCAGGATCCCTTACAGAGCAAGGCATGAGCGTATGTGGATGAGCTGAAGCAGCAGGTAAATTAACACCCATTCCTGGAGCTGTGCCCCTTCCTGCTGAGCCCATCGCGGGTGCAAACCAAAGGGTTTCTTGCAGGCGGAAGCCTGCAGCAACATTAGGATGCTCCCCAAATGGCTTTTTAAAAAGACCTAAAAGCAGGTAGCAAGCAAGCAAGACTTTTAAGTGTCTCCTTAAGGCAAGCAGCCTTAAAATCTGTTTCAGACAAAAATGTGCTTTCATCCATCTAAAACTTTCCATATTTTTTACTGGACTTGCCTAAACTTTGATCGCCGAAAAGCTGCAAAGGGCCTTTCTCTTGGCACGTTTCCTGTTTGCAGAGCTGGGTCTGCCTGTTTGCAAGCAGATCTTACTCTTAATCTGAAACTTGTTCCAGAAAAGACAACTGTCTTGGGGGAAGGGAGGCTGGACTCGATGCAGGATTTAGTAGGCTCAAGTACACGTTGCTTGCTGGTCCCAGAGCCGATGCAACTCCTGCTTAGTGTTTTTTTTAAATGCTTTCTATTCTAGGTGCACAAGAAACATTAAAGCTCAGAGTAGCTGTGTGCTGCATTGCAATCTGTGGGCCTTGGCCCGCTGCGCAGGTGGAGGAAACCGAAGCTACGCAGCATTGCCCGAGGTTACAGCCAGAGTTAGCTCAGCCAGGATTAGATCTTGGATCTGCTTCCCAGGCAAATGGTTCATTAAACCAACCTGCTTTCTAGGAGATTGGAGTTGGGGAAGGGAGAGGAAATTTCCATCTAGCGCCAAAGCAGGGTGATGCTTTTCCTGGGTTTCAGATGATGGAAATATTATGCATTTCAAGGAAAAGACCAGAAAGTGATACTGAACATTAGCTATCAGCCAGTACCCACCTTAAATGCTGCAATGGAACAAAGGTATTTGCTCATTACTTTATAAAATAAAAGGATATCACACTCTCAGCACACGAGGCATTGCGCCTTCTGTTGCCTGCTGATTTAAACTGCTATTTAGCAAAAAATGCTTAATCCGCTCTAACAAGTATGGTGCGAGCATCAACGGAGCAAATATCAAGCTTTAACAAGGAGGGTCAATATTGACACTGCTCTGTGTTGAGGGATACTGGTAGGTTGTTTTTATTATAGTAAGCAACTTGTCAGAGGAAAACTCCGATGGAGCTTTGCAAGTGCCGATAAAACCTGCAGGTGCTATTGAAATCGAGCCGTTGCTGGCATGTGCTCGGAATTTAATTCCCTGTTTCGGAAGCCGGTTTTATGATTTTCTCTTCCTCCTCCCCGCTTCAAATCTCTCCCACGATGCAGATGAAACAGTCTGCCGGAGAAAGAGTTATTGAAGAAGTGAACACCTCTTAAAAATGCAAAGAGATCCTTCTGCCCTCATGGGTTTGCCCCAGGTCGTGGACATTGCCTCTCTGGTTCGGAGATGTACCCGCTTGCAGGAGCTGCAGCCGTGGGGAGGGAGGTCAGGCTGGTGCTCAGGGTAGGGTTTGGGCAAGTGGAGTTCAGCTTCTCTCCCCGACACCCGCTGGACTTGATCAAGGCACTTCCAGCTCTTCGTCTGTTGATTGGGAATCAGTTGTTTCTCCAGTTGGATATCGTGTGTTTGCTTGCATGGTTGGTAGATGGGTGCTCATGTATGGCCATCACGGGCCATATTCAGGGCATGGAGTTCATATCTGTTTCTGGGCTTCATGTTTTCTCCTCTGGCCTGAGTGATGCTATGCTCTGTGCCTTGTAAAGACCACATTGAATCACCTGTTAGAGACCTTTTAGAGGTGCCTGGTTTGCTGCCCAGGAATCAAACACCCAGTTGCTTTTGGATCATCTAGCTGCAGCCCCGCTGCCTTAATCTCAGCATTAAAGGTTGCACTTGCTTCAGAGGAGGCAGGCACGAAAGCACTGCAAAAATTTTCCACAGCCAGATACTTAGCTCTGCATTTTTCCAAGGTGTAGCTAGCTATTCTGGGAGCACAGTGCTTTCATTTCACCATCCTGCAGGACCAATTCATGCTTTCTACACAATTGTCAACACATTTTATTAGGATGCCTACGTTTTCCTTGATTGCAATCCATCAAAATAATGGCCAGGTCTGACCTTGCCTTGGGTCGGGTGATCCTGAAGCAAGGTGACTGCCAGAATTTATGGTCGCTAGCTCTGAGGTTCTGTTTCTGGGGTCTCTGTGTCTCTGTTGTGTGTTTAGATCATTTCCTCTTCCCACTGTCCTTTTTAAACCCATCTTTAAGATGCCACGAAGCACAGTTATTTCTAAATAAAAGGGGGATTTTAAAGGCTTAAGACAGAACAGACCACCTGCAGACCTGAGTTCCGTTATTTGACTGCTATTTTGTTCTCCATATCTATAATGGCATTTCTGTTCTGTGCCATATAATGGCTATGTGGAAACTGTTCCACTTTGGGGCCTCCTAGTTCTTTCATGGAAGACTCTTAGCTAGGCCAAAGCCAACACGAGTAGAGACTCCTTCGTGGTGCTGAGTGTTAGTCTGTGGTGGCCAGAGGTGTTTGGAAGATAGTGCCTATATGTCCAGAGGCCAAGGGGAACAGAGTTGCTTTTGGTGAAGGTCACACTTGTGGTCCACATGGCTTACACTACCTCTCCATACAAGTGGAAACGTGGGATTTACTGTAGGGAGACTTACCAAAACAGGCTTGAAGTGAGGCCTTTTTTAGGTACTGGGTTACCTTTACAACCTCCTATTACCGTGCTGTGGTGAAGCACTTGCCAGAGGCGACTTCAGTCTAGTTCTTGGCTTCACCACGAGCTCTAGGTCTGAAGTCGGGCAAAAAACACAGTGTGGTGGCAGTGTGTCTCCTGGGACCTGTTCCTGAATTTGCCCGACCCTCTTTTGGATTTGTGTTTTACTTCAGGACCAGGACGTGGGGAAGCGGAGACAAGGGAATGCATCTACTACAACGCCAACTGGGAGCTGGAGAAGACGAACCAGAGCGGCGTGGAGCGCTGCGAGGGGGAGAAGGACAAGCGGCTCCACTGCTACGCCTCGTGGAGGAACAACTCGGGCTCCATTGAGCTGGTGAAGAAGGGCTGCTGGTTAGACGACTTCAACTGTTATGACAGGTAATAGCCTAACTGTTTTATTTTTCCTTTTTTCTTTTTTTCCCTGAATGCAAGCGTAAATTGTTACTCTTAAGTGCGAAGGCCCCTGATTTTGCATAGAGAAAAAGAAAGCAAGTCCAAGTCAATTGGCCCATTCATCCCCTGTAATTACTTCTGTTGCTAATGTGGCTCTCAGAATTGTCACTTATCTGCCTTTACTATTTAAATAGAAGCCGGAAAAGGGCACTTTTAGGGGTTTTTTTGTTGTGGGTTTTCTTTCCCCCTCATCCCTGCTTTGCAAAGCTTTGATAATTCTGGCATGCTTTGAAAAACGTGTCCTGTACCATCAAATGAAGAGCAATATGTTCTTCCAAGAGCATTTGGCGATACAAAGGAAAACTTGGAATCATTCGGAGCTCTTCAGAAAAACACAGTTATCTGGGGGTGTTTGGAGGTTGAGATATTCTGGCGCTTGTGATGTTGCGAAAGTTTTGCTACTCTTTGCTTGGCTGAGTTAGGGGAAAAGAGTAGGGAGAAGGATTGGGGCAATAAAATCAAATGCAAGGTGGGGTGTTGCTGAAGAGGAGAGAGGTTTGGCAGAATGAAAGCTCCAGACTCATTACATGTCTAAGGAAATAAACTAGTCTTTTTCTCCTTGATGTGATTCTGCAGAGGGGAAGAAAACTACAGCTCAGAAAAATATCCCTCCAAAAAGGCAACATGCCGTAATTCTAGATTAGGGCAGTGTTTGAGACAAAACAGACTGCGAATAAGGAGAACAGACTTCTCAAGGGTTTGCCATGGAATAACACCAACATAGGGTGATCTCACCTTTGTACAAGCGCAGTGATAGTCCCAGCGCTTGTTCATAGCGCTTCCATCTTTTGTTTTTCCAGCAATTTTAGGACATGAAGTTTCTGCTACTCTATAAAGACTGCTCCAGAACTGAGAACGCCATTCCCAGATAGTGCTCCTCCAAACCAGCTGAAACCACAGGGCTCAAACGGGGACCAGCTTTTGATCCCAAGGCAAGTTTTATCTCCTTGCTGTCGTTTGCTGCCCTGAGTTTTGTCACCGTTGCCCTAGATGATGAATCCTCCTGCATCTTCCTTCTGTTCTTGGTCCTGGAGTTACTTTCCCATCACACCTATTCCCTTGCCAACTGTGTAGTAAAGCTCTAAATAGGGTTAAATTTTTATTCTTCCTTGATAAAGCCATCCTTTCTTGGCCCATTAGTCATCTTAATGCTGATCCTTGTGAGAACAGAAGGTCACTCTCATTTCCTACTTCTAGGCAGAAGTGTTTGCTGTAAACAGGTTTCTCCTTTTAGTGCCTTCTTTTGCACGCAGCAGCGCTTGTGCTGTAACTGAGAGCCTCCGTGCCATCTCGTAGTGGTTCTTAATCTTTGTCATGACGCCTTCTCCATTGCCAAAGTTTGCAGGACCCGTGGTCAGCCTTTTTTGCAGCGCGGATGTTGAGCATCCTTTATCCTGCAGCCTCTCCTTCTTCCGAGGTGCCATCAGCGGGCACCAAGGAAGGATCTTCTGCGGATTAGTAGCCACGCGAGTTCAGGAAGCCACAGCTGAAGTAATGGCTAGCTTTAATTAAATAAAGGCTGTCTAAATGGAGTGATTTTTTTCCCCTGAGTGCCCTCTTCGATCTTTTCTGATGGCTTTATGGTCTGGTCGCAAGAGCTGCAAAAAAAGGGGTTGAAAAGTTGCCATTTGGAGGTTTGGCACTGCAGGGGCAGGATGCAGTGTGCGGGGAGCACGGGTGATGCCCCTGTGCCAAGGTGTCCCCTGCATGAAGGACACATCTTATTCCTGTGTCCTGACAACGCAGGAGGATGTTTAGGATGTGGTTCCCTCCTCTGCCTTTTATCTTAGGGGAGCAAGAACATGGTATGTTTAAGGCTCTACAAAACAGGTACTGCTTAAAAATCACCCTCCTACTCTTAATTCATCCCCACTGGAGAGGTCACACTGGCATTTCCTCACAGAGCCCGTGAGCCACCACAAACTGTGCGGTCGCTGCCATGGAAAAATGTGTCGCTCTGCCCCACTGTATGGCTTTTAATATTTGCTAAGTGTAACATGTCATATGTACCTGGAGAGCTGCCCTGAGCATCCACCAACTCAAAGGCAGGGAAAAGGAACTGCAGATGTGGAGCAGGCTGTTTTCACTCATTAAGCTGGTTTCTTAACCGACAGATTTAGCGAAGGATGTGTGTGTTTTTTGCTGAAAACTCGGATACTAATGCTGTTAAATGCAAACGGCTCGTTATCTGGTTTCGAGAGAATGCATCTGGAAACATTGCTTAACTTGTTGAAACATCTTTATTCATTTAGATAACTGTTTTTTTTTCCCTTTAAAACTAAAAAAAAGGGGAAAAAAAAAACCCAAAGCAGCAACACCCACAAAATAAAGCAGACCAAACCAAGTACTTCCCAGCTGAGACCTTGCAAAAGGCATTTCAGCTAAAGCTGCTTTTCTTCCCCAAAAGGAATGAAGTACTGAAAACTCCCCTGCCTTATGATTTAATAGAGCCTTTTCTGTGCTTCCCCTAGCAGTGCGCCGGTGATACCGCGGAAAGGGAGGCTTGGCATGGATTCATAAATGAGTAATAGTGTCAAACACATATGATTGTTTTGCTGCTTCCTCCGAGTGGTTGAAGGAAGGAAGTTATGCATATAATTGAGCAGGTCCTCAGGAAATAGTTTGATACAGTTATGCGCAGAGAGCAGCTCCACAGCCGTAATAACTAAAGGTAGGGGGTCACATACCGAAAAAATGGCTGGGAAGGGAAGAAATAGCACTGCAGAAATCACCAGGCATCTCTCTTGCAGCGGTCTGTGGGGAAGAGAGGATGTGAGGAAGATGACTTGAGCTGGTCTGCTGTGTGGAAGTCACCTAAAGCCTTGCAAAAGGTGGAAGGAAACCTCAGTGCACAGGCGGCTGGATGATGGGCGAATAAGCAAAAATGGAGTTGGCACTTGGATTTTTTTAAAGGCTTGGTGCAAACATAGGCTTTCTAAAGGAGGAGACTTTTTCCCTGCTTTGCTGTCAGCCAGCTGTGCTTACTGTTATTTATTACTCGGCACCTGATGCTTCCAGTATATACTGAAGCGTTTGGTTCTTTCGTGGCCTTTTCAGGGGTCCTGGCTCTCCGTGGGGAGACTGGCAGTGTGCTGGAGCCCTAATGGCTTTATCTCCCTTGGGGAGACTCAGCTCCCCAGAGTGTACAAGGGCATCACACTGAACCCTGGAAAAAGGGCAGCAGAGCAGTGTTAGCGGCGCTGCTTATTTAAAGTGGTCTATTTGGGAGCACTCCAGGGTGCAGCGGCTGGAAAAGGGATGCCTGGAGTTTTCCAGCATTGCGTTTGCAAGACCAGCCTTCTTGGTCTTGGATTTTTTGCCTTCCTTCTTAATTTCTTCCTCTCCTTCCAATGTGCAACTTGCAGGGGAAGTTGCTTCCAGTGCGCGAGCCACTGTTTTTAACCCCAAGAATCCTCTGCACCAGGTCAAGCGGAGTAGATGCCCCATGGGGCAAACAAAATAACATGAAAGCAAAATAGTGCACTCGTGATAGTGCAGCTTTAGCTGCGGAGAGGGGCTCAATGTCCTTGTCTGCCAAGCTCTGGACTTTTTTTGCTTTCTGGATTTAACTTCCCTATTACCTATTCCTAATTCCATACCAAAGCCTCCAAGGCTGTAGCAGAGCTGCCTGCTTGATTATTTTCTTAAGAAACGGGAGGAAAAGGTTGTTTTGTGTAAGCAGAGCCTGCAGATGTGTGGTATGCAGGCAGCAGGGCAAGGTAAATAGGAAAGTCAATTTGCAGGCAGTGCCGAGACAATAGGAAGGAGTTTGCTGACTTTTGTCTTCCTTTTCCCTTTGTTCCTCCTGTTTGTCCTTTCCCTGTGCAGGCAGGAATGTGTTGCCACGGAGGAAAATCCGCAAGTGTTTTTCTGCTGCTGTGAGGGCAACTACTGCAATGAGAAATTCACCCATTTACCTGAAGTTACTGGTCCAGAAGGTGAGTGAATCCTGGGGAAGGGTCTGCTTGTCCTCGCTTGGTCCGTGGTGCCCTTGGGTTGATGAGGGTTGAGACAAAAAAAGTAGAACTGAAAGGATACAAAGCATCGTTTTGGTTACAAATGCCACAAGTCATTTTGCTGGATAATTTTGCAAAAATCTTTTTAATGTTATTTCATAGCAAGGGTTAGATTCTCTGTATGATGAGAGTTTGCAGTGGGGTCTTCCAAAAGGAAACTTGCTCAAGGGCAAAAAGGCAGTACAGTTTATACAGCAGGGATTGAGAATCAGTCCCTTGAGGGTATTTTATTTTCTTCATTATATATCCTCATATTTTTCATAGGTCACAGACCTCCGAATGTATCGGGCAGCCCGGTTCTCTGCATTTTGTTAGCTAACTCATGGTATTTTACTGATTTAGAGATTAAAAGCAAATGGGTGTGTGTCTCAGCTTTCAGAGTTTGTGGATTTGCGTTCGGGGAAAAAAGGGTAATAGCATGTCCTTCTTTAAGGGCTAATAGGAAAATGATGCTTCTTTTTTTGCTGTAGGCTTGCCAAAATGTTGTTCAATAAAAATTATAAGAGCAGGTGTATCCTTTCCTTCAGAGGGGTTCTTTTGCTATCAAACTATGTGCATTTACTGAGACGTTCCAGCAGACTGTTATCAGCTTTTCCTGGACATTCCTGTTAGGTTTTTAATTGTTTACATGTTTTTATTATCTCCTGTTATTAATGTACCCGTAGCAACCTGGTAGCAAATATTCTTTCTCTCACACGTTGCTTTTTTTGCTGTTGTTGTTGTTGCGTTTGGCAAGCGGTGCTATTTTTTCCTCGCATGCCTCCAACATAGCAACATGGCTCCGCTTAGTATTCCCATTGTTTGTGTCTCAACTGCACTGATGTAATTTGGAACGAGAACTACTGTGGGAATAGAGTATTTGATTGTGGCTCCTGCAGCATTTTGCTAAAAACTGACATCTTGTCAATCACTGCGCAAAGAAAAGCAGCGTGGAGAGGGGTTTGGGGCTCCCTTAATGCCCGTGGAAGGGTTATGGGGAGGAACGTACCTACCCTTATGTACCCTGGCAGGACATTCCCTCCGTCCCTCGCGGACATCGTTCATAAAGGTCACGTGGAGGCTCAGCGAAATGTGGTTTAGGCTGTTCCTTTTGCATATAGTAGCAATACAGAGAAGAGTAATGGGTCCTTATGAAGGCCACTTGATATTGGAAATATGAGAGGTGCACGCCTCAAGGATCATTTCTCACCTCTAACCTGCTCTTCCCTTGCAGTCATATACGAGCCACCGCCACCAACGCCCTCCCTGCTCAACATCCTGGTCTACTCTCTGCTGCCCATCGCTGTCCTGTCCATGGCCATTCTCTTGGCCTTCTGGATGTACCGGCACCGCAAGCCTCCCTACGGGCACGTGGACATCAACGAGGTGAGTGGGACACCTCTGCTTTCCCAAGGCTGCAGGGAGAGAGAGCAGGAGCTTCCCTATAGTTGGTCTTTATGGAAGATGCAAGGGCTGATCAGCATGTGCTCAAGTCCTCTTTTGTCTTGACATTTCCAGGTGATGATGAGATGACGATAACTTTTCCGCTCTATCTTTACGAGCCCTTTTCTGTAGTCAGCCTCTGTGCTCCTGTTAGGCTCTCCTGTGAGGCTGTTGGTTTTAGCCCGAATGATAGGATTTTCCTGAGTTCCAATGGGATAGCTCACACAATCTGTTCGGTGTCCACCTTTCCACCAACGCTCTCAGTCTCAATGTCTGATTTCAACCAACTTTGCAGGCGAGCAGAGCCTGAGAAATTACAAAATCTTTGTTTTATGGGAGGAGGGAAGATGTTTTTCCCTTTGCGATTCATGTTTTATGAGACATCAGAGAATGCATGGAGCAACCTCCAACCCAAAGCCACCAGAAACTGGTCTTTGCTTGTTCTGCTGCTCAGAGAGTCGGCTTTCTTATGAGGGGACGAGTGGCCACCTCTCCTTGCACCCAGCATGGCCCTAAACAAACCATACTCTGAACTTTCCAAATATGAAATTAGATATGGACAGAGCTCCAACACCAAACTTAAAGCTGGGCTACATTGTTCTTCCATAAAAACAGGGAGTTTGAACAGATACTATCTTTATTAAGCTGACAGACCTGTTTGCTGCCCATCGCTAGGCTTATGAGAAGCACTCCCAGCAAAGTGCAGTGCAGTTGGAAGTTGGAGCTGTATTTGCTGTTGGGTCACAAAGATTGAAAAGTTTTCGCTTTTGGCAGGAGGTAGCCTTGAGGAAGATCCGTGTTTGACAGCTCAAAATAGCTCTTGCTTTGAAAACACAATTTAGGTTTTGCCAGAGGGTGATGCTCAATTCAGTCTTTGCCAGAGGATGGCTCGTGTGTGCCAAACTACACCATAGCACACAAAGTGGCACTCGAAGTTGTGGATTGTTATATATGTTCTGCATAAATATTCTAGAGTAAAATAGGGAAATTCATTGCTCTTTAGTAGTATCTTTTCCTCTTGTTTTTGCAGGATCCTGGGCCACCACCCCCTTCTCCGCTGGTTGGCCTGAAGCCTTTGCAGCTCTTGGAGATCAAAGCAAGGGGCCGTTTTGGCTGTGTCTGGAAAGCTCAGCTGATGAACGACTACGTAGCAGTGAAAATCTTCCCAATTCAGGTGAGAAGGGCTTGGTATTAGGTTCTCAGAGCAGGAGCACTGCTCGCCAGTGTTGAGATGTTCCCAGAGCTTATGGAGGTGCATTAACTCTGTAACAAACATATGTGTAGACTCTTCCGCTGAGGGAAAACAGCTCAAGGACCATCCCTCCCTTATATTTTTCTCTGTGTTATCACATTAGCAAATGCTTTGCATAGTAGTTGTTGCAAGCAGGGCAGATTTGCAACCACCAGCCCCAAGTGTCTTCTCTCCAAGTGTCAGCGTTGTTAAAAGTCCAGCGTGCCACGACAGTGCCCCAAGTGCACACAAAGGACCAAATCCCCGGCTTTGTGTGGCTTGCCTGGGGAAATTGTAAATCCAGACCCAAACCTAACAAACAGTTTGCAGCTTACAAAGGCAGAGTCCCAGCGCTGTGAAAGCTAATTGTGCGGGGACATTTCTGCGAGCGTGTGTCTTCCACTCTGGGAAACCACGGACGTTCCCGACTCTCTAGGAATTGCAAATGGAAGCAGGAAAGCAATCACAAATCCAGTGAATGAAGAAAGACTGAAACGTCTGCACTATCTCCTTGTTCATTAATTTTTCTCCTCCTATTTGTTTTCTTGGCATTGCTAGAGGAGATTTGCACATCTTCTGTCCAAGCCAGCTGTGACCTACTAGTAAATATTCAGTAGGATCTAGATTAGATTATACGGTTTTAACTATTACAACCACAGTGCAGATCTGGATGATGCATGCATGGTTTTATTCCTGCGTGCTTTAGGAAACCTTGAGAAATCTTATTTCTCAATGACGTGGGGTTTAGATCCCCCACCCCCACGTGTTTTAGAAATATCTGAGGGTAATTTTGGTCAGGAGAGACTGACAACAGCAGCTTCCAGTATTTCCCCATCTCCTATCCTTTAGGAAAACAATCTCATTTTAATGGGATGTATCACGTCCTAACTTCTGAGTATTATATTAAGAGGAATGAGAGCAGCTCTGCCTGAGCTGGAGGAACTGTTTGCTTTAAAAGGAAGTGTGATCTTTGATGGTGCATTTCTCCCTGCTTTAGGATAAGCAATCTTGGCAGAGTGAGAGAGAGATTTTCAATACCCCTGGCATGAAGCATGAAAACCTTTTGCAGTTTATTGCAGCGGAGAAAAGAGGGACGAACCTAGAGACGGAGCTGTGGCTCATCACGGCTTTCCACGACAAGGTAATGTGTCACTGCCCATCCATTTTGGTCTGACCATGAAGCAGCAATTTTTGGTATCTAATATCATCCCTGTAGCTACCCCGAGGTCTCCACTGTCCTGCTGAGCCATCTTTCAGTGGAAGAGAAGTATTCCTGCTCCCCTTCTTCAAAAGCCCTTCTCCCTTAGCTTTTAAGGCTTTCCAGGACAAATATTGGACTAAGAAAGGTGGGACTGGGAGAGAGGCACCAGAAAAGGCCACTGTTCATGCCATAGTGCATGCAGGAGAAGCGAGGGATCACAGACCACCCTAGTCCTTACTCAGCCCTCATAGATAGGTGCTGTATTTGCTTTTGCAGCTCAGGGCGTCTCTCTAGTTCATGGATTGCCTTAGTTATCAAAGCCGGCTAACACTTAAAATAAAACAAACATGCTCAAATCCAGGGCTGAGCCAGCAGCACTATCCCTCCGTTTAATCCAAGGTCTACTGAGTCAATGATTTCCACAGCCAGCTGATAGGATACGTGATCTTCTTGCAGGGAAGATTCCTCCTTTTAGGCTGGATGAATTGCTCTAGATCGTGCGGATTTTTGTCCCTTCCTCGTCTCCCTCCTATTCCCTGGCAGATCCATAAACTCGAGACTCATTTTGGAAGTCTGGATGCTGTCTGCCCTGGGAAAGGGCTGAGGGCTTAAGACCACTCCTGGGATTTTTTCCCTTCTTTTTTCACTTTTCCTAGGGATTCCTTTTTTCCTCCCCTGTCTAATCAAGGTTCCCATTTCTCAAGCACTCATTACAGTCATTTTCGAAACTGATGAGTTGGCACATCTGTCGCTTCGGCGGGGTCTGTGATTAAGAACGTACCACGTCCTGTTTCTCAGGGCTCCCTGACGGATTACCTGAAGGGGAACATTATCAGCTGGAACGAGCTCTGCCACGTTGCGGAAACGATGGCCCGTGGACTGTCCTACCTGCACGAAGATGTCCCCTGGTGCAAGGGTGAAGGACACAAACCCGCTATCGCACACAGGTACAGCCTCTTTCATTAATGCTTTTCCAGTGCCGTGTCAAAAGTTCATGGCTGCTTTGCAGGGATGCTGCGGAACCAAGGAGGAGACTGTGCTTGCAAGAAGTCAGTACTTTTTAATGCAACAAAGTCTGTGCTAAGACATGATTTTTTTTATATCCCTTTCTGGAATGGTGAAGGGCAGGTAGTCAGTGTTTTGTCTGTGAAATAGTAATAAAGGTTGGTAATGGTTTAAGGCAAATGTCAAGGGCAGGAGCTTCTCTCCACCTTTAGCTCTTCTCGTGACACATGGGAATAGGGTTCAGACTGCTGTTGAACCTCTGGTTAACTCTGTTTGAAAGGGCTGTGCTCGATAAGTCACGTTACAACCCTTGTGTTCCTGTGGCCATACCATGGGCTCTATGAGGAGGATTTTAGACTGATGGCTGCACTACATGTCTTCCCGCGGAGCTGTAGATCATTAGGAAAGAAATGGAGACATAGCAAATGCCTGCTGCTTAGTTCTCGTGGTAGTTTACAACACTCAAATCTTGCCTGGGTGCTTGTTAAAGATGTTGGAAGAAGTGACTGGCGTCTCCGGGATCTCTTGGGACCCACTCGGCCTGCACCGGGCAGCAGCACCACAGGGACAGGATGGGGGTTGCAGCATCCTCGCTGCAACGAGACCCCCTTGGAGGTGCCTTTTCCTCCTGGTCATCCCGTGTTGCTTGCCCTGAGCTACAGCCACGCTGCCGAGCCGTTTGCTGACGGCCCGGTGGGAGGAGGGGAGTTTTCCAGAAGGATTTGCACGGGTTGCGCGGCCACACATGGTAATCCGCAGCCTGGCTCCCTCCGCGCTTCATCTAGGAGGGACTTAAAGCCAAGCTGCAGCAGTTTGTGTCTCATCTAGTGGGGCTCTAGGGCAAAATAAGCCCCAAAACCACCCAAGAACCCCCCCCCAAACGTTCAGGTGGCTCCAAAGCGTGAATCCGCAGCCGCCTTTGTGCGGCTCCTGGGGCTGACCCCGTGTCCCTGACATTTGTCCCCAGGAAATAAAGGCAGGGATTTCTATGGGGAAATTCCTACGGGCGGGGGGCAGAGGAAGGCTCAGGAGTTGGGTTTAAAGCAACAGATCGTGCTCATTAGTGTCCCCATCCATTTAGCAAATGATAAAAGATGGAGAACGCATCACTGGTGTGTGAAAGCAGAAAATACCGACAGCAGAAGGAATGCCAGGAAGCAGGTTTCCCGCGGATTGTGGATTGCTCCACTCTCCTACCTTTCTTTTTTTCCTTTTCCCCCTAAAAATGCTCTTTAGAGCTGGGGGATGTTGTGGAAGGGCTGAGCACAGCCCCCGGGTTGATGCCTGCCAGCCCGGCAGGGCTCGCTGAGTCAGTGCCCTCCTGTTCCAGCTAACTCGGAGACACCACCGGCCCCGGCATGAAAAGGAGGATGGAGGTTGTGGGATTGCTCGTCGGTGCTCAAGTGCCCCCGCGTGGAAGCTGGAAAGAAAAGCTCCAGCATCTAAACTGTGTTCCCGCACCGCTTTCTGTAGAGCGCTTCCCCTGCACTTCCCCAGCCTGAAAAATTCCACTGCAAGGGGTATTTTCTCCCTTTAGGGCTTTTGCAGCACTTCTGTACAGAAAAGGACCCATTTTCAGGTCTCTTCTAATGTGTGATGTTGTCAGTGGGTGTTTTTTGTTGGATCAGGCCTTTTGCCCAAGCCCAGATGATTGCATCCCCATTGAGAATTGATAGTTTGGGAAGGTTTGTGGAAAGGAGGAGATCGTGGAGAAATGGGGAAGTCTATGGGGCTGGGAGGGAAAAAAAGGGATGCACCAATGGAAATCCTTGCCTGTAGGTAATCATCTGGTGTATACGTGTGTCAAAATATAGCACCTAGGTGCTGCATGTCCGAGGTTGCATGAGCAGGAGCAGCCAAGAGCCCCTATGAAGATCTTGTCTTAGCTCTTGCTGCAGGCTTGAGCTGTTCGGTTGGGCTGTCTCGTGATTTCAATGTGGTCCCTCTCCCAGCTGAGCCACTGTTGTGCAAAATCTCGTGTTCAATCTGTACCAGAGCGTAATCCCCTAATGTTGACCGAGCAAAGTAGTTTATCTGTGTCATTACATGATTGCTGCTTTTTTTAAGCCTGTGGGGAAACTGCTGGAGCATAGAGCCAGCTAGTCTCTAAAATGGCAAACGTGTTTTTTATGCATAACGGAGTTGTGCAGATGTTTTGCAGATACTGCAGAACTGAACTGTGTCTTTGGAAACCCTGTGTCCCATCAAGGCCTTGGAGTCTGTTTTCTGCTGGAGTTCCTAGCTGCATTTGACTACCCAACCTCACAGCTGTATGAGGGAATAACCCACTTCCCCTTCTTAATCCTCGAGCTGGAAATGTCCATCCTCTCTTTTAGCTTGGTGTGATGCTGTGCCCTGGGGAAAAAAATAAACTCCTTCCTTTTTCCCACCTTTTTTCTTGTTTTGAAGCTGAGAATCAAGGGCTGGATGGCCCAGAATGATTTTGTGTGTGCTGCTTTGAATTGTTTTCCTGGCATCTGAGGACACAGCGAGCAGCCCTGCAGCACGGTCCAGCAGTTTCTCTCTTCCCGAAGATTTTTGACAGGTCACTCCAGTGCGGAACAGTCGTATCTGCCCTCATTAATTATTTTGTGCGGGCCCACAGTGTTCTGCAATCAGCAGGGTCACTGAGTGAATTGATGATAGGGAAATTATAACGCTGAGCATACAGGACAATTGCCATCTGCTGTCTAAGGTCTGTAATTTAATTATATTGCCAAACACTCCTTATCAGATGAAAACGTGGGAAGCCCAGGGAGCAAGGCTTGGCTGACTCAAGCGTCTCAGGGTGTTCATCCTCCTCATGCCCTTCCTGGCTGTGGCAGCTTGGCAGGCTTACCCAAAATGTTACCCCTGTGATGCAGGACTCGGACCTGAACGTCATCCTCTAGCCCAGGGCCACCACCCGTACTGAAGAGTTGTCTGATCCTGAGCCTCATCCAAGTGTGGATCCAGCCACTTCTCCCTTTCCCTTCCTCACCCTCCAAGCTCTGAGGGAGATGAGTCCAGCTGTTAAAACATAAGTGTAATAGATGACCAGGGCAAAAGGCTGGTAGAGTGTAGGCAGGGCCAAGAGAGTCCCACTGGCACCTGCTCATTTCCAGGCGGTCTGGTTTTGTAGGCGAGAGTGAACAGCCTCCCTAGGATAGAGATCATCATGAATCCTCTTAATTGGGATTGCATTTGGGATTGCGGGTCAGAGATACAGCAAAGGTCTGGAGTTTTGGCTCTGTAGCTGCTGCTTAGAGCAAGCGGCTCGCGGGGACCTTGGCAGCAGCGATGCCCTGAGGCCGTCGCTCTCATTAAAAGCCGTGGTTGGGACGGATGGAAATAGCAGATTCTTGAGGCAGGCCTAGTGTCATTGTTTTTCTCTGCCTTTTAAGCCCATTGCCTAGGAATGGGATGAATAATCTTGCTGTTGGGCCTCAGTTTCTGTCCATACATCTCACTGGGGTTGCGCTGCAAGCGGAGGGGTGGGAAGGGATGTGGAGGTGCCTTGCAGGGCGCAGCCAGAGGCTCCTCAGCCGCCCATCTTGGCGTGTGGGCATCTGCAGACGTGACAGCCCCTTCGTATCACTCCCTGCTTTGGTCTGGATGGTGGTTTTCCCAGTGCTTCTGCTGACGCCTTGCCTTGCCTTTCCCAAGCAGTGCTTCCCTCTCCGTTGTGCCCAATTTGCTCCATTCCCGTGTCCTTTCTGTGCTCGCTGGGCCATACAGGAGCCTCCTGGCAGTGCGTTGAGGCCAGCCGGGCCGCGGCGGGAGGCAGCGTCCCTTTGCGGGGAGCCCCAGCCTCCGGCATCTCCGCGGGGCGTTGCGGTACGGGCAGACGCGCGGTGTGATGAACCCTCCCAAACTCGCTTCTGCGCTCTCCGCAGGGACTTCAAGAGTAAAAATGTCTTGCTGAAGAATGATTTGACGGCAGTTCTAGCTGATTTCGGACTCGCTGTACGGTTCGAGCCTGGAAAACCTCCAGGGGACACTCACGGACAGGTAACCGTTGTCTTTAAAAATAGTGTTTCAAAAATGGGGCCTGCTGCAGCTCTGTGGGTTGTGCAGGTCGCTTCCATAGGTGCAGTCTAGGGTTTGGGAAATGACAGGAGGGTTGTTTTTGTTATCCTTGTGTCATTTGCAAGGCAGGAAAACGCCTTTTCTCGCCCATTAGCTACATGGGGAAATTTACTCCAGAGCCTGGTTAGCCAGGAGAAGATAGACTGAGAGGGGATCTTATGAGTGTGGGCAAATACCTTAAGGGAGGGTGTCAAGAGGATGAGACAGGTTATTTTCAGTGGTGGCCGGCAACAAGCACAAACTGAAACACATGAAACTCCTTGTGAATGTGAGGAGAAACAACTTGACTGTGAGGGTGACGGAGCCCTGGAGCAGGTTACCCAGAAAGGCTGTGGAGTCTCCTTTGGGGACACTCAAAACCCACCTGGACGTGATCCTGTAGAACATCCTCCAGATCACCCTGCTCGGGCAGGGGGCTTGGACTAGAGGATCTCCAGAGATCCCTTCCACCGGGAGATTCTGTGAGGGAAAGCACTGGGACATGATGCTGCTCAAAAGCCTACCCTGCATCTGCGTGCAAATATACCAGCACCTTCTCCCCGCACACCTTTCCCCAGACCACTTCTGTGCGTTCAGCTGTCTTCCAGATGCTGCATTTTTTCTAAAAATGGATGGTAAGGCATAAGCTGAGTATCCGCAAGGAGAGCAGAGCACTTCCCACTCCTGCTCCTCTCTGCCGTGCAATGCTGCCTTCCTGACCCTGGAGGCGAGCAGCCTATTCCTCAAAACACGGAATTCGATTCCTCTTTATTGTCTTACTATTAAATATTAATAGTCTTAAAATTATTCAATTATTTTTAAGAATTTAGCGACTGTAGCTGCTTGGGTGACCTTTAGCGACAGTAAATCTTGCATGCTGGCTGTGCGCTGCGTAAAACATTTACTACATTTTTACTGGTTCTTAATTTTCAGCTTTTACCTTTCAAATGAGTGCCTGCTCATTCTGTTATTGTGCTGTGGGGGTAAAGCAAGACCAGACATTGCCTTTTGGGTCCCTATTTTTCTGCTCGCACAGCTCAAGTGTTGTCTCCCTTTTTATCTTTCTCCCCAAATGAGTCAATGCCTTTGCAGATTGGCCAGCTACAGCTTCTTCTCTTTTTTGTCAACTTTCTTTGGGCTTTTCCAGTACTGCCAGTAAATGGCAGTTCAATTCCCATGTCAAAAAGGTGTTTTTTCCCTTGCTCTGCTCTCTAATCTATGCTACAGTATGGACTATAGTGCTACCACACGTGTAACCAGAGGTATCCGAGGAGTTTGGTGTGACTTTACCCATAAAAATAGCAAGATACGCAGTAGAAGGGGAACCGAACTATTCCCTTAAGGTGAGAGAGAGCTTTCCCAAGCCAGATCTTTGCAGCGTCTATGCATTACTAGTCATGTGGATGCAGAAGAATGGTTTTATCCAAGGCTGTCAAACACCTTTTCCTACCATTTCAGGATATATCAATTTTCGTCTTTTGTTAGCAAAAGGGAATTGAACTTTCAGCAGCTATGCTAACTGACTCTGGTTTGACCTCAGGGTGTTTTACGTGTCTCCAAAGATAGCATTTTCACAGGCAGCGTGTGCCACTGTAGCAAGACACCGTGGAAGGCGAATAAGGTAGAATTTCATCTGTACTCATCTTGCATCGCTGCGTTGATATTAGACCTGTAGTGTTCACTGAATGAATATCACACACACAGCCATTCATCTAGATTCTTTTCCTTCAGGTAACTTACTGAGATTCAAGTGATCTTAATGAGAAATGGTGTCAGAAAAAAAGATTTAAAAAAAAAGACTCCCTTTTCCCTATGTTCTGAGATGGTTGCAAATTTAGTAGCAGTAGCCACAAGGCTAATGGAAACAGCTGTCACTCATCTCTAACCAGCGGAGGCTGACGGACCCAAATGGAATTTAACTTAAGTTGTTTCTTTCTCTGTAGGTGGGAACGAGGAGGTATATGGCTCCTGAAGTGCTAGAGGGAGCAATCAACTTCCAACGAGACGCCTTCCTGAGGATAGACATGTATGCAATGGGACTGGTCTTATGGGAACTGGTCTCCAGATGTAGAGCGGTTGACGGTAAGAATGAAGATCTCCTCTTCCCTATGGAGGGCTCCGTTTCCACGTGGTTTACTGGTCCACAGAATGACTTTATGGGGTGTTTTCATTAAGCAGCTAACCTGTGTTTTGTGTGCTTGTTTTTTAACATAAACTGTCAATTCCCCATGGATGAAAACTGTTGTAGTGTTCAAGTCTCAAGGTGCTTTCAACAGTGTTGCGGTTACATTGCAAATTGGCTGGGAACTCAGAAAGAGAAGGCGATTCCTCCCTCAGCAGTGGGTTTCCTTCAATCTTGAGCACCCACTGTGCGGATCTCTGTGGTATTTGGCACTTTTGCTCTCCCTCAACAGTGGACTGAGCTCATAGTTTCATTTGCACCTTTGCAGAATCTCACTTTCTTCTGCGTGAGTCAGAACAAAACTCGTGTCCTCATTCCCAGAGTGTTTTCTTCCCAGATAATTCTTCAAAATGAGGCACCTTTTCTTCTTTTGAAGAAATGGTATCTCCAAATATCCCATCTGCTCTCTGGTGACATGCGTGCCCTTTGCAGGACCTTGCCCTGAATCAAGGTAGCAAACACTTTGCTGTATTAGCTGCAAGGCTCCCTGCTCCAGCTTCCTCTCTCTTCTTGTGTGTTCATGGATGTTACAGACTGGCTATCAAGATCATAAATTAACATTACTTTTCTCAATACATTTCATTAGTATTGCAATAGCATTGAGGAGCTTGATTATAAGTGGGATGTCCATATAGTTTCATGGTTAAAAAGAGTCTTTTTTTTCTAAAAAGTTGCTGTCTAATTAGATAGGATGCCAGAGAAGCGGGGAGATAGTGGGGGTTGGAACAATGATATTCTTCATCATTCTTCAAGTGTTAGAGGTGTGAAAATCTCTTCTCTGTTAAGATTTGGATTTTTGCCTGTCTTGTTTTGGTCATCTTCCTATACTCTTCTAAGGAAGCAGCTTGCTCTGAAAGTATCTTATACAGCATCATTAAATCAGAGGGAGGACTTCCTTGGGGATGACAGGGGTTTACACTGAATCTTATCTGCACTTTTGGCTCAGAAGTGATGAATCACATCCCCTATTTAACAGTACGGCTCCATGTTTGTGGTCACACACGTGTCTGCTGGCTTCAGTGACAAACAGTTCCTGTCCTCATGCGTGAACTGGCAGACAGTGACTGTAACTCCAGTTTCCAGTAGCTGGATGGTGGGTGAGCAGAACTGTATGTTAGGCTTGTACATTAGGCTTGCACATTAGGCTTGGAGATTCTTATGCTGGGGGTGGTAAGAGAGGTAAGTTCCAGAAATAATCTTGTTTGACTCAGTCCATGTGGAATTTGTGAGGCCAAAACACGTTTTTAGGGCTTGTTTTGGAAGAGGAGAGAGGGTTAAGACACTGCTTATAAAAAGAAGATACTTCTGGTGGGATTCAGATAAAGCTAAATTTTGCTACATCAGGTTATCTATCTGTGTGCCAAGTGCCTAACCCCCCAGGCAGCAGGGATCTCAGCATGTCATCTTTCAGGGTGAGCCAAATTGCTCTCCAGGCTCCACTGTCTCGATCTGCTATGGGAAATTGGGCATCTAAACTTCAAAGAGCCAGAAACCAGCTTTCCAGAAGCACCATCCTGGACTGGCATCACAGACAGCAATATCCATCCGCTGATGGTATTAATCATTGCAGAGGCTGCAGAGTTTTGGTGATCCTTAAAATTTCCCATCATATCTATAGACCTTCGAATTTATCTTCCTGGACCTGGCTGCTTGTGAGGGTGAGGAGGTTAATCCTTGCAGCTGGGTTAATCCTTGCAGCTGCTTGCAGCCTAGGTCTGCGGTCTGGAGAGGTAGAAGGAAGGTCATGGGCATTTTTGTGCCATCCATTTATTTCAGTGACTGGCACTGTATGTCAACATGGAAAAAATGATACACTATTTTAGTAATTTTTCAGAGTAACTAAATATCCTGTTCCTAGTGTTATGGTTCATGACCAAATATTCAGCTCTTTCATTTTAGTTTGGAGAGGTTCACTTGAAATAGCTCCAGTCTAGAAAGAGATTTCTCCTGAGAAACCATACGTAATGCCAGAGGGGATCCTGAGGAAGCCCATCAGTTAGGTTGGGTTGCTGTTTGAGTACATCTAAACATTTCAGAAGGCCAAATGATGTTTCAATAAGCAAAATTTATTGCTGTAGTCTGGAGCCCGTGCTGATGCTGCAGCACTTTTCTTGTTCTTGTGGCCCAGAGCAGTTCACATCCGTAACTGGTTCAGCCAAAGCATTCAGAAAACATGTTGTGCTCATGAGCTGGGAACAGTCAGTACCCAACTGCTGGTAGGTGCTTGGGGCAGAGAGTGCAGTACCCGGGATCACACGGCTTGGCTGTGTCCACGCTGACCTCCATCTTTGAGCACCGCAGAACACAAAAGAAGAACTTACAAGTGTGTTGTATGTGCTCAGCCTTGATGGTCAGGGACTAAAGTGAAATACAGACTAAAACTTTTCCCTAGGATACGGTGTTGAATTGATGCGTTAAAATAGGAGGAAGCAGAGCTGATTTCTCTTTCTTTCTGTTGAGACAAATCACAGGATGCCCCACCAGGCGCCTCAAGGAGAGAGGTGCAAGTGGGAGCCCTGTGTGCGCGCTCAGCTTGGCATCTCACTGCGGCGGAAGGGGCACGGCTAGGAAGCCACGGGGCTGGCGGTGTCCGTTGTAAAGGGAAACTGTAAATCCCGTTTATATAAAGGGACGCGGGAGCCGTGCCCTGCGCTCGGTGCCTGTGGTTGCTATGGAGCCGCGGGGAGGCCCGTCTGCTCGCAGGAGGCTTCTTCCTACTAATGCGGTTCTCCCCGTGCATCCTAGGTCCCGTGGATGAATATATGCTGCCTTTTGAAGAAGAAATAGGTCAGCACCCGTCCCTGGAGGACCTGCAGGAGGTGGTGGTTCACAAGAAGATGCGCCCTGTGTTCAAGGATCACTGGCTGAAACACCCTGTACGTCCCTCTCGGTTAATAGCAAGAAACGCTTGCCTCCGTGGCTGGGACTAGAAATGCAGTTACGCGTCAGATGTTAACTTCAAAAGGAAAAGAAAATTAACAGGGAAATTATCCTCCAGCAATTTGGCAGGATTGTGTTGCCTTGAGGCAGAAACTTAACTGCAGGCGAACTTCACATCCGCTGTCCAGCGGGATTAATTCCGTCAGGTTTGGAGCAATCGTGATCAAGTGCATGGCAGCAGGACCGGAGTGCTCGGCCCCTGTGGCTGGTCCTGTGCGCCCGTTGCCGTCCTGGCAGAGCGTCTGTCCATCGAAGCCACCAAGTGAAGGGCTGAATAGCACTTTCCCATTTTTTTCCATAGTTTTTCCCCATTTTAAGGGAGTAAAGCAGCTGATTAAAATCAGCCCCTGGTAATAGACATGGACATTTGCGTAGTCCAACTCATTTACTATGATGAAGGAATGAAAAAAATAGTACCTGTTGTTAAGAAAGGGCACGTGGTCACCTTTGGTGACATGTTCCTCACAAGCTAAAGAGTATGCAACACTTGAGCAATTTGGGAGAAAAAAATTAATTACATGTGAAGACAAACGGTCAATGAACTGAAGTGCAGGGTTTTCCAAAGGTAGATATCTCAAACTAGCATTTTTAATAAAAGAGCTGATCTTGTAATCTGAGAAATTAAGCAGGTCATGAAATCTCTCAGGGCTTTAGTAAGAAGCTGAGTGCCTCTAAGCTGACCGAGCTGCCATGGTTTGGCCTGGATGCAGGTCTCCTAAGTCATCGACTGGAAGTTGGGGACAGTCAGGGCTGGAAGTTTGGTTGATCATGGAAGAAGGTGACTGTCTGTGTAAGCGGGGTTCAAATAAGAGCCGCACACTTCCAGCGGTCCTTTACTACCCATTTTGTAGGTATCTACGGAAGTGAGGGGCTGCATTGTAAACAAAATAACAGTTTTATAGTAGCTGATCCAATACTGCCAGCTTTTATGGTTTTTATCAGGAGAATCATAACACTTGATGTCTTGTCTTTTAAAGATTTAACAGCTGCAGCAGGTGCTATACTTTGATTAAAAAAAAAAGAAAAAAAGTGCTTTTCGTTTATAGTAAAAGCACAGTTGTGACCAAATCATAAACCAGATGCTTTAAAAAAATCCTTCCATGGAAAACACATGCATTTAGAGTTAAAGCCAAGCTATTTTGCACACCAGGGCCTGGCAGTGTCAGTGAAGGTTGCCCTGTGCATCCTTTTTTGTAGAGACCAGGCTTGGCTCTTCGGGAGCTTGAGCTGAGCTTTCCCCGCACTGCACCAGGAGTAAATCCCACCCCGCGCTCACGCTGTTCTCTCCACCTTGCTGTCCGCAGGGCTTGGCGCAGCTCTGCGTCACCATCGAAGAGTGCTGGGACCACGACGCCGAGGCCCGGCTCTCGGCGGGCTGCGTCGAGGAGCGCATTTCGCAGATCCGCAAATCCGTAAACGGCACTACCTCGGACTGCCTCGTTTCCATCGTGACGTCCGTCACCAACGTGGACTTGCCGCCCAAAGAGTCGAGTATCTAAATCCCGGTTCACTCTTGTCCTTCCAGACTCAGTGGATTTAAAAAAAGAAAAAAAGAAAAAGATAAAAAAAAAAAACAAAAATCCAACAAACACATGAATGCAGCTGCTATTTTATCTTGACTTTTTATTATTATTGTTATTATTATTATTATTATTATTTTTGGATTGGATCAATTTTACCAGCACATTGCTCTACTGTATTAAAAAATGGACATTTCAGCAAGCATTCAGGTGCCGACTAATGAATGCAGAAAAGGTGCAGGTACCTCAGAACCTCAACAAACTCACTTCATTTTTTTTTTCTTTTTTTTTTAATTCAGTTTTCTAGGTTTCTCTTTATTGGTCTGTCTTCGAAGCAGAGCATCTCTGACATAAAGGAAAACCACCTACCATCTTTGGAAAACGCAATGCTGCAAACTTTGGAGGAAACTTAAGACTGTTACACAAGACCACACCTTCCTCAAAAGGATTTTTCCCCCCATTTTGATTTCTTTGGGGGTTTGCTTTTTTTTCTTTTTTTAAGAAGTGAGCTTCAAAAAAAAAAAACAGCAGATGTGTCTTTTACGGATCTAACGGGTGTCATTGTAACATGGGAAAAAAAAAGTAACTGGGCGGAGAATGTTAATTCTTTGATGGTAGAATTGAAGAAGTGGGGAGCTTAGCGTAGGGGTGGGGAGAGTGACGTTGGACTTGGCAGCATTTGGAGAAACATCATTTGCTATGGAGCTACTTCTCAGGTAACCATTAGATGAGGGGAAGGACATTTCTGGGCAGAGTATTAGGGCTGCAGCATATGGAGAAAGCGGGGTTAAAGAGCCCAGGGTTGCAAACCCATCTACACTGTGGCTTGGACTGGTAAGAACGAAGCAGAACCATCGTTTCGTATTTTGACTCCTGGGTAAGAACGGGAAGGAGAAAGTGCATTCTTGGAGGCACTTTTGGTAAAACACGGGAGAGTTGCAAACTTTTGGCCTCTTGCTTGAAACAGGAATCGGTTTGGGAAATTTGGCCTCTGAGTCAGCCCAAACCACAGTGTAGATGGGGGAAAAGAGGAAAAGTGTGAAAACTGTCTCTGTTAAATCTTGGGAGCATTTTGTTGCTGTTGTTTTTTGTGCTTTGGGTGAGGCTTTTTTTTTTTTTTTTTGCTTTACTTTGGGGGAGGAGGGTGACAGTTACTTGAGCGGGTGGCAGATGCTCCCGTAGCAGCCGCAGAGCCCCAGCCGCGGGACTGCAGCACATGGAGGAGGCCGAGTTTCCTGTAACATCCTGCAACCGGGCGTCTTCAGCGCTGCTTTCTCCTTATTCTGGGACTAACCTCTTCGACCTAAACGTGGTGCATACTCGAAAAGAAAAAAAGAAAATACCGTTACTCTATTATGCCATAAACTTGCTCTAGTCAGTGAATGTTCCTAATGCTGCTGATTCAACATTTAAATATTTTTTTAATTTGCAAAACATGCAATGTTTTAAAAAAAAATACACACGCACACACACACACATACACACACACACGTTACGTGGCTTCCGAGGTTTAAACTGAAAAAAAACAAAAAAACAAAAAAAAAAATTTAAAAACTTCATGACCACAGACCACCTCAAACCAGAAATACCTCAGAATTTTCTACTTGTATGAGTTTTATTATATATTTTGTTAGTTGTGTTGTCTTGTAGTAAGTATATTTTAATGTAAGTTGGCTTTTATGACAAGGGAGTTTTAAAAAAAGAAAAAAAAGAAAAAAAGTTCCAAAATCTTTTAGGAAGTGCTACCATTTTTTTTGTTTGTTTTATAAAGCACCATTGTAAATAACTGTATACAGTTGTAGAATAACTGCCTGTATAAGGTACCTGGGCATTATTCACTCTTATTTGTGAAGGCTGTTTCCATTCTGTGTTTTTTTTTTATTTTTTTTTTATTTTTGGTCTGTTTTAGTGAAAGGACAGTACATCTTTTTATTTCTTTTTTTTCTTTATTTTTTGGTTTTGAATATAACATGAATTCTGTGTCTTGGTAGACTAATGAAGTTATGCCCATTGGATTGCCAGAACTTCTAAATTCTCTTTTGTATTAAGCTAAAATGCAGTCCTGAACTAATCCTCCGATAACAAAAATGTTAAAAGTCTGTATCATATAATCAAATTGGACTCCTTGTCACTGTCAGATTGTCAGTGTGGACCCATGCACAGATGTAATTTATTAAGCAAGCAAAATTACTAATTGGAGAAAATATTTAAAAATTGAGATATATTTCTTGAAAAGTATAGCTTTAAAATCTAGAGTTCACAAACGAGGACGTGGTCCTTTATCTTGAAGAGACATTAAGATAATTGCCTTAATTTGTCTATCTGAATAAAGTCTTAAACTATTCTTTCAAGTTACTGAATGTATATTGCATATTAGTATGTACACACAGGTAATTGTGCTTTTGTGTGTAGGTTTGGAAGCTTCTGTTTCTTAATGTGATTCTGTTCCGAAAACCTTGTCAAAAAACAGACAGAATGAGACCATTCTGACCCGGCCGATGTCCCTGCTAGGGGTTGACATCTTCGGTTCTGATGCTGCCACATTCCTATGCTTTCCATTAAGCACGTGGGTAGCTCTTTGGATGTCACAGCACCAGGTGCCGGCTTAATATTAAGCATAGTTGTAAATGTTAGCAGGGTCACTGGTTTTCTTTGATCTTGTCATATGTTTCTGCACTGAGATTTATGTATAAAAAAATGTGACTATGTTTGGGAAGTGAAGTGATGTAAGAGTTGGGGTGGAGCTAGAGCAGGATTAAGACTGAGTGAATACTTGTTTCTAGGTGTGTTTGCACCCATTTCCCCGAAATGGGAGCCAATTTGTATTGCTGCAGAAAGAAAAAAAGCTGTACTGTCTTTGAACTGTTGTTATCTGTTTGCTGTTCTGGATTTTTTTTTTCCTTCAGCATTATATAATAATGGCTAAAACAGGCTTATTACAGCAGTTGCTTTTTTATCCTGATTTCTTTAAGAAGCTTTAAAGTATTTATTGAAAGTGCCATATGATTTTAATAGCCTATTGGGCAGTCTCTTAAATCTTCTCTTTTGAGAAAGCTTAAACAAAAATTCTCACACGTAGCTTATCTTACTGCGGGGAGCTGTAAGAACCTACAAACTGACCAAAAGTTGACTGTAAAGTACTACCATCTTCCTTGGTGCAATGGTTCCTTATAGATCATCTTGTCAGTGCGATTCAGAAACCGATTTAAAACAGAATTTCCAAAACACATACGTGCTCAGTGGCAAATTTTAAAGACTTTTTGGTATAGGTATCTTGCTATCACAGCAGTGAAGGAATCCCGAAGTCATGTCTATTTAAAAATTTGTACCAATTTAACTAAAGCTTTTTTTTTTTTTTCCTTCAAACTGATATATATTTTATTAACGCAGACAAGCTCTGATGAACTTAATGGTCTTTAGACACTTGAGCTGACAAGCAGGTTGTTTCCTCACTGCTAATGTAGCATTTGAACTCGCATTGCCAGCATCCTTTTGGTTCTGGTCAGCATTTTAGAGACTTTTTCCAAGTCGGCAATAAGGCACATCCACAGGTGTAGCTGGAACGAGTAATTTTAACTCTTTTTCTCTTAACACTCCCTTGAATGTGATGGGCACATCATATATTCTGTTATTTCCTAAGCACTAAATTTCACTTCTCGTTTATTCTCAGAGGAAGTAGCTCTTCAAAAACCTTGTGGCAGAGTTTTATTATTGACCTGCCTCTCTTACATGGCAGTTCTTAGGCATCTATTAGTCTTGGTTATCCAGGGGAGGCTCTGTGAAGGGAAACACTTGCCCTGGCTTCCGGAGCCAGGACTCCCTGTCTCTGCTTTAACTCCTTTTCTGCGGGGTGGTTTCCTAGATGTAGGAATTTTGAGCTCAAATTTTGCAACTGGAAATACCACAGAAGTTAAAATTGCTTTTTTGAGGCCATAGAGCTGTGACTTGCTTACTGCAATTATATTAGTACAGGAAGGCTATCAATTGTATATGGCTCACATTGAAATATAGGTGCCTTTTAAGAAAAGGCTACAAACCAGTCATTGCTAAGTGGTACCTGACTTATTCGTTCTGGTCAAGGATTTTATCTATTTCTGATCATAAAATAAGATCTATTTAAGTCAAAAGAAACACGTGTTTCTTTTTTTCTTCCTTATATTCTTTAGCTGAATTTCCATTACAGAATAAAGTACACTAGATAAAAGTTGCACCTATGGGAATGCCAAGATCTTGGTGTATATTTTTGCTTCAAAGAGAAGGTACGTGAGTGCCCACCAGTAGCTCAGCTGCAGTTACTTGGGTGTCCTGGCTCCATCCCGTTCCCGCTGGAGCTGTTCCATGCAGTGGAGGCAGTTTGGGGCCCCTTCAGTGCCAGGCTGCTGGTGGGTATTTCCATGCTGGTAGAGTCAGGCCTTTGCCATTAGGAATATCGATCGTCCTTAAGATCTCAGCATAGAAACTGAGGAATATGCATTTAATTCCTCCTGTGCTAGTTCCTGGGCAGACTGGCAGGATTTAGCCTGTTCTGCAGGAGAAGGGTCTGGGTTTCACTCAGTATGGAGCCACACTCCGCTTGAGAAGTCGCTAATCAGGAAGTGTCCCGCTGACTGTATCACTTTTACATACAGAATATCGTTTGGTAAACATTGTAAATAAAAATAGACTATATAATAGAAGAAAATAAGGACATTTGACTTTTTTACTTTTGGAAAAAAATATATATATATTTTAGTTACATATACAAACAGAAATTCTACATTGTGCGAGAATTCTTTTATACCACAAATTATTTTTGTAATGTCTAATATGTTTCTGCAGGGAAAAGGGAGAGAAGTCTGTGTACGCACAGCGAAAAATAAATATATATATATATAGTGTTTAAGTGTGCACTACATCAAAGTATGGAGGATAGAACAAGTTTAGCCTGAAAGCAGTTTGAGAAGCAAGTCTGGATGTACTTGGGCATGCTCCGAGGATGGCGCTGAGTAAATGTGGAATAGGTTTTCTTGCACGTCACATCCCTTCTGCTAAGGATGCTTATTGCTTTTTGTGACCATCTTCAATATAAACCAGGAAGAGGGGTTTTTTTTTCCATGTATCCATGCGGAAATCCATGTGTGAGCGATGCTGCAATGAGCTGTGAAGTCAGTGTGGGGAGAATTACTGAGACCAAATAGCTGGGCTGATCCAGCTCACTGCCGTATCCATTAGCAGCAGCTGCGTCTGCTGCATTGACAATATGATCTGTAAGGACCTGTTGCCAGAGGAATCCTGATAAAAAGCAATTCCCAGAAGTTCCTTGTCTCTGAAGTGACACATAACCAGGCTTCGCCCAACCGCACTGGCACTTGCTCTGTGGTTCCAGCGTCAGATTTGACTGTCTGGGTCAGGCACTAAAGAAAAGGAGCACTGTCAGGTTCAAAGTCTTACCTAGAGAAAGAGAGCATTCCTAAATTGCCTAACTATTCCACAATAATCCGCAAGTATTAAAGAAAAAAAGCTTACAATGAATTCTCTTCACTTAGGCTAGCTTTTCCCGTTGGACCTAAAATGCATTCTGTTTTTCTTTGGTTCTCTTTACCTCAGTAGCACAGTGCCAAGGGGATAAAAGCTACTGACGCTTAAAACCAAACAAGAAATTTGAAAGACTGAAGCGGGTTGACAGTGCACCCTTTGAAATCAGTGCTCGACTGCCGAGTCCTGGTGGTGTGTCCTCGGCGAGGTGCTGTCCCACGGGCGCTCGCTTCAGAGGGCCCTTCCCAAACCTGCTCAGTGTCTTCGCTCGCTTACGTGGGACTTCTTGTTGCTGAAACTCTGCTTTCAGGGTGAAACTTGGCCCCCTGACTGAAGTAACAACCTGTCAAATAAGCAGTGATCCTTTCTGCCGGGACACTTCCACAGAAAGAGATTGTGCTGTGTCCATCCAGCTGTTCTCAAGTATAGCGCTATTCTGTTGTGCCTTTATTTTTCCATGTAAAAGCAACTGCTGTAAGCTTTCTTTTTCCTTTTACTAGTATTTTCTGTCTGGAAAACAAACAAACAAAAAAAGACAAAAACCACACTTTTCATTGCCCAGCTGTTATTTCTGGATGCAGTCTGTGATCCAGGTATTTCAAGAACCAATTACCTCAACCTCATGTTAAAAACAGTGTTGCTATCTGGATTCTCCTTGATACTACAATATTGCAACATACACAAACAGGAACCTTGCTAAATGGGTATTTATATATATATATGTATATATATATGTGTGTGTATATATACTTTATATATATATATATATATAAATGGAAAGTGATCCCCAAGGACTGAAGGAAAAAAAAACAACCTTTTTGGTTCTCCAACATTGAAACCAAAAGGGCTTCTCTGAAGCTCTGTAATGGCATTGTGCTGGATATATATATGCACATATATATATATATCAAGAGTGTTTTTTGAAAAGTGCTTCCTTTGTTATCCTTTTTATTTCAGTATTTGAAAGGGACAGATTATGTGATTAAAACACTGCTTCTGCATTTTTAGGCCCATTTTGAAACAGAGGCCTCTTACTCTTTCCAGTTGTTTCAAAAACAAAAACTCAGTGTATAACATTCCAATAAGGTTGTTATTGCAAAACCTTAGCATATTCTGGGAAGATTTCATTAGCTTTTGCTTTTGTGACAAGGAAAGCATTGGCCATACCTTACTCAACTTTTCTGTAACTTTAAGGAACTAAAGTTTAACCAGTAACCATCCCTGTCAATTAAAATCCTAATTCAGTAGTCACTGGCATCTCTGGATTGCCACCCTCATTAAAACAAAGCAAAACAAAACAAAAACCCAAACGTGACTGAGGAAGAGGAGGAGGATGTTGGATAGTGTAAACACCAGAACAACCTTCTGGATAGCAAAATACATGTTGACAAGGCCTATAACATGTTGGGCCCTTTGTCCAGCTACCTTCTCTTTTCTAAGTACCTGTTTTTGTTGTTGTTGTTTTTATTTATCTCTATAGCTAATGCAACGGTACAGTTTCCATTTTCCTTGGACAAAGAAGTAACTCCCCAATCCAAATAGTAATTAGTTTAAAGGAAGAGGAGAAAGTATTTTTCTTCCCCATTTTTTACTCACAAGTGTCAAATGTTTCTATGTCTGTTGATGGTTGACGATTATCTTCGGTAAATGACTCCAGAGAAGCATTAAAATCTCCCAGAAGGAGGCAATTTGCAATGCTGTTGGCCTTCCAGTGGAATAACTCTGATGCAAAAGTCGATCTGTGGGTGGATTAGAGTTAAGGGAGGTGGTTACTGCAAACTAAGTAACATTCTTGACCTCAAATCTATGCCATAAGTCCGCACAATGCCATTGTCAATCTGCTCAAACTGCTTATGAAATCTGCGTGATCCTCATGATAGAGTTGAAAGCCTGATCTTTCACCTGTTAATATTGTCACATATGTCCTTAAGTTTGACAAATTTTATACTGTAAAGTTGACCTAAGTACAGTTTGATGTCAGTTCTTGTGGAAAGAGCTTTCTGCATGTAACGTTAGGCGCATACAGTTAAACAACACAGCATAGTACAAAACTCACAAGAAAATGTTTTGGCACTAGCGGAACGAAATCTCACCCTAGCCATTTGTCATTTTAAACCATCGTATTGTAAGTTTTACCAGCTACTTCTAAATTTGTGCTTTATTTAAAGAAATAAAATAAAAATCCTAAGACTTGTCTAGCGTAGTGAAATATGTGTATATCAGTTTTAGGATAAATAGCTAAGTCTTATTACGCTGTGTTACTTAACTTGTATATATAGAGTATACATAAAGAGTTTGCAGTAACCTGTTTCTCCAGGATTTCCAGTTTTGAATGGATTTAAACTCAAACTATGAGATTAAGCAAATGATTTTGAAGATTGCAGAAGCGAACAGTGTAAATTACAGGAAGCTCTATCAGATGGTGAAATAATTTTTAAAGAGTCTTTTGGTCCTTGGCTCAAATTCAGTAAGTACTGTTTGTATACCAAGATATGTGAAATGTAAATGTTGTAGGTTATATTTCACTCTTGTAGCTATAAAAATGTAGAACAGAGATAGCTTGTACTACTGAGTTAACAAAAGTTATACTAAAGTATCCTGTTAAAGAAAAAGTATACAGAGAGTTAAGCTCGTTGCTGTAACCCCTTTTGGATTGAAGTGTGCTGATTTTTTTTAAATATATATATATATTTTATATATATACGCACACACACTTACATGTGTGTGTGCGTATATACACACACACACACACATACATATATAAAATGGCCTAATGCAGACATCCGTTGTATTGCAGTTCTGAAATGAAGACATTTTGGAAAGAACATTGTATCATAGTTCATGAATTTGCAGTGGATCTTTGTTCCTTTTTACTGTGGTATTTTAGAAATGAGTCTCAAGTTTGAAATTAGATCTGCCAAGTTGGAGTTTCGCTGCTTCAGCTTTGCACTGGGCGCCCGAATAAACCTGTATGAATGTAGTATTTGCCCCGTGTGAAGCAGTGACACCCCAACGGATAGGAGGGGAAAAAAGAAAAAAAAAGAAAAAAAAAAGAAAAAAAAACTAGAAAGAACTATTTCAAGTTTATCTTTTTGTATATGAAAATAAACAATAAATTACAAATAATCGCTTGTCCTGTTGGTGTGATGTTAAAAATTGTAACTTGTCTGCAGTGGCGGCCTTAGGAGGGTTTAAACTGGGGACTTAAGGTGGGTCCCTGGGAAGCTGCACATGCACTTGCCCAAGGAAGGGCCACGGCTTAGATGGTTTCAGATTGGTTTGCAAAAGTTTGCCTGCTCTCGCCTGAACATTGTTGGGTCAGTAAGGGAGGAAATGGGGGAAAAATGAAAAGAAAAAAGGTGAAAATTGGTGCTTTCAGCCAAAGTGCAGCAGCTCCGGGTGCCCTCCACACATTTTGGTGGCTGAGCAAGGCCACTTTTTCTTTAAATAAATAAAGATAATAAAGCTTTTGCCGGAGGTGTTTGAGCCTAGAGAGGAAACCAGATAGCAGCCCCAGGTGGAATCAAAATGGGCACCTGTGGAAGAAGCGAGGGGGACCACCAGGATGGTGGTTTCCCTGACTAAAACATGAATAAAATGCTGCATAACTTCACGCCTAATCTCAATTTTATCACAGAAGTGTGGGGAGGAAATAAATAAATAAATAAATAAATAAATAAACCGTTTTTCGGACCGCCTCCTCCGGCTCCTGTCATGGCCTCCCGCCATGGCGGCGCGGGCGGCAGGGGGCGCCGCTGCGCAGGCGCGGCCCGTCCCTCCCGCGCTCCCCTTCCCCCGCGCGGACATGGCGGCCTCGTCTTCCCGCCGCCGCTTCGCGGGCGGCTTCGTTTGCGGAGCCGCGGCCGGCGCCGCCGCTTCATGCTGGGCCGCGTGGCGGCTCCTCCGCAGCCAGAGCCGCCCGGAGCCGGCGCCGCCGCCGCCGCAGGGTAAGAGCGGCGGGGCCGAGGGGAGGCCGGGGCGCGGGCGAGGCTGCCGGGTCGGGTCCAAGCCGGGCCCCAGTCGCAGCTGGAGATTCCCCACGCGCACGTATATGCGTGTGTGTGTATGTGCATACACGTATACCTGTGTATTTTTATGTACAGATCGAAGTTTTGCGGGCATTGAAGCGCTGGAAGGCTCTGGAAATGGAAAAGTGCCTTGCAGTAAAGCTGGAGCGTGGTGGAGCCTGTGAGAGGGATGTGTGAATATTCCTCCGTGACAGGAAAACAAGGCTTCCTTGTAAATAAATAGATAAGCAGGGTGGTTTTGGGAGCCATGGTTTCACTCACCTGAACCTTTCCACTAATGATGGGATGTGGGGGAGGGTGTTTTCAGGAGTCACCAAGGGGCGTCTGGGTGCCCGCTTTGCTCTTTAATGCCGAATTTGTCCTTAAATTTATCTCTAGTTTTTCTCTCCCTGCCCCTTAGGAAGCGCTGGCTGATGTGTGTGGCTGTTAGGAGTCAGAGCGATTCCTTGGCTGTAGGTGTAGGCACAACTTAGTGTCTTTGTCAAAAGCATGTGTGGGCTCCCTTAGTTGCTCTGCCCTAGTTAGAGCAGCACCTTCTCTGTCTGGTGTCTGACCACCCCCTTTCATTTTCGGGCGGCATTCTGCTTGTTTCTCTCCTCAGAGCCGCCGGAGGAGGCTCTGCTGGAGGAGTTCGGGTTCCCCAAGGCCGGGACGGAGACCCGCTGCTACACGAACCACGCGCTCTCCTATGACCAAGCCAAGCGGGTGCCGCGCTGGGTCCTCGAGCACATCTCAAAGCAGAAGACGCTGGGTACGTAGGCATTTATTTACTGATATTTCAGACACCGAGAAAGCACTTAGCCGCATGCTGGCTGTGGACCTTGCAGGCAGACCCGAGTTTTCTCTAGGTGTAGTTTTTCCACCCATTCACCATTCCACTGTGGGCAGGAGAAATTTGTCTGAAAGCACCGGATCAGTGAAGCTGTGTAAATACAAGCACTATAAATCAAGTTGCAGAAGGAAACCATAGCTTACCTTATTTTAAATATGAATAGAGAGGCGGTTAAATATATTTATTTATTTTATACATATATATATATATGAAGCTTCTCTTGCCTGATTTAGACCTGCAAAGTTCCGTGTCTGTTGCTCAAGTGGATAAAACTTTCGCTTCCTAAGCTAGTGTAAACTGTCATTTGTTTCATGGGCCGACTTATATCATTTGAGGAACTGTCTAACGCATGTGAATGTGGAGTCAAGACTCTCAATAACCAGCCTCTTTCATTTGTAGATCTTGAAGAGGTTTCCCCAGAACAGGGAAGGGAAAAAAGTATGTGAGATAAAAGTGGAGTAAAAGGGATCCACAGATACAACTGTTCGAAGCTAGATAAAGCACAGCTACTTACTGCAGCCGTTACTGTGATGCAGTTCTCGTGCATTATCAAATATTCTTTCCCAGCTCTTTAGGTAAGAGAGAAGCTCAGTCATTTTTGCTGTCAGTGCTAAATGAAATATGAGTGGAATAGTGTCACTGTAAATTAAGTTCATAGTGTTATTTCAGTTTTTATAAGGCAAAGTATTTATAGTGGTACTAACTGTATAATTGTAAAATGGTTTATGAAGGTAGTGGCCCTTCAGGTATGTCTTAATCACTGTCTTTGTGTTATCTTTCAGCATTAAAAGTGTGATCCTGTAAATATTTACAACCAATCCCTAAGTAGTAGAATTGATTTTATTTCTATCTGAGAAGAAAGCAGTATTTCCAAACTTGCTTTCAAGTGGATTTTAAAAACTAGATTGCTAAAATGTCTTCCAAATGACAACTAATCTGCAAGTTGAAATTAAACATCTTGAGGCATTCAACCCTGATTTATGTCTCATAGCTACTCTAGTTGAAACTTGAGGCAGAAGGATGCTGTTCAGGGTATTTGCCATAGAGGCCTTCTGTATATTGGACCTTTGAAGGAATGTGGTATATTTTTAGTCATAAATAAAAATGCAAATTATTTCAGAAACATGATGGAGAGAAACCAGTTTTATATGCAAATAAGATATATAAAGCTAATTATGACAGAAATTGCCAATTTTTACCAAATAATTGAACAGAGAATAAATGGGGATAGAGTTTCCATTTTTCAGGTTCAGTAGATAAATTATACTGTCTTAAATACTCAGATTCAGTAGGCTTCCTTTTTTTTGTAATTTTTCAATTTTGCACAGTAATAAATTTATTAGTGTTGCTTCCTAAACATCAGTCCTGAGAGCCAAAGTATCATGTTACATGCTTTATCAAAAATAAATAAATAAAATAAAAAGGGAAAAAAAAGCTAGTAAACGGAGAGTTCCTTTCTTCTACCGGTACAAGGGTTTTGATGTCACCTCCATGGACATACAGTTGGTGAAGAAGAGGAAATTATTCATGGATGCATTGTCTGTATGCATGTTCTTTTCCTACCTCTTCCCTTCTTCCTTGTGGTCCTTAGATATTCTGGATTCTGCAGAGAACAAGTGAGGAGCATCTATCACACTTTGTTCTCAGGATGGAACATAAGGAAGCATAGGGTGCGTATGGCTCAGTTCTAATCTGCTTTAAAAAGAGACTGAGTGCATGAAGCTTGTGGGTATATGCACAGTCGTCCACAGAAGAAGGAATCATTCTAACAAATAACCATTATTGAAAATGGCCACTTGCCTCAGGAAATACGTGCGAAGTTTGAGGGGATTCTTTCTAGCTTGTTTAGGCCCTTATAAAATGGAACAGAAATGTGAAGAGAATATATAATTGTATAATTAATTCAATGAAGGGATATGTAATGGTCCTGTGTAATGCAAATGTGAATTTATGCCTAAGGTAACATCCTGATTTTTAAAAAGAAAAAATAATCACTATATCTTCTGCACCATGAACTGTACTGGTATTTTTTTTTAACTAATAACTTACTGATAAGCTAACAATTTAGTGTGTTATTCCTCAGGTGATGCAGACCGAAGGCACTGTAAATTCAGACCAGATCCTAACATCCCTCTAATGTTTAGTGCTGTCAATGAAGACTACATCGGGAGCGGCTGGTCAAGAGGACACATGGCACCAGCAGGAGATAACAAGTTTTCAACAGTAGGAATCCTTCTTAATTTATATTTATCAAAGGGAAGTGTAAAAAGATCAGTAAAATAATGTTCCTTTTGCTCTTTGTTTTGAGATGGAGCACAGTCTCGTTGAAGCACAGATCTGGACTTGAGTTACGAGTTCTGTTCCTCATGATGCTCTTGCTGTTTCAGGTGTCTGAATCAGATGCTGTAAATCATCCTGTGGTGGTATGCCTTGCTTCATTAAATCATGCCTAGGCTACCTTGTCTAGCAGAGGTAGTGTGAATATATCTTGCACTGCATAATGTTGAGCAGGTCTTTAAACTTCTCATGTGCCACATTCTGTATATCTAAATGAAGCAACCAAACCTCTGACGTGTCTTTGGAAGCCCTGCTAAACTGAAGTAGGGAAGACAGCCTTGCTGTGGCTAACAGCTGCTGAAATGATTGGAAAGAGCAAAAATACTGCTAAGAATTCCTCCATATTGGCAAAGGTTGACTGGATTATTTTAAAGGCTTTTTCCTTTCTGGAAATGTGTATGAGGTAAATTAGAACCTTTTCTTTGCCATAGTTCTTTCAGTACCTTCACCTGCTGCTTATTTGAGCTGAAGGAAGAGCATACCTTAAAGCCTTGGCTGACTAGCAAAGCAGCCTTGGATTTATTGGGTCTTCTTCTGAAAGGTGCCTAATGCAGGCAAGCTTAAGCAGCAGCTTAAATTTGTGTTTCTGTGCTGTATAGCACGCTGAGAGACAGAGTGACAGCACAGTTACATGTGATAGGTGAAAGAACTGGTCACTTTATTGTTACTGGAAGGGCTCTCTGTGGCCATTTGTGATTTCTGGGGAATTGAGAAATGGTGAGCTACCTACACAGAGAGATTCTGGAGGTAGGGTGCAGTATGGTGTGATAATATATAACCTGTCAAGTACAGGGTTATAAAACCTTAAAGTATTTCACAATGCAATGACTGCACGTTATCCTAAGTGCATTTATCAGCCCTTCACTTTCATAAGGAAGAAGAATCTGAGGAACATGGACAGGTACAGAAACTATCAAAATTCTGGGTTAAGATCTTGTGAAAATCAGTGTTTTCCTATATATGTTTCTTTACACCTGCAGATATATAAACTTCAATTTAGGGAAGCTTATGCTTTTAAACATAGAATTAACCAAGTATGTAGATGTTTGAAGATTAGAAATCACTTCATCACCAACAGCTTATGTATCGTAAAGTACTGTTGAATATTTTTAGTAAAGGCTTTTCTTTAAGAAAAGGCTAGCCACTTGGCTAGCACAGTACATAAAAAGCTTGAGTGAAAATGTTTTTTCCTTTCTAAAAAGGAAGCTAGTTGCTTCCAAATGTATTACTGTGTTCCCACAGTGTGGGTTTTGTACTTGCTATGGCTCTAGAATTGGATATTCTTGTATTAAGTTTCTGTCAAAAGTATATCCAGTCTGCAAGGTTTGCACCTCAGTTTGCACTTCTTACTCCAAAATAATTCTTTAGATATTTTAACCTGGGTATTGTTAGATGACCTGGCATCTTATGTTGATAATATTATTTTTATGAAGATAGCAAGATTCTGATCCACAAACTTCCAAAATGTGTTTTTAGTTTATCCTTATAGAGAATGTTGCAATGCAGTGATATTTTTGCTTTTCTTTATGCAGAGAGCCATGGCTGAAACATTTTATCTTTCTAACATTGTGCCTCAGAATTATGAAAATAACGCTGGGTTTTGGAACAGGTGAGAAACTGAGGGAACTAAATGAAAAATATCAGGCAGTAGTGAGAATCAAAAATCTTCAGAATATTTTAAGGCAATTTACAGGCTTCCTGTAGAGATCATAGCAATGATTCCTGAAAGGTAACTCATTCCTCACAGTGTAAGAACACTGACCACTTTAGTTCTTTGTCCGATGAAGCCGTAGAGGATGTTTATACGGAGTAAATAAAATATTAACAGGATTAAGGTGTCTATTCATAGGGTAAGTTCAGTAGAAACTAGAAAGAAGATTAGATTTTTAGCTTAACATCCCTTCATAAAAAAGGCATTTCCGGTACAAGAGTATTCACATCTATGTGTTTGGATGTTGATTTTTTTGAAGAGCTAGGTGCTGCACATGGAGTCATCGCTATCTTAGGTCTTAGGTGTTTCTTGAAGTCCTTTCCTTCCAGTAGCAGTCAGATGAGGTTTTTTCACTTGTGTCTTTTTACTGATCCTAAAAGACATCAGCAGTATCTTTATAGTGTTGAGTGGCAGTAAGTACAGAATTATGATTTTCAGGAAATGTGATAAAACTACAGAAATGTGTTTTAAAATGTGCGTTGCTAACACAAGCCTATTTGCAAATAAGTGAATCTGGAAAGACTTTTACCTGCATTTTACCTTATTGGACATGTGTCAGTCATGAGAGTTTGGTTAAATGCCCCAAAATGGTCAGTAGTTGATCTCATCCTCCTACATCCACCTTTCTGAGGTGATTAAGCGTTCCTAGCTGACTTTACATAATCTGATAAATATCTTTTCAGAATGGAAATGTACTGTCGGGAACTGACTGAGAGATTTGAGGATGTCTGGGTTGTTTCTGGACCCCTGACCTTGCCTGAAACAGGTGATGATGGAAAGAAGAGAGTTACTTACCAGGTATGAACTTATCTAGTCCACAGTGCAATGTTAAGCGTTGTTAATTCCTTATTTAAAGTGGTCTTTTCACTGTAGCTTGAAAAAACAAAGTTAAAATTCCTATTAAAAGCAAAGTATCCGAGAAGTCTAGTTCACTAGAGATATATCCTGCCTACACATTTATACAGGACACTTTTAGAAGACGGGACTATTAAATGTCTTCTCACAATCTGTAGCAAAACTGTGCTCTGACTTCTATAATATGTGACAGCATCTGAACAGAGAGCTAGTGGGTTTTGCTGATGTGTGTGCATCCATTCAATCATTTATTGATATATTTTAGTGATTGCATTGCAAGGGCAGTGTGGAATTCTGAGCTATGTAGAGGGTTTGAATGCTAATGCTGCATTAATTTTAAAAGCAGTTTGATGAAATCCCATGTTCATCACTTAAGATGACAGTTTTGAGGCCTCATCTAAGAATACCAAAGCTAGCTGAAAGACTTCATTCAAGCTTGGTAGGGTTTAGGTGAATTTATAACTACTTGTGTGTGGTAGCTGCTTCCATCCTTCTTTTGGCCCCTGTTTTTGTTACGTGCTTAAAATACACAGAAGTTTGGGGATTGATCATGCACAGACAGTCTCTAAGACATCAATGGCAGACAGGCCGACAGGAGAGGCTACCAAGTTGAGAGATGAACTTAGTCTTGCTTGTCCCAAATTGTTCTCTGCAAATATGATAAGATTTCTGTAGGATATGAAGGAGTAATGTTTTCAAGGAGGAGGGGGTGATTTATAAAATTCTACTTTGAGTATAATGAGATACTACTGTTTCAGTTGCTAGATACTACCTAGCATGAGGCAAATAATTAATACTCTATTTTGTACCTAGATAGCATGCTAGCTAGAAAAGATTTTTTTTTGAAAATAAGTCCTTGAATAATCAGTAGCATCACCTCGGGAGCACTTTGGTTGTCTGGCTAGTTCTCTGAGGAGCAGTGAATGAGTTCATTATAAGCAAGTCCCTGTTTCAGAGTGATGGGAGAGATGGGAAGAGGAGGGATGTTGAGCTTTCAACCCTAGCTTGATTAGCAGTAAAATTTAGACAGTATTTATCCTTTATAAAAGTGCAACTGATTTGTGTTAGATCAAGCTGGGAACTCAACAGTGATGGAGTGTAATTCTGCCTGCTTACTTTTGGCTTTTCAGTTCTTTAAGAATGGTCCCTCGTATCATCCACACATGTCTATAGCCTTCACTCTGGTGGAATTACAGACTTGTGGGTGGATTTTTTTGTTTGTTTCCCTTTCCACACAGTTATATGTTGTGCACATGAAAGTACAGTAATAATTTATCTTTTTAATATTCAGTGGCTGTTCCTAACTCCAGTTATCAGCACATCTGTCGGAGGAAGGTGGTGATTATTCACATTTTCAAGGCTAAATAGACAGTGTTTTGGTGATGGTCAGTGCCATGCAGTATCAGTGATAAGACTGTCTTTAGAGTGGCTATGTTCCTTGCCACCCAAAGGAAGAGGTCTTTTTTTAATCCTTTAAAGTGCATTCATCTTATAAAGAATTAAAAATCGTGTGAGCCAACTTGAGCATTTTATAAATGGTTTTCCAGCAAGCACTTGAATTGTGCAGCCTTCCAGCTCCTTCACTTCAGTCTTGGTCATCCTTTTCTGAATTTTGTCTCTAGGAAAAGTGTTTACTTACAAAAGAATCTTTCTTAAAAAAAGAAAAAAAAAAGCTCTCTGCCTTTGGTTCTGAAATGTAAATTTTGATATTCTGCATGTAAAAATAAGAGCAGGCACTGTATCCTACTACCTTTAAGTAACTTGATAGCAGCATACAGTGATAGAATAATAGCAGCACAAAATGTGCATGCTGCTTTGATTATCATATTGTTCTGTTCTCTGTTGCCAAGGCGTCATCTTCATTTTTGGGTTTGACAACTCTGGTCTTTCATAAATGTACTATTGGATTTGGTCTTGATTATAAACTCTGAAGTGAAGTTCAGTGTGGAGTTGCAAAAAATGGTAACATTTGTGTTTTTATTTTATCATTTGGCAGCATTTATAAACCCTTCTTTGTTAGCTTTCCTAGAGTGGCATTCATTATATGGATTATACTTGGGGTCATGAATTTAGGAACAGATAATGCTAGCTACTAGTGGTGGATGGAAAGTAATTTTTTTTCTCTTTAACTCATGCAACACTCCTAAGTATACATAGACTACTAAGTGTAAATAAATACAGATTGAGAAGTGCTTTGTTATGTCAAAATGTGTGTCATGTAAATTCTTGCAGTTGAAGTTGTCCTCGATGGGGAGAGATTTCAAAGTGGAAGTTCTGCCAGACAGATACCCCAGGTGCAATTACACTCATTGGCTTTGTCTTTAGCGGACTGGGATTTTACCCCTAAAACCAAGAATTTGGAGTTTGCTTCTAGATGAGACGGGAACATAACTCTGGGCTGTCTTTCAGAAAGTAAACGCTGTTAGCATCAGACAAGTGCCTTTAGAAATGAAAGACTTTTTGTTCTCATTGCTTGAACTTATGAAGTTGATATGGGAAATATCTTTGTCTTTTTGTCTGCTCTTTAAGGAGAAGTGCTATAGTACACACCGAAGTGCTGAAATGCACAACCTGGGGTCTGTCAACACAACTGTTGCAATAAAGCTCTTTTCGATCTCCTCCTCCAAGAGAGAACTGAGAAAGATAACACTGAAATACTTCAGTTAGTGGGACTGCATTGTGTTGTTTCAGAGCCTCCTTTCAATCTCTATTTCCTTGTTTTTGGCTGAGTGGTGAAATACGTATCCATGGCTTTACAGGCTGGGTTGTTGTTTTCTCATGAGACATCCCAAGAGGTTATTTTTAGATCACTATAAAGGAAAAACAGAGCATTGGTCATGGCTTTGTTCCCAGTTCCTGCTTGGACTCTCTACCATTTGTTGCTTAATTCCAGAAAGGGAATTAACCTTGAGCTCCTTAGATGCCAGTGCTGTTCTGTCTATTGGCTGAACTTGCTGTATCCTCAGATAAGTTCTGTCATTTCATCTCTTTCCAGCGGAGGCTTTTATTGCAAAGGCCCGGTTGATGACTGGGCTTGGTATCTACAAAATATATTTCAAGAATATATGTAAAATAGAATGCCAACAGGAAAAATCTGTTCTATGTCATTGCACAGCCAACTGCGGATTTTCCATCTTTGACCAGATCAAATCAAAATGACACTGTCTCGTTTTATACATTGCTGTTCTCTAGTGACTGTCACTACAGGGATTTTCCTCTGTCAGCAGATTTTGAATTTGAACTAGAATATTTTGCAGTGATTTTGCTGCATCGTGCTGCTCTTCACCCTCCTGTTCCTGCTGTCACTGTGTGAAATTTTAATTTAAGAAAGATCAGCTGTGTCTGTCAAAGGACAATACAGATCGGTTTGATTATTGTTTGAAGAAGGCTGCTTTTTTATGTACATATATACACTGAGGTTGTTCTGGCATCATGACCATGGTTTAATTTTCAAAGTGGAATGACTGTTTTGCCGGGTTGGTCCAGAGATACATAACAGCAATCCTAGAGGAGATGCTTATTTGTCATCCTGTATCTACGGTAAATAAGTTCCTGAAAAGCAAATTGTTGCTCTTGCATGTATGATGGTGCTTTACAGTTTCTTAGTCGACTTTCAAACTTAGCAGAGAATCCTTCTCAATAAAAACACTGTAAGCGGAAGAGATCCCTGGTAAAAGAAGAAATAAACTTGAGGGCTGTTACTACTTGACCTCCCCAAAGCTGCATAGACAGTAATGGATGCAGGTCCATTTTATGTGTCCCATAAAACTTATTTTCAAAGGTCTAGGTCTTAGATCAGCCTGATATAACTGACCAGAGCTTTTGTCAACCCTAAATTTAGACATGATGGACAAATGAAAATAATAGACGCTGGGTTAAGATCGGAGGAGAAGGGAGTGCAGGAGAGATTTATGGGGTTGCTTTTATTTAGCACTGCTCCCATCCTGAAGCCCTTTTCATTGTAGGGAGAGTGGTGATAGGGGCTGTATTGAATTTGGTGGTGAGTAAGCTAGATGGATCCTGTGGAAGAGTTGGTCTGTGATCACATGAACAGGGAATCAAAATGCATATACACATTTCCTTTACATTTAAAAAACTTTTCATCTCTCAATGCCACAGCAGTGTTTTTAGGGGTACCATTTTCATCATCTTTCAGTTTTTTTAGGATTGCTGGATGACTTAGCAATCACAATCAGGCCAGCCGTAACAACTTGAATCTTATTGAAATACATTTGTATTTGGAGCGTTTGACTGTGCAATTTTATAGCAGTTTTGTTAATTTGGTTCCTATTTGTAGTGTCTGCTGTGTTTCAGGGACTGCCCTCACATCACTCAGCCCTTCTCAATACCATTTGATAGATTCTCTCAAATCATTGGGAAAAGCAGTGTTAACAGAATTAGTGCTGCCTATCACAAACCCAGAAGGGATTGGAGTGAGGGCAGTTAATGCTCTTGCAGCAATCAAGTACAGGAAAAAACGCTGATAGCGAAGGGGACTTCTTATGCTGCTAGAAAGTCTGTTTCTGTTAAGAATTTAGTATCCTGTTAAAATAAAGCCCTATGTTGTCAACTGTGGCTTCATATTATTAGCTTGAATGATTTTATCTAAAGCATGACATGTCTGAGGCCAGATCACACCTTGAGTTAAGAGATAAAACAAAACACATGCCTGCCCAGAGGGCCACTGTCTTGTTTTGAGTGATGGGCATGATGTGCCTGAAATCTGTACCTTAGGATTTGTGATAACTCTTAATTTTGTCATTGCCAGATATAGGTGGAAGTGTTACCTACCAAGTGTACCAAATCGTGTGTATACTTGTTTTTAGGAACTTCTGATTTCCACTGTACACTGATTTAACCTCTGGTTATCAGAAGGATAGGGAAGAAAGGGTTACTAGAGTGCAGAGGGAAATTCAGGAGTTGCCATTTTAATGCATTTGATAGTGCCCTTTTGATGCAGGGAATGCAAGGACTGCTGAGTGTGTGCTCACAGTAAAATCATGATTGATTATGATTTCTGGTTACCAAATTATTGTAGAATCTCAAATAATTGTGAATCCTGATCTATTACTTTGTGATTAAAGACTAAACTCTTCTGCTAATTCTCTTCATGGTTGATTTTCATTTTCTAGTCGCTAGGTGGCGAAATACTACTATTAGATTGAGCATGCTTTTCTTTAAGAAATTATTCCTACGCTTTCAGAATAAACTTGCTTTCTTATAAAAGTATAAAATTCAGGATGAAATTAAAACGTGATACAGTTGTTTTAATTGTTTTAGAAAGATTCAGTTCTGATTTTCTTCCAATAATATATTTGGTGTTCTGCTATTACACTTATATGTAGCCTTATTTCTGTTTATGAATAATGGGGTTTTCTTTCTCTTAACCTGCACATTGTAATTTTTAGGGACAACTTTGCCGCTCCTTTTTTTCTGTCTGATTACTCCATGAAGGTGACCTTAATGTGCTATGCTTAAACTTACCCAATGTGCTCCTAGCAACTATCTTTATTTTAACATCTAAGCTCTTCACAAATATTATCAAATTCATTCTTGCTCCAATTAAAAAAATCAAGTAGGAACATTTGCAAGATTTAACAAGAAGCATGCAGGGAGCAGAATATTAGAAAAATGCAAATACAGTGACTTGACAGTGAGACCAAGTGTATCAACGCCCACTGAGATCCCTCTGGTTTAACAAACCTTGCTACTTCTGCCCTTATTTTATCTGTGCCTGCAAGCTCTTCAGTTGCTTACCAGCACATTTATTATTGTAGCACAAAGTAAACATCTCCAAATGTCAAGAACTGCATGTATTTTAGTGGCCCATAATCATGACTGCTCTCCATGTTTAATTGGATCTCAAGGCGGGGAAGAAGCTTCTACACACTTGTGGTTTATGAGTATTGTGTACCAATGTTTGGTCATAGGGCTTCCATTGATGCCAGCTCACTGACCAAAACAAGCAAAGCAAAAGTAAATAGAATAGGACACTCTGAAGTGTTAGGACAATTAATATTTTTTTTCTGCTGAACTAATGTGGACAGCAAAGATCAGTCACGTTTGAAATTTCACAATTTTAGTGAATTTTTTTTTAGTAGGAATACAAAAATGGAAACTTTCAAAGGGCAAAGCAAAAGCATACTTGGTGTCATTTCCTCAACCCGGTGTGAAAGCATCTGGAACAACAGTGATTTTCAGTAAACCAGTGCTGTATTTTCTGGCTCTGAGATTTGAGTCATAGATACTATTAAAACCTGTCGTTCTCCAGCTGGGACAGAGCCGTCACACTGATTGTGGAAAGATCATCCTCTGCCTGTGGACAGACTAGCACAAATCAAAGTCAACATCTGTCCACAGATGATCTTGACCTGCTTTCCATGCCGTTACAACGGGGACATGTGCCACGTGCCGCTGTTTGGCACGCGCTGGGATAAATGTGATGTGCAGACCAGAGCAGTGATCCAGACTTCTGTAGCTAAGGTAGGAAAATCCTCTAGGTGGCAATAGGAAATGAATTTGTTGGGGTTTTTCCTGTCTGGTTGCTGACTTCTCTTGATGCTTTACTACTCCTGGCACTGAACTGGTTGTGCAGGGCAGCAAGGAGCATTCAGCAGCCGCTTCTCTATCTGTTCCCTTAGAAAACCTGTACACTCTAAGGCACTGTGATTATGAGGAAAATGTGGCTTGTTCAAGGACTACATTTCCTTCTAACAGTAATCGTGGGATCACCCTGGCTGCATCAATTACCAGTGATGCTTCGTGTGCTTCAGTTCCAAGCTGCAGACCAGGAGCACGTTTTCTTTGTCACTTGAGCTTTCTCTTAGGTCACCTTCCTTTTGTTCTCCTTTAATAGAGGAAACAACTCATGGTGCTTTCCAGCAGAATGAGCTGAGGGATAGAGCTTTTATGCCAGCTTTTGTNACTGTGATTGAGGGAAATATGACTTGTTCAAGGACTGCATTTCCTTCTAACAGTAATCGTGGGATCACCCTGGCTGCATCAATTACCAGTGATGCTTCGTGTGCTTCAGTTCCAAGCTGCAGACCAGGAGCACGTTTTCTTTGTCACTTGAGCTCTTTCTCTTAGGTCACCTTCCTTTTGTTCTCCTTTAATAGAGGAAACACCTCATGGTGCTTTCCAGCAGAATGAGCTGAGGGATAGAGCTTTTATGCCAGCTTTTGTGCAAGGGAAGAACACTGTTGTGGACTGACCATTTCGTCACTGTGAAACTTGTTTTAATCACTTACAGCAGTATTAGAACTCAGTAAAGTAATTGCAGAAGATGTTTAGTGCTATTAACAGGACTAATATAAAGCCTGTACACTGTTTAAAATTTCTTTTAAATCCTCAAAAGAGAGTTTACGTGGAACTGAAGTGTTGCATAAATTACATTCATGACCATTACCTGTACAGTGTTGAGCTTTATTTAGAATTACCTTTTTCTCAAAAAAACAACCCTTCTTTTTGAAATGGTCCTCGTTCCGTCTTTCATTCTTTCCTTCATGGGGGCATATACTGTGCATAAATACATTATTTTGCATAGAATCTCTCTATATTTGCATAATATTACATAAGCAGCGGGTCTGTTTTCCCCTAACGCCCACTCCCGGCATTCAGAGTGTTTCCATCTCATACCTAACTATTCTGTGTGTGGCTCTATTCATTCCGCAGCCTTTCTATCCACCCACTCGGTCCTCAGCCTCAATCCCCTACTCGCTCGTGTGATGCCTTCACCTGTTTGCCTTGCACTTGCCACACAGCCCCTGATTGCAGCTCCTTGTAGCGGCTCCATCTGCAGCTCACCATTCCTCCATCTCCTTTTTTGTGTAAAGGCAGGATGCTGGTGCGTGGGAGGTGTTGGGGAGGGCCGGCAACAGAGGTAAGGAGGGCTGAGGATATATGTGTGCTTTGAAAATGGGGAAAAAAAGTATGTGAAGAGGCCTGGAAAAGGAATGGCGTGACGTACAGGCAAGCGGCAGATAAGGAGCCCTGGGAAACCTCATGAACAGAGTTCAGGCTCACGACAAGCATCTCTTGGAGCTAGAGCAGCTTCGAGGCGCTATGCGGCCTCGTGCAGGCTCTTGCAGGGGGAGGAAAGGAACTAGAGTCTCCAGCCTTCAACAGTGTCACCCACTGCTTGTACTCAGGCATGTACAGAAATACAAACTGTCCCCTGCACTCCACAAGGGCTTTTCATCCTTCTTGGCCCCCTTCCTCCCCCCAAAACATGGCATGTTCCTCCTGGTCTGAGTGCCAGCCCTTCCTGCAAGGTTAGACTCCAACACTCTCCATTCTCTAATTCAGTTTTAAGCCGCTAGATACAGCCATGGATTGATGCGTAGTTTTCAGTATACTTTAAAATTACCTGTACATCAGTCAGTTTTGATTATTTATGCTCCTGATCCCCAGGAGCTGCAACTCTGGTTTCACCTACACTCAATGCTAGATGCAAAGTGCTTTGACACTCAGGAGCTCTAATTTCCCTATCAAGACATCTGTCCTTGCTGAAAGGGAAAGTAGCTTTAACATAAGGCATTTATTTAGGGAACTGCTTGCCTGTTTCAATGATTGTTATATGCTTAGGCAGGGCTTTATTTGGGAGAAGGTTGGTGGCACAAGCAGCATCACTTCTGCAGAGAAGTGTAAACCGCAGCAAGGTGATACAGAGGTGCTGTTAAATAGCCTGGTTTAGGGAAGGGGAGGAAAATGCTCTGTTTTTGGCAGCAGAATAAACAAGTCTAAGAGCAAATGTTTCACCTCTTTGCCAGAGGTTTCTCTTTCTCTTAAAGGCACTTTTTTTAGGTTAGGTCTAACCAGTCAGGCTTAAAAAGAACTCTGAAACCTGGCAGTGGAGGCAGAGGACACACTTCAAACACTGCAAGAATTCTTAACTGAAATGAGATAACTGGTGAAAATAGATTAAATGAACCTTGCTTCAGTAGCCACAGGCCAAGTTTGGGTTTTAAAATTAATAATCTTTTGCAAAAGTGCTGAATACTCACAAATAAAGCAGAGATAAGAAGTGTTTCCTTTGAGCTCTACAGAATATATGGCTGGACAAAACATGTCTGAACTGATACACCAGATTAGTTTGTAAAATACTTTAATCAGTTGTGGCAGTGAAATACATGCAAATAAAATGCAGTTTCCGAGAAAGCAGGTATCTTAACAAAAATCAAACAAGCAGTCATTGCTTTTGCAAGTGTTACACGCCCTGTATATAATACTCCAATACTGGATTTTATGTATAAAATAGGATCCCTGTGTAGCTCTTTTAGAGTATCCATATCTTTTTCTTTTGTTGCCATCAGAATAAAAGTACAATATTGGAAGCGGTTATACAGAAGGTTGAGCAAACACTCCAGTTTTCTGTGTGTGAGGCTGTTGAACTTGTGTCAGCAGAGTAGATAAGCTCAGTACTACTGCAGCAAAAGTTAATAAAGTGCTCAGATGAGCCCCATTTTTTTTGGAATACTGACAGGGGAAAGATTACATTTTTCATCATAAAATGGAATATTCCCTCAGATTAATTCTTGACATGGGATGGGTTTTCTACTATATACATGTGTGTGAGAGTTTATTATAAGCTTTAAATTCCTGATCCTGGTCATCCCTTCATAGTACTTCAAGGCTGGGATTCTGGTCTCTGGACGCAGCAGGAAACCCCACATACTCAAGCTCCTGAAGTGTTTTATAATGACTATGGAATAAATATGTGCATCAAATCATGCCTTTTCTTTGGACCAATTTCTCTCTTTCAAGATACTAAAAGCCACTAGATGTACTACTTTCATACCTAGACCCTTGTAAAAATGCTTACTTAGCATAGCTTTTACATACAGTATGGATAATACATGGGTAATAAAGGCACAAAACTAACTTACAAGGTAAGTTAGATTGGATTTTTAGAGTGGCTGTTGAAAGTTTCTGGTTTGGATCTGTCAGTTAGGGACTTAAAAGTATAATGTGGAGCCACTGTTACTGAGAGCAGCTTTCAGAGCGTTCACAGTGTGACAGGGACCTGCCCTCCCTTCATGTCAGCTCTGCGTACAGATCTGCGCTCGGGGTTTAGGGAACTGGCGTCTTGGCTGAATCTCTGCTTCCAAAAACATTTTTCAAGTTTGGTTCTAGTTCAGTTTCAGCTGTAGTTACTCTGTTTTCTTCTGTTTGAAAAATTTGAGTGGAATTCACTTACAACTTAGTAACTTATCCAGGATTTTTTTTCAGATACTTGGGCAATTGTGAATTAATTTTTTGACCTTTCGTCTGCATCATTGCTTTTAAACGTCAGATAGAAAGTTAAGTTTTGATATGCGAGAAAGGCCCAGAGCCTTCTGAGAAAATCTCCTATGGACAGTGGCCAAACAACATTGCAGGTTACTCCTCTCCTCTCTCTTTGAGAGGCTCCTTCTACTGGAGAGAGATTTGGATATCAAACAACTAGCTCGATACTCAGGAGATGCATAAGAAGCTTCAAGGAAATATTTTTCTGTCTCAGTTTGGTTGGATGCAATGCACATGATTTTGATGTGTGGTTGCACACAGCATTTTGGAGATACTAGGATCTGGCTCATTCCCCTCTTAACCCCCAAATGAGCTTTGATGAGATTTATGTCTGTAACAACTTCTCTTTCCATAGGTAATTGGAAAGGATGATGTAGCTGTGCCATCCCACCTCTACAAAGTGATCCTTGCCAGGCGGAGCAGAACAGCCACAGAGCCCTTGGTACTGGGGGCATTTGTGGTCCCCAATGATCCCATAGGCTTCAGTCACCAGCTGGCTGAGTTCCAAGTAAATATTGAAGACCTGGAAAAAATGTCTGGATTGGTTTTCTTCCCCCAGGTGGACAAAATCAAAGACGTAAAAAATATCTGTGATGTCGATACCTGTAAACTGATGGGTTTCAAGGAATTTACGTTGTATATCACTGCTCGAAAAGTGCAAAGTGCTCGCACGTTGCACCGGTTGGAGAAGGTCATGTCAGAATTGAAGGAAGCAGGAATTGAACCTGACGAGTATCTTCTAAAGCTTCACAAGAAGAAAGAGGAGGAACTGATGCAGGAAAAACAACTGGAAGCCAGAGGGGGGAAAGCTGGCTGAGTGCTCGTCCAAAAACATGCTTGCGTTTTGTACCTCTAGAGGAAGGTTGTAGGCAAACAAAAAATAGAGCTGAGTTGCATATTTTGAAATGTGAAAAAATAAAAAGCATTTGGAAGTTGGTGAGGTTGGAATAACGTTTGTTCTCCTGTAATATGATGCACACATGGTTTGCTGCAATATTTGGATGTGAGACATGAAAATGGCCCCTTTCTGGCATGAATAGATTACAGGACCTCCACAAAAGGCTTCGTACTATTTTGCAAACCAGACGTCACACTTGGGGTTTGTATGGAATCCCTTCTAGGAATATTATAAAAATAGACAGTGAACACCTTGGGAGTGTAACTGGAGTATGTCTGAATGTAACAGCCTGCAACTGTCTTTCAGTAGGTTAATTTAGACATATTTTATTTAGCACTTTTTTATATATATAAAATAAACCTGCATTAAATAATCCCTTGCAATTTTAGTAACTTTGTTGTGTTCAACAAACAATTCCTATTCTCTTGTATCCACAGACTCCTCGTGTGCTTTTGAAACTTTAGCATGTCAGTAGCTGATGACTTGTCAAATGCAGGAGGCTTTTTCCATTAATATATACACTGCAAATTGGGGAGAAAAAAAGGAATTTACAGAAGTTGCTACCAGTGTAGATTACATATGGAGAAATCAATATAAGCTCAATATTTCACTTTCACCACTAAATTTGAATAATATGCAACAGTGCATTTGTTTGGCTTGAGAGATCAACACTTCCTTTTATTTTCACTTTTTGCTTTGTTTTTCATCGTGGTCACTCAGTTTTCATACCCAGCTATAGTCAGGGAGCTATAAACTCTGCAAAGAAAGTTCTACATGTATTCCAAAGACTCATCACAAATATATATGAGTATTTTTCTTTAATTTTATACTTGCTTTGCTTATGTATCTTAAATTTCATACCTAAACAAATAAATGACTTGCATCCTGCAACATTTTGCATTTGGAAAGAGTAAAAACTGTCTGAACTTAGAAAGTTTTTACAATGGTAGGAATCTACGTGAATACAGCATTACACTAAAAATACATTTAAGGTTCTGAATGTAAGAGTGTTTTCTGAGAAGGGTCTTATTTCTGGTGTCAGGCTGAACCGGGAGCGCTGTTTGGATGTTGTGATTCGCAGACCATGCTCAGTTTCCTAAAATCTGTAGTTTCACCGCAATCAGTTGTACTCTCCAAAAGAGGAACACTTTATTTATAAAGCAGTTATGGTTCCCATGGCACCCTTGTGTTTGCCAGGAGAGCATTTACAAAATCCAGACATTTAAAAAATAGAGAAATGTGGGTAGCTAAGGACATCATAAAAGCTTACTGCCCACATAAATGGCAGACAAACTGGGTGAAATCCTGACAAAACGTTTGCTCATTTCAATTTTAGCCCAAGATTTGGGTTGTTAATCTTACTAAATGTAGCAGCACAATAAATCAGAGTGCGACAAGCAGCCTCTTGCTTCTCAGCATTGAAGAGACATCGGGGTGTGCGTTACCCACAATAATGCCTAGTCACACAGAGCGTGACTTTTCCTGGAGCAGCTTTTCCAGCTGCTCCTGAACTCGGTGCCTTCTCGGGCCTCATGTGTCCCTGGAATTCCAGCAAGCCCCAGTTACCCTAATTTTCCTGCCTAGTGACTTACCACATGCTCCCTCCGTAAAAAATTACGGCTCCCTCCGTAATTTTTGGCTCCG
>VWPW01024882.1:0-12377 GCA_013389825.1 Crypturellus undulatus
TTTGCAGCGCAGCCCTTGTGCTCCGGAACAACTATGAATCACGGTGATCCTGGCCATGCTGATGAACAGGCTGAGGGTTTGGGATGGAACATCCCGTCTGAGCCAGGACCCATCGCTTGGTTTGGAAATGAACAGTTCCGATACCCCATGTGGAACCTGTGGGGATGGGTGAGGTGCCCTGGGCCACAAAGGGAGGCGAATGGGGCTGCTTGGAGCTTGGCGAGAGCAGCTGAGCCGGGTGTGTTTGTGACGGGAAGCCGGGGCCATTTCCAGCATCTTTGGTGCTTGCAGGCAGCTCGCGAGGACGGGGACATTGCCTGGCCACGGAGCGAGCTCCTCAGCCTGGCCTGTCAAGAGGACACTTGGGCTGAGAGATGCTCTCATCTCCGCACTGAAATGCGTTAATAACATTGACTTACTGTAGGTTGATGCAATTAGAAATACTACATAAACAGGGCTTGTAGGAGTCGCATGGCATGTCTGTTTTATCACTCAGCCCGGCTTAATTGCAAAGTAGTGATGCGCATAATGTGCACGCGCCAGACCCTGGGAACCAGCAGGGAATTGGCTCTGGCTGCGGAGCCCGTGCGGGAAGGGGCGAAGACCTGGCTGGGCTCTGGCCCCAGGGCTGGGGAAGGCCATGGGGTGCATCCCATGGAGCATCCCATGGAACATCCCATGGAGCATCCCACCGGGCCGGGGATGCCCGGCAGTGCTTTCCACTGGTAGAAATGCTGGTGTCACCTGCTTCTGCACAACTAGAGAGATGATGTTTAGCTGCAGGAGGCATCTCGGCTCCATAGTGCCCGTCCCGGGTGCGGGATGGAGCGCGGGGCTCCTGCCTGCAGCGGGGTCACCCTGCTCCCGCGGCGGCCTCAGCCACGGGGTCTTCTGAATAAACAGTCGGTTCAGGGATAAAACAAATCAACATATTAAACACCCTTTACAGCTTAGAAAGTTCCAACCGTTATGCAAATAGACCTGTTAAATGAAGAATATTCCTAGGTAAAATAATTATGCAGAACAGTTTCCCCTCTGCATAAGGTGCCAAAAATTATCTCAGTGATGCCAATTATCTGCTTGTTAGCACTGACATTATCATAGTCATTACACCGAGCCGGTGCGGTTTATGTAAGATCTACACTGTGTTCTATTGTCATTTTTTTTCTCTATTTACAACTCTGTATAATAAATGTCATTTTTCAAATGTTAAGGTATTTGGTATTTAATCTATCATTAAAGCTCGCAGTATGTCTAGGCCCTAATGGGAAGAGTGGTTTTAGCACCCCGCAGTACTAAAAGAAGAAGAAAGAACAAGAAATCTGCCGATTCCGGGTGGGGAAGCGGCACGAGGCGTCCGGCCGCCCGTGATGGGGCAGGAGGGAGGGTGCGTGGGGCAGTGCCCATGGGTGGCCGTGTGTCCCACGCTTGTCCCACGGGCACCGGGGACCCCTGCACTTCCACACGGTGCAGTGAGCGGCGGCGCTCCTGGATGCTCGGCACCCTTGAGTGGAGGGACCCCACGGTGCTCCGGTGTCCGTGAGTCCTTGTGCCCCTGGCAGGATGCGCCGGGCCCTGCTGCGGATGTGCCTGGCGCCTGGGGATTAACGAGCCAGGAAGGAGCATTGCAGGGAAGCGCGGCTGCTTTCCGGCAGAGGAGGGAAGCGCAGCCCGTCTGCAGTGGCTGCAGCCCGGGGAGCTGCTGGAACCACTCGGTTTGTTGGAATCGCGGGTAAATAGCTTGTTTGCTAAACAGCCTCTCCCCCATCTCCCGTGTTTTGAAAGCTGCTCGCAAGAATGTCGCACTAAAAGCTCTCTGCCTCCCAGAAGGAGCCATAATGGGAACCTGCTCGTGGTAATCAAACTCCAAAAGGCTTTCTTGGGAAAAAAGGTAGTTTCTCATTTTTTGTTGTAAAGAAATGGAGCATCTTAGACAAAATGAAGTTTTTAAATTAAACCTTTTGTTTTGGTCACGGAGATATTTTTCATTCTAACCATTTTAGAGCGGAAAGCTTTAAACTCTGCAGCTTTCCAGGATACCGGCTGGGGCTGAGAGCTGCCGTGCGCGTAACCGCTTGGGAAGCGGCAGCTCCTTGTGCGGAGCCGCTTGGGAAGTGGTAGCTCCATGTGCGGAGCTGCTCGGGAAGCAGCAGCTCCGTGTGTGGAGCCGCTCGGCCCCGCTGCCGCCCCTGCCCCAGCACCTTTCCCTCCCTGCCTCCGAGGAGGGAGCACCGTGTTCCTTCCCAAGCGTCCCCTTACAAAGCAGGCAGGGCTGGAAACATGAAATCCTATGAAGTCTGAAAGCCTTGAGATTATTCTGCCATTAAAGCTTTGATACAAAGAAAAGTCTGATGGAAATGTCAAAATATTTGATATTTTACAGCAAAAAGAAAACAGCTCGACTAATGGAAACTCGGCTTTCTTGTGCCTCGGCGCCACTTGTTTGATCATTGAAGGGCAGGAAAATAAATGTTTCCTTGTAACCGTGGATTTGAAATTTCAATGTAAAATCCAAGCAAATGCGCCTGGCCGCGGAGCATGTCGCGGTTTAACCCCCACGCGGCCACGAGCTGCCCGCTGCCCCGGGCAAGGCGCTGGGCTCCATAACCACAAAGCCGACCCCGTGGCTGTGCGGATGCTCCTCTCGCTTGTCCGATGTAGCTGTGGTTCCGCAGTAGCCTCGGGAGCACCCACGACGTTCGCTAAGATAATGGGGCAGGAAGGAGAGGGGGTTTTGTGGACGATTAGTGATTGCGAATGCAGAAGCGCACGGGGAAGCTGTTGGTGGGTGCGAGGGCTTGGCCGGGCACCGGCCCTGCGCCGCGCGCCCTGGTGCCACCAGCCCCGTTGGCATCACGGGGCCAGTGCTGGCTGTGGGAAGCCCCACTGGTGTCATCTGCATGGGTCTGTGCTGCGGAGGGACAAGTAGGTCTGCACTGCACTCAGAAGAACCCCAGGTATTACAAAGTGCATATAATAACATAATAATATTGCATATAATAAATAGAAACATGGGCTAATTTCATTTTGAATATACCAAAATATTATGTTCTGTAGTAGCAAGACAAAGAGCCAAGCCGGTACGAATCACTCTGAAATTTTCTTACTTAAAACCTCCCCTTGATGCTGCCAATGACTGTTCCAATAGCCCTGCCTTTCCCAAGGGAAACCTGCCCCATGGACCCTCCCCGTCTGGGCCCCGCGTGCCGTGGCTACCTGCGCTCCTGCAGACGGCGCTGCTCAGGAAATTTAATTTGAATCAATTTAAGGTGTGAATTTACAGTGGATTAGCCAAACCTCATTAAACCCCCTCCTGCAGTGAAAGTCCTGTTCAGAATTAAAGGCCCTCATAAATTGAACTGAACCAAATTAACAGGATTTTAATTCCAAACGAGTGTCCACAAACGGCTCCACCGTGAGCTCACTCGCGCCCGCCACCCGCACCGCGGTTTTGCTCGGGCTGTTCGGCCGTGCCCTTGGGAAGCCCTTTCCAGGGAGCCGCAGGATGGTCCTTGCCGGCAGCAGCCGGCAGGCACCGATATATACATGGAGGTGGCTTTTCTGTCCTGAATTACCCGAGGACGGGGTGTCTCGTGCCGGCACGGCGCATGGGACATTCTTCAGGGATGCTGCTCAGGAAAACCCTCTGTTTGAGGATGATTTGCAGCTCGGCAGCTCCGCGGGCAGAGCAGGGAGCTGCGCACGGGCTGCTCTGGTTAACCTGGTTCCCCAGTTTTCCCTTTCCTTGGAAGCAACTCCTGGAGCAACCCGGCTCCAACGGGGCCTTTTCCACGGGAACGCGGGCTCTGCCTGCAGGAAATCCAGGCGCAGTGTTGTGTTCAACCAGTCTATTGCAGGTAGGTACCTTCAATAAATGGGACAACTTAAAAAAACATATAAATAAAGATTTAATTTTAAAAGAGTAAATGCATTTTGAGTCTGCCACAATTATATTATTGGTACCGTTATATTTCCACTGAAAAATGATTTTGATGTTGTATCAGAGTAGGAGTCTGTCATCTCAGGTCACTGGGGATCATTCTTGTTTTCTGTATAGTTTACAAACTCATATTTTCCATTTATGACATATAAAGCTGTGGATATCGCCAGAGAAAATACTGTAGTAAAACCCTAATAAATTACTACAGGCATAAGCAAACTCTAGTAATTTATAGAGGGTTTCGACTTTAATAATGTTTTGTCTTAGATTTGGTCCTAATTATAAATCATTTGTAAAGACAGTTTAAAATATAAGCAAATCTTACATGGCATTCTTATTATCTACTTAATATCTCAGATCAAAAGATTTACTGTATTGCATTCTGGGAATTAAGCAAACTAGGAAACTAAGTAAGAAAGAAACACAGTAAAATTATAGTTTTGTCATAAAACTTTGATTGATCAATGATTATTGTAAAACTATGGTAACTATGCAGATGCCAACATAAATCTGTAACGGAAGAGGATTTATTATTGAAAATACTATATTTTCCACAATTTTGACTATAGTGTTAATATGGATCTGACAGATTTACTGTGGTTTTAGCTTAATTAACTCTATTTGACTGTATATACCCTTATAATGCATGTATCCCAAGGTGCAGCTGCTCCGTAGCGAGTTTTCCCTCCAGCTGTAGTTGAAGGAATACGGAGTCCCCGACACAGCGGTGACCGTGGAGCCGGAGCGCGTCCCGGCCGGAGCAGGGCCAACAGGGCCGGGACAAGGAGCCAAGAGGAGCAGCCCTCGTGGCTGGGCAGATGCCCAGGACCCAACACGTCCCGGTGGCAGTGCAGAACCCCCTTGTGTTCACCCTTCTCCTGTCCTGCCCCGTGCCAACGGGCAGCCGCGAGCACGCGGCGCCGGCAGTGCCCGCGCTCGGGTTGTTGCCGCCTGCTGCGCCTGCCGCTGTCGCTGCTTATTTTGCCTAACTGTGAAATTACCAGACTGCCCTTAAATACACTCCTGCAAATGAGGACACCGGAAAAAATGCAATAATTGTGACAGTAACTCACTAGGCCAAGCCTGACATGTCTCTAATTGCCTGCTAAAATCGTCTCTGTCTCCTAAAGTGCAAATTATCACCCGAAATGACAAGAATAATGAATGAGTAACTCTGATGTAATGCAACAATTAGCCCTTAAAGACACTGTCTAATATGCTAATGCTGAACACCCACTCCTTGTTATTAAGTGGCTGATAATTATTTAATTATCTCTCTGCCAGGATGATTTACTCGGTTTGTTTAGCCGGGCGGCGGGGTCAGGACATGGCTGCGGGCGCTGCGGTGGCCGTGTCCCTCCTGCCCGCGGTGCCACCGGGCGCCCCGTGCCGCGGCCCCGCGCTCGCTGGCAGCAGGACACGGCCGCCCTGGGCAGTGGCTGTCCCTGCTCCTGCCCCTGTAGGCGCCGTCCCCGCAGCGCGCGGTCCCTGCGCAGCTCCACTCGCTCACGGGTTGGTTTGTGGCACTTCTCCGTGGCTGGTTTTGAAGGTCAGAACGCCTCGCTGTGCTGAAGGCTCCCGCGCGCCTGCAGAGCCTGCGCTCGCCCCTGTCCTTGGAAATAGCGACCCGGAGCTGCCCATGAACGCGCCCAGGTGCTGCCTTGTGCAAGCCCCTTGCACCGGACAGGCCGTCAGATCCTTGCCGCTGCCTTGGCCTGTTCTCGCCTTCTCCGCAAGGATCTTCCATTCCGGTCAGGGCACCTCGTCCCAGCCCTGCAGCCCTGTCTCAACGCAGTAGAAGCAGCTGCCGAAAGCAGCAGGTCTGGCCCAAGCAGCGCCCGGCGCCGCTCCTCGTCCCTGGCAGCGGGGACGGCTCCCACCGGACACATGGGAGGGCTTTTCCCAAGGCAAGAATTAGGGATGCAGGAGAGCCCAGGAGCAATGGCTGGTAGTTCCCGGGGGATGCTCGGAGGGTGTTAAATTACCCTAAAAGCGACGGGTTGACAGAGAGGTGCAGCCGGACGGTGGCAACGGGAGCGGGGCCGGCGCGGCGGGAGGCAGTCGGTACCGCACATCCCGCTGCGCCCGGGATGCTCCGCTCATCCCAGGCGCCGCGGATCCTTCCCGCGTCAGCCGGAGTCGGCTCCAGCTTCTGCCTTGCCTAATAAATTAAAAATGCCACATTCTCCCAAACTGCATTATTACCGTTTATAATTTTGATTGTTCATTTGCATACGAAAATTAGTCCTGTGACATGCGTGAATTTTATTTTATTCTTGAACTAATTATAAACAAGAATGCCACATTATTTACATAACTAATTATTGTTCCTTCTGTTCTCCCGTTTTTAAATCATAGTCCCATTCTACATTGGTTAACGATGCAAATGAACAATCAAAGAACATTTCTAAAGTTTCGGAATTTGTTCTATTTGCATCAAATACAAATTCCTCTGAATGGGAGATAATGTGCCTTTCCATTTTAATGGACATAAATTAGGCTGATCTTAATTTATAGTTAATTTGAATGAATATTTCCTGTCTACCTGAGTCTGTTTTTTCAGGGGCTAATTGTAGATGTTTATTAACCCATAAATCTGCCTCTTGCTATAACCCAAGGAGGATTCTGCCCCCCGAAAGGTGCTTTTCCAGCTGCGCTTTGGAGCGGCTCTGCGCGTGTCTGCGTGCACCTGCGCCCGGGCACGGCCTATCCGTGCGGCCCCGCTCCGCTCTCCGAGCGCACGCGTTGAGGCTGCAGTGAGGATTTAATAAACTGCAGTGAGGAAGCGGGAAGGGCGAGCGCTCCTGCACGCCGTCCTGCGCGGAGAGGAGCAGGGAGCTGAGCTGGGGCTGCGGCCGAAGGGCCCTGGCAAAATAACCAGGGGATCCGTGCAGAGAAGAGCCTACGCGGCTGCGACTTGTGCACTTGGACCCGTCAGATGGGCATAACCCCTCGTACAAACGGTCTCTAGATAAATGTGTGTCTTAAAAACATAATAACTCTAACAACGTATCTACCCAGTAATCATTAAATCGGCTCCCAAGGAGCCGTTATGTTCTATGTGGTAGAAAATATGAATTTTAAAATGGATCCTAAACGCTGCTTTTATGCAGTGGAGCGTCACAGCTCACAAAGAGCCGTCACAGTCTGGCGGGTGGGTAATGCACAGCCGAAAATGCTCTCGAATCTCCCACTTCCCTGAGCAGTAAATGCGGCGGCCGGGAGCACGCGGGTCCCGCGGTTCTGCCTGCAAATGTGCCCGTTTTGGGTTGGCCTGAGCGTTTTCCACGCTAACCCGAATAACCCTGGGAGGACCCGGGAGCCTGCGCGGCACACGGCGCTCCGCAGGGCCTCCCTGCCCGGCACATCGCTGCTCCGGGTTAGAACCTGCCTTTCCACCCAGGCAAAGGTTTCTGCGAGGTGCGTGGCATTTTACTGAGTTCCACTTTATTGATCGGAGTTTAACAAAGGCTCAGGAAGAAGCAGGAGGGGAGGTTCTTCCTGCTGTACCGCGAGGGGTCCCGTGCGCGCTCCGATTTGCAGCGTTGCAGGACGAGTCCCGCGCTGACAGCCCCCAGCACCTCCTTCCTGCAGCGCGAAGCAACACTCGGCCGGATGATGTTTTTCTTCTGCTTTTATTCGCCTCTGATTCCAACATGTCTGTGTGATGGGACTGCCCCTGCTCCCGTGTAATCCAACGGGAGCCCGAGGAATTGCCCTTGGATTCCTCCAGCCCAATCCAGCGCCCATTAGCGCCGATAATTAGGTTTCCATCACCGGTGATTGGAAGCGCTGCCTGGGCAGCTGCGCGGCCGCCCTGCGCGCGGGTCCTGCTGCGGCCGGGGACGCCTGGTCCGCAGTCCCCGGGACCGTCACCTCCGCGCGGCACGGCCGGGACGGGGCTGTGCAGGACACTGGAAGTTTCACTCACAGCAGTGACCTACGGCTATTGCTTTTTGGTTTTACTAAAGCAATTAGAGAGTCTAATTGTATTAATCACGATCATACTACATTGTCAATAATTAAATTCCTTTTGACACCATTGTTTACACTTCCATTGCTTATTAGTTAGTCCAAGCTCCTTAGTCACTTCCATCCTGGGGAGGCGGCTCCCGCCACCCCCGTGCCCTGGGCAAGGGGAAGGTCCCTCTGCCATTCCTGGGGTGGCAGTGCCGTTCCCACAGGTCCGGGCTCGCAAGGAGACGGCTCCGGAGCAGCCGTGCCCGCTGCTTTGCGCCCAGCAGCCTCTGAAGCAAATAGGTCAGTGCCAGGGAGAGGCAGCTCCTCAGCGCCGCGTGGGGCCACCAGGAGCTCTGCCGCGGGATGCCGGCCGGTGGGACGGCACAGGGAAGGCCCATGAGCCGGGAACGCTCATGGTCCCTCGCAGGGCGAGGAGCGCCAAGCAGAGCCGGAGCAGCGCGCTCCAAGTGTAAATCCTGCAAGCGCTGGGTGTAGTTCCCTTGGAAACAAATGTGATGGAAGAGACAAGGAAACGAGGCAGTTCTGGGACGCGCACGAAGCCCGGCGCGGACGCGGAGCGGGGAGTGGGGAGCGGGGAGCAGAGCCAGACCAGGGAGGGCTGTGCGTTGGGCGCGAGCGCTGCATTCCCCGCGCGTCCCGTCCCGGGGAGCCCTGGCAGCGCTCGCCCGCACCGCGCGCTCGCTGTCCCAGCTGCGGGAGCCGCCGGTAATTGGTGCCGTGGAGCGGCCTCGCTGGCCGCCCCGCGCGGCCCCGGCTTCCGCGCGCGCTCCGGCGCCGCTGGGTTTTGCTCGTGATCAGAAATCACAATTCCAGGCCGGGAAGTTCTGCTAACGGTGCACAGAGGAATGCTTGCGAGACACAGATTGCTTCATTTGCATCGTCTTGGAATATTTTTGCATATAATAAAGATTCATATTTTTTCTTTGCCCTCTTCTCCATCGTTTTCATGGAGAAGCGGGAGTGCAAAGCCCTACGGTTGCATTAATCACACGCTGCACCTGGAAGGAGGAGATTTGCCTAATGCTGCAGCCGGGCTCTCTGGAGAGGCACTGGCCAGGCGAGCTCGTGCGAACCAAGTGCTCCCCGCGTGTTCCTGCATCCCTGCCTGGCCCTCGCGGCTGTCACCTCCGTTCCCCCGGCACTTGTGGAAATAGAAGCTCTTCCGCGGGCTGCACCATCCTCCTATGGGCGAATTGCGCCTTTGCCCACGCGTGGCCGGCGCTCGTGGCAGGGCCGCGGCCGGGCGGAGCGGAGGTGCGCGTGGAGAGGAGAGCGGAGCGGGAGGAAACGCTGCCGGCATCTAATTGCGGAGGCGGGAGAGGCGCCCAGGGGGAGGCGGGATGGATAGCTGCCTGGCCGGCCGCACCTCTGAGCAGTCATTAACACGTGATTAATTAGCCGCTCTGCTCGGGAAGCGCAATGCGCTGCACAGGAGCAGGCGTGCAGGCCGAGGGGGACGCGGCGTCACCCCGCTGCTCGCGCCGGGCCACGGCTCCGCGCCGCGTCTGCGCAGGAGCCGCCGCCATAGCCGGTATCTATCTTATTTAGCAGTTAATACACTTAAATGCATTTTAATAAACTCCATTTCATGAGCATACATTAATTGACTGATTAATTCTAATAAATCCTTATTTGAGATGCTTAATTTAGAGTGTGACTGATTGTGCTGTCACGCATGGATTAGGGAAGTGCTGGCTTCAAGGAGATAGCCCGGAGATACCGGAATTCCAGTTCTCCTGGAATTGCTGGAGGAAAAGGAGAAAGAAACGGCCCCAAAGCTGGTGCTGAGCAGGGCAGGTTCGTTAACCAGGTATTGCTCTTCCTCCACCTCTTGTTTAAAGGTTTGAAATGGCTGTTGGCCAGAAGTGTTTGACGCAGCCCTCGTGCCCGGGTCTCCCTGTGCAGCCCTCGCGCCCGAGTCTCCCTTTGCAGCCCTCATGGGCTCAGCAGCGTTATCAATATGCAGCGAATGGAGCAGGTGCTGGAAACGCCTGGCTCTTCCGCAAGAGCTTGCACGTCAGGCGGGTCAAGTGTCTGCTTTAGTTTCCATTTATCAGCTCTTATTTTCAGGGCCTTACACTTTGGACAAACTAATATTAGCAGGGTTCATGGGGAGAGGGTGCAATGCGGTATTCAGGTTATCATTCATCTCTCCCCACTGTCAGCAGGCAGCTACCGACGGGCATAAATAAGAGTTTTATTGTCTTGCACCACCATAACACACCAAAGCTGAGAAAAAAAACAATGCGCCAGATAATTTATTCAGCAAATGTTATCATTTCATTAGCTCTTCACGGGCGGGTTGCGGTGCTCCCGGCTGCCCGCGGGAGCGGGACGGGCGCGGGATGGCCCCGGGCTCCACGTGCCCGTGAACCGCGCAGACCGTACGGGCTTATTTCCCTTCTCTGGGTGCGTGACTTACAGAACTCGTCGCTGTAGCGTATACTGTGAAATGCGAATTACAAATGCACGCTCCCGACTTCCCAGCTGCGTATCACCTCGCATGCGTTTTCGGTAAATATTTGATCTCGTTTGCATTTTTCCTTGTGTATTTGCATCAGAAAAGCTGGAGATGCTTCACTTCCCGGGGGTGTGGAGACCCTCGGCTGGGAGCGAAAGGATCCTGAAAGAGAGGGAAGAACAGCCCCGTGCGCCCTGCGCCCTGGAGCAGGGGCAGCCTGCCTGCCCGCCCATCCATCCATCTATCCATCCATTTGTCCCTCTATCCATCTATCCATCTATCTATCTATCAATCATCTATCATTCTATCTAGCTATCTGTTTTTGCAAAATACTCATTTTTTATCATCTTTCTAGCCTGCTCTCTGGTATTTTGAGTGATCCCATGAAGTTTAGAGAGGGAGTTGTGACCTTTCCCGACGTGCGACAATTAATTTGCACTGCAGCCTTATAATGAACCGCAGTTATCCATCACGTGCGGCTCCCTCCTCGCGCTCGTAACTCAGGCTCGTGGCACGGCGAGGCCGGGCAGCCGGCGGCGCCAGGCGCAGACCTGCTCGCTGCAGTTCTCTAGGTGCGTGCCAGGCCAGGCCAGGCCGTGCTGTGCCACCCTGCACCGTGCCGTGCTGCACTGCTCCGTGCCAGGCCGTGTTGTGCCGTGCCAGGCAGCTCCAGCGGGCGCAGGGCACTGCGCTCAGCTGCTTTGGATCCCCAGCTGCTTTGCAGCAGCTTCCTCTGCACCTTCCCAAGGGGAGCTCGCTGGCCGCTTCACTGCATTCCCATTTCCTAGAGGAATTATTTGTGCTGCAGGGTCCCCTGCGCTGCAGGACGGTGCCACAGAGCCACCGGGTGCTGCGCCGCGAACTCAGCGGCTGGGAGCATTGGATGCCTCGGAGGAGCCGAGCCGGATAAGCAGCTGCCTCCTGTTCTCACCAGCCATTAGCATGCGAATGGGTCCGTAATGTGCCATCTCCATACCCATCCTTGGCACGAGAACAGGAATGAGGAGTTTGATTACTCATATGCTCCGGGAAGGCGGCTGCGAGCTGCACTGCTGGCCTTGGCGGCGGGCTGAGCACCGGCATGCACTGTTGGGCAGCAAGAGCTGCACTGGAGCTGCAGCTGCGCAGGGGAAACCTGAGCACGACGCCCGGCGCGAGGGGCCGGGGAGCTGCCCGTTCTCCCTTCCCGGGTTTAATCCGTCGGCGCTCCGTGCCAAGGAGCACGCTGCGGCTCCGGGGGACGCCCCGGCGCTGCCCTGTGCACACTGCGCACGAGGCTTCGCCGTCAACGCGTACTCGGGGAGTCCTCAACACGCGGGTCGCCGCCGTGGTAAACAATAATGTCTCTTTGGAGCTGTTATGACTTATCAGGTTAGTGGACACTTAGGGAGTCTTTAATTGGTGATTTGTGCATGCAGTGCCACAAAATTTTAAACCACGTTTCCCGTCATTGCTGGTGTGTTTGGGAAGCAGCAGCTCAGCGCGCGAGCAGGGAGTGGAGACCCCTCCTGATCTTTGCTGTTTCGTAGCAGAATGAAGAGGTCCTTGCTGGGAATGGGCAGAATTGAGCTCTGTGCAGCCCGTGGCACCGCGTGCACCTGGTGTCTGTGTTGGAGCCACGGGGCTGGCGCGAGCTCCTCCGTGTCGGCATCATCCGGCATCTGCGGAGGGAGCGCGAGGGAGCTTGAGGACCTCATGGGAACGCTGCAGTCCAGACGGGAGGAGATGTGAAAGGAAACAGCCCTGAACAGCCCCGGGCACTGCAGGGCTGCTCCGGTGCACTCCAGCACCATGAGGAGCTTTGGGAACCCTCTGGAACGGGGTTTCCAGGGGCCTGGATGAAGCTGCTCTTGCTGTTGTAAGCAATAAATCCCCGTGACGAGGCTCCGTGTGGCAGGTGCCGCGCTGCGTCCCGAGCCCCGTCGGGCTGGATGAGCCGAGCCGGGCTCGGCAGTGCCGGCGCCGCGTCCCCTCGGCGAGCGCGGGCGCAGGACG
>VWPW01024882.1:12489-26912 GCA_013389825.1 Crypturellus undulatus
ACGGGAGGCGGGCGGCCGCGGGGATGCCCTGCGCCGCGCCGCTCATTGCGGATGCGCGCGGCATCCCGCCGCGGGGCCGGCCCCGCGAGCAACCCGCGCAAGACAAGAAAAATGAAGGCAGGCGCAATCTCATTTTCCGAGGGCTGCAAGTCAGCCAGGAAATGGCTATTATTCCATCGACACTGTCGGTATTAAGTTATTTCCTTCACTAAATACGCGAATGTTCATGAATATCTATTGAGTTCCAGGTACCGGCGGCGCCCGGCACTGCGGCTCGCTGATTGTAGCTTTATATTCCTCCGACAACACACCTCAATCTCACATTGAAGTGAAAGACAATAGTATTTTAAATTGGTTAATAAATCTCCAGATTGATGCTCCTGGAAGGCCCAGGAACTTCATCTCTATTACACGAATAAAAGTGATAACATTTTAACCACTGGCGTGCTGGGGTTTGGGAAGCTCCTTCCAGGTGCCCTTCAGGACCCTGTGTCCCCTGTGTCCGCGGGCTGCCTCTTGGCTGGGACCATCCCCGCAGTTGGAAAACGGGACCTGATGCGGCAGGCACAGGGTGCAGACTCCTTCCCGCCCGGAGCCTCCGCGGGGGCCCATATAAGGGATGGAAAATTCCCTCCGGAGGCGCAGGATGGACCGAGCTCGGCTGAGCCTCCCGCTTCCCGGCCCCGCTCCAGGCATCCCGCTTCGCCGGCCCCGCTTCCCGCACCGTCCGCACAGACGGACTGGGCTCAGCCCGGGCACTGCCTCCCCGCAGCGGCGGGATCTGCGGAACAGAGACCTCTCACTCCTGCGAATCTGTATAAATTACAGGGAAATGAGAATATTTTAATATGAACCAGAGTATTTCAAGTACAAAGAGCTGTTCTGAAAATGTATTGAATATTTTTCCACTGATGTTTAGTGTCTGGAAGATTCCTTGGGGAGTTCACAACAAGTGGAATACTTAAGGATATAGCGCCATAGGTTCTTTCAGTGTTTTCTTTTCAAGGAAAGTAACCTCTGAATTATCGAGGAGGTACATGAACAACATGAAAGCAAGATTATGCACAGAAAGAAAAAAATATGCAGAGAATTCAATTATGCAAAAAAAGTGATGTGCTTTGCTTAATCCCCGCGATCCGCGCGCTGCGGCAGCCCGCGCGCGGGCGGACGGGCCCGGGTCACCCTCCAGCTCCGGCGGGGCCGCGGCTCCCTCGAGCCTCGCAGACCCCATTCCGGGGGGAATCACCATGGAAAACGCGCCGTGACGCGTTTGCTCGGCAAGCTGCGGCTTTGGAGACCTTCCCGCGAGCCCAGGGCCCGCGAGCCGCTGCCGCGCGGGCTGCTCGGTGCCCGCCCCGCGGGGACGTCCCGGCGCTCCCGCCTCGCGGCTGCCCGCTCCACAGGGATATTCCCAGCTCCCGAAGGGCTGCGCACGCTGCCGGCGCGATTCCCCGGCAGACAGTGCCCCGCGGAGGCGCCGCGGCCGCGCAGGGAGCCGGGGGCAGCGGGCACAGCCCCTGCAGCCGGGTTTGGGGCGCTCCCGCTCGCAGGGCACTGGCGGCCCCGCGCGCCCCGCTCCCGAGCTCGGCGTTTGCGCCTGTCGCTGCACGGCTTTGGTACCACGGGGATGCTGTTTGCTCTCTTATTTATTTATGTCCCCGTTAGCCGATGTATTTGCATCGCCTCTTGGAAGAAAAGTGTCTTCTCCAAAGTGAGTGACATGAGTTATTTCGACCTAACTTACTAATTAAGACCTCATTAGCAGCCCAAATTTGTGATAGATCAGCAGTGGACTTGGCGCAGTGGTTTAATTTAATGATTTCTTGCATTACTTTGTTAATCATCTTTAGTCTGATTTAATTTATGCCAATGTGACTGTCCTAATTTCTAATTAAGGCATTGACGGCAGGGACACCGCCGGAGCGGAGCAGCCGCGGCCGCTGCCGGCACCTCCTGCTCCGCGTGTCCGGAATGGCCGGATCCCAGCCGGATCGGGAGGGCAGGGAGCAGCGGGCACCACCAACGGGCACCGTTTCCTGCACGTTTCCCCGCAGGAGCCCAGGGTGCAGCCGTGCAGGCGCGGGATGCGCAGGGTGCTCGGACCGGGAAGTGCAACCGCTAATTCAAAACATTTATGTTAACCGATATAAATTTATTTGGGGCAATAAATGACATAATTGAATTTTTATTTCCTTAATATATTTTACTGAAATTACTAATATTTTGAGTATCCCTGGCCTACAGATGTCTTTCAGAGGAACGTATTTCCTGTAATATTACTCTTGTATAAAAGTGACATTTAAATGGTTTAATAAATGAGCAGTTGTTTGACTTGTTTCAGTTTCAATACATTCTGGTATATTAATAAAATGTATTTCAAAGGGGAGCTCAATAGACCATGCTATAAAAATTTGTGATTTATTAGAGATACATTTGCTATTAGTGGGGACAGATACTCAAAATGTCATTAAGGTTAAAATAATAATCAATCAGGCTAATTAGGCCCTATTTTTCATATGCAAATATAATTAAGCATACATTTCTCACTAACTTTAAAGGGAATTACCAAGGTCCCTCGCAGTGCCGCGGCGGCGGCGGATGCGCCCTGCACTCGTGCGCGGATAGTTTTCCCCGGCAAATCATCCTGACTGTTCATTTCAAGGGAAAAACACCATTTTGCTGTGAGAAGGGTTAATAAGAGATGTTTATTTATGAACTCGGCGTATTACTGTTGCATAATTTGAATACAGTGCCTAGGAGCCTTTTTTATTGCCCGCTATAATTTCATTTTTAAAGCTTTCCCTATGCCATACTTTAAAAATGATATCGCAAACAAGAAATAAATTCCGTTCTGCAGCTGTGCTAACTATATTTACCCGGGGGATGCACTATTTTGCCCTTGACACACATCCCGCGGGATCCCGGCGCTCCTCGCTCGGCACCGCGCGGCGGCGGCGCGGGGCTCCGGCGGTGCCCACCATGGGCATCCCCAACGCCATGTCCCCACCATGAGGTCCCCAGCTGTCTCGGAAACGGTGGTGAAGGGCCATGTGCTTTGGGAAAGAAAACCACCATTTTTGCATTCTCAGCAGTTTGGGAGTGGGGAAAAAAAAAAGAAAAAGCCATTTTTCAACAAGAGGAACCGTTTCCGTTTGGAAGTGCTCAACAGATGTTCTCCAAACACGTCACGGGAGGAGGGACCGAGGTGCCCGTCTCGGTCTGCCCCGCGTCCCCGCGGGGGGACTCGGCCGCAGAGCAAGGGGCAGCGCAGGGACCCCGCAGGGGCCGCTTGTCACCGCAGGTGTGCGGGGACAGCCGCAGGTGTCACCACTGTGCGCGGCGAGAGGGCAATGCGCGGCAAGCCCTGCACACCCGCAGAGCCGTGCACAGCCGTGCACACACCTGTGCACACCCGCAGTCGTGCACACCTGTGCACACACGTAATGCACAGCCGCAGAGCCGCGCACACCTGTGCACACGCCTGTGCACACCTGCAGAACCATGCACACACCCATGCACACCTGCACAACCATGCACACCTGTGCATACGTAATGCACAGCTGCAGAGCCGCGCACACCTGTGCACATGCCTGTGCACACCTGCAGAACCATGCACACGCACCCACAGAACCGCGCACACCTGTGCACACACTCGTGCACACCTGCAGAACCATGCACACGCACCCACAGAACCGCACACACCCGTGCACACACCCGTGCACACACACCCCCAGCTGCAGAGCTGAGTCCCGATGGAGCCGGGGGCGGCTGGGAAGCGGCAGCAGCAGCAGGCAGGTCGGGGGGCACCAGAGCCGCTTGGTAGAAATTAGGCTGCCCCCCGTTTCCTGCCCTCGAGCACCTTTGCATTTGCACCCCTCTCTCTTTTCCTTTTTTAGCTCAAATCCTAATTGCAATCAGGAGGAAGGGCCGAGGCGGCCCCCCGCGCGCGCAGGCGGATAACATCCGCACGCAGGCGTCGCGGCGCCGGTAAATGAGGAGCTTTCAGCCTGCGGCTTCCCCGCGGGCCATGCGGATGAGCTGGCGCTAATGGGGCCGCGGCTCCGGGGACGGAGCTGTCAGCCCCGCACCGAGGCCAGCCGGGCTGCGGGGCTCCCAGCGCCGCACGGGGCTGCCGCAGTCACCGGCCCCGTCTGTCCGTTCGGGGCCGCCAGGGCTTCCCCTCGGGCCCGGCACGGTCCGAGTGTCCCGGCTGAAGGGCAGCTCCGCCGGCAGCGACGCGGCTGCTCCAACCCCGGCATCTTCCATTGGGAACCCCCATCCTGCTGCCCAGTGCCTGCCTGGCCCCGGCTCCTGCTTGCCACGTCTGTGGGCATTTCATGAATATGCCAGTGCCTGGTGGGATCTTCCCTGGGTGTTCGGGGAGCCAGGGAGCTGTGGCAGGAGGACAGAAGCCCTTGCGGAGCAGCCGGGTCTGTGCCGAGTGCGGAGCTGGTGCCGGGGCCCTGTGGCGTCCCCATGCCATGTGCACCGGTGTCACCGGAGGGGCATCCCCTCCTATAACCAATGTGGATGAGTGCTCTGCACCGGTACCATAACTGTGTTTAATGACGGACCTGCCTGTAATTAAACACTTTTATTAAGGCATTATTAGTGCTTTAAGTTGAGAACTGGCCCCAGAGAGGTGCAGGAGGTGCCGGCGTCTGGGCGTCACGAGGAGCGGTGCCGCCGTGGAGCTGCAGCGGGTGGATGCACACAACAAGTGACACTCAGCACACACTGAGCGTGCACTGAGCACTCACCGAGTGTGCACTGAGCACATCCCAAGTGCACACCGAGCACACACCAAGCACACATCGAGTGCGCACTGAACACACACCAAGGACACACCGAGCACATCCCAAGCGCACACCAAGCGCACACCAAGCGCGCCAGCAGCCCCCCGCGCTGTGGCTCCTCCGCGCGCAGCCCCACGCTCCCCTCTCCATAACGAGGCAAAATAATTTTCCGCAGTGCCGGCCCCCCCGCGCCGAGGCCCGGGCAGTTCTACGCTGGTTTCGACAACCTGCGCCTCGGCGGCGCGGCGGAGCTCACGAGCTGCCTGCATTTTTATGAGCTGACTTGTTATGTGCAGGGGAAGTATGCAAAATATGTCAAGCCCAAGCAGAGATTTGAATCGAAATGACTCTAATTACTTGTAATAATTTTTGCATTCCAGCATAAAACAATGCTGGAAAAAAAATCCATTACAATAGTTAAAAGACAAATCATTTAGCAAGCCCCTTGCTTTATTGCTTTATTAGACAATTTACTCGGCAACACTTTGAGCATTTGATCGGGCGATCGCCCGGGGCAATTTGGCTGTAAGTGGCAGGAACGGAGGGATCATCCCTCGTCGTTAGCCGAGAAGCCAAACGGCATCCTGGCAAGACCAGCCCTGTCCTGTCAAGCGGTAATGAGCACAAACGAAGGGGTGGAATAGAAAGAGCCAGACACACAGCACTGGCTTTCCCTGTCTCGCCAGGGTCCTCTGCACCTCGCAGCGCTTCATAAATGACTCTGGTTTCTTACCCTTCCCGGTCACTCGAGCTTTGCTGCCACCCGTGCGTGGCCCAACCGCTGTGTCCCCAACCCGCCGTGTCCTCAACCCACCGCATCCCCGCCACACTCTGCTCCGTGCTACCACTCTGATCGTGAAAAAATACACGAGCGTTTTCATCATGGAACTGAAAAATAATGTTGAGATGTGGCACAAACTGCATGGGCAAAGTCATGAGAAACGTGGTGCTGTGCAATGCGGTTCGGGGTTGATCCTTCTCATTGGAAAGGGACGTGCGGCGCAGGGGACACGGCTGCGCTCCCGGTCCCCGTGGCCCTGGCGTGGGCAGCAGCTCCGTGCGCTGAGGTGTCCCCAGTGCAGCGCGCGGGGCCCCCGTCGGGCCCGCGGCCAGGCAGGTCGCTCAGTGCTGGTGACGTGACGGACACGGGTGGAGCGGGCGGCACAGGACGGGGCTGCAGGGTCCCCTCCCCGTGCACGGCGTAGCCGGGCTCCGACGGGTCCCTGCAGAGCAGCTCTGTGCAAAGCGCTGCTCCCGCTGCCCCGAGAGCGGCCGCGGGGCGGGCGGCAGCGCGGGACGCGCGGTCATAGCGCGGGCGAAGGGGGACACCGTGTGGGGATGCACGTGCCGCGCCAGGCCGGGCTGCACCGAGCTGGGATGCACGGGGATGCACTGAGCTGGGATGCACCGAGCTGGCACTGAGCCGGCATGCACCGGGATGCACTGAGCTGCACTGAGCCAGCGTGCATCTTGTTGCATGGAGCCGGGATGCACCAAGCCAGGATGCACCAGGATGCACCAGGATGTACCGGGCTGCACGGAGCCGGGATGCACCAGGCTGCATGGAGCCGGGCTGCACGGAGCCAGGTCTCCTCAGCCTCATGTGGCAACGGCAACACCTCCTGTGTTCCCTCTTTGGGAGGGGGGACACGGGAAGGCGCTGGGGCTGCCCCTGGAGCACTCAGGGCGCTCGGGCACGGGCGGGCGCATCGCAGCCGGGGCGCCTGGCTCTGCCCTGCCAAAAACCCGCCACAACAGTCGGTTACTGCTCCTCAGCTCCCCTCCAGGAACATTATCCCTTAATTGCGGCATTTACTCAGACTTATTCTGAAAATATCCAACAATAATGAGTGTATTAGATATGTAATTATTACTGTCATAAACGTAATAGTGACAAAACAATAATTGAAATAGTGTCTATGAGGATAATTCACCATTGCAATTAATACTGCCCTGCTTAGTTAATATGTCATGGTTTAAAATAAATGCTGTCATTACTCTATTACTAATATCATGCTATAATAATTATTGCAGTAATAATTAAATGTCTATAGTGATCATGGATCGCTATAGATTGGAAGGAGAATCACTGTAAATAGCGGCGGAGATCGCGGGCCCCGGCCCTGCCCGCCCGCGTGGAACTCGGAGGCAACTCAACTTTCGTCGCCTTCGACTCAATTTTCTTAGATTAAACAAAATTTCCAAGTGTCACTCAGCAGCAAACTCTCGGTGGGAAGGCGGTTGATTTTTCTAACCCTATCTCTGCTCCAATTACAATTTTTAATCTATATGTAGATAATGGTGAACAAAACCCCGGTAGAAATGTCAGGAGCGAGGAGGTTATTAGCTTAGTTTTAATTACTGTCTATCATCCCTGGAAAACGCCGTAACCTGACGAGCTGGGCGACAGCTCTGGTCCGAGGAGCCCAGGCGGCTGCGGAGGCTGGCGATTGCTGTATCCATAGGGATCCGGTGGGATATATCCCCCTCGGCGGGATCTGCTGGGTGCCGCCGCCGTCCCGGTGAGCTCCGGGCACTCCACTGCTCCCCAGAAGGCAGCTGGTGCCACAGGTGGGATGTGGGAAGTGCTACGGAATGTTGGGAAAACTTCCTGCAGCGGGGGAGCATTCCCGCCCGGAGCGCGAAGCACCAATTAAACGCAAATGTCTCGAGGCAGGAAGATGCCGCGCTCTCAAAATGTGCATGTGTGTGCATGGAACCTGCACGTGCATGGAGCCCTGCGTGTGCATGTCGCACTGCAGGTGCATTGAGCCTCAACGCGTGCATGGAGCCCTGCGCATGCATGGAACCTGCATGTGCATGGAGCCCTGCACGTGCATGGAGCCCTGCGTGTGCATGGAGCACTGCATGTGCATTGAGGCTCAACGCGTGCATGGAGACTCAACGTGTGCATGGAGACCTGCGTGTTCATGGAGACTTGTGTGTGCATGTAGCACTGCAGGTGCATTGAGCCTCAACGCGTGCATGGAGCCCTGCGCATGCATGGAACCTGCATGTGCATGGAGCCCTGCACATGCATGGAGCCCCGCGTGTGCATGGAGCGCCCTGCATGCACGGAGCCCCACGCGTGCAAGCGCTGGGGATGCCGGGGCGCGCTCCCCGGGAGCGCAGCGTGCCATTGCCGTGAGTTGTTATCAAATATAGAAGCATTTTATCCATCTTTAGTGCCGAACACAGATTGCACGGAGACATTCAATTTGGAGTCAATTTAAATTTCAATTGTCTGTGAAATCTAAATCAATAGGCTATAGTTCAATGGCGCTTTAATAAAACAGGACATAACGGAGGAATCATTAGGGATTACATATGATAAGAGATTGAAAACAGTGTCTGGGTAATGGTGGAGGAGCCATTAGAGAATTACCTGCAGCGCCTGCAGTAAACCAGGGCCTTCCCCTGGGACTAGCAGAGGGTTTAATTGTGCTGGGCGCCCGCAGGGGAGCGCAGGGAGCCCCTGCGCGCGGAGGGACCGGGGGACCCTCGTGCAGCCCCTCGTGCGGCGCCCCGGGCTCCCAGCACCCGGGTGGCTCCTGCTGCCTCGTCAGGACACGTCGCGCTGCCACCCGCGTGTCCCCAGGCCGCGCGTGGGGACCCCCGTCCCCAGCGGCAGCGACGCTCGTGCGCAGCGTGGCGGGAGCGCAGCCCCTGCAGCCAAACCTGCAACCAGGGGCAGCAGAGCTGCACGCAGCCCCGCACCCCGGTTAGGGTAATCACTGTCCTCATTAGCAGCAGGGTAATTAAGGGCCCAGGCTGCCCTGCACTAGGGCTAGGGATCGGGGGCGGGAGCTGCCTGCAGTGATGCATCGCCCTGGGCTAAACCTCCCCCTGATTTATGCGGGCGGCGCTACACAGAGCGGCTCGCAAACAGCATTATTTAACTTTTATTTGCATTTAATAATAACTCACTTTTCCTTAGCTCGTTGCAAATTATCACAATCAGAGTGAAGATGAGATTGAATTTCATCAGCGGTTGGCTCTCCTCGCCGAGATGAGAGGGTGATCTGCATAGAAATGGTGCTCGTGGGTGACGGGCGACGAGGGCGATCGCTCACGGGCCCCGATGCTGCTGCAAGCACTGCACAGACCCTGACCCTAGCCGAGGAGCGTGCAGGGCCAGGAGTCAGCTGGGAAAGGCGCAGCATTTCCTGATTCTCCTAATTCTGTAGATCTCTACTAAGAACTAAGCCTGTGGTGAGGAAAATGAGGTGCAAGTGGAGGGCAGGGATGGACAGCGGGGCACACGAGGGCTTGGAGGCAGGGATGCAGGGCAGGGATACAGGGATGCAGGACGGGGATGAAGGGCAGGGATGCAGGGATACAGGGATGCAGGATGGGGATGAAGGGCAGGGATGCAGGGATGCGGGGATGCAGGGTACCCCTCAGGGGAGGGATGCTGTGGTCCCTGCAGGGTGCTGTTTGCACCGGATCATTTTTCTCCTGCAGGTTAGATGATCAAATGAGATCAGTTAAGCTGTAAGTGATTCTCAGGTAGGACCATTAAAATACTATTAATTGAAATGGAGCTAAAAGCAGCATTATCGCTCCCAACTCAAGAGATCCAGGCCGGTGGCGCGGGCAGAGCCCCGGCTCGGTGCCCATCTGCCCGTTTCGTACTAGTGTGATAGGAAGAAGACTCCAAAGCAAAGATTAACCGTTTCAGTAATGAAGCTCGTGAAATAGGGGGGTTTGAAGGATGTTGTTACAAGAGCTGTGGTTAACCTGCCGTTACCGCTGTTTGTACGGGTGTAAACAAGGCCATTCTGAGGGAAGAGACAGAGAAACCCGGTTGTATTTTGGAGGCCGCTGGTTGGCGCAGCAGGATCCGAGGAAACCCTGCGTGGAGGAGACCCCCACATCCACCACTCCGGACGGCCGCGAAGGCGCACGGGCAGGTTGGGGAGGACGTGCACGAAGGAAGAGCAGCGGGACGGCCCGGAGCCCCGGGGCTGAACCGAGCGGGGCCGGGGCCGCCCGGGGCTGCGGGAGGACGGGAAGGTCCCCGAGGCGGCGCGGGAGTGGGCTGAGGAACGGGGCGCTGGGACAGAGGCTTAGCAAGAAATAGTGGACAAGGCCCCCAAGAAAAACTGCCCGCGGAGCCGGCGAGGAGCTGCCAGGGGCTCCGCAGCCGTATTGATCAGACCAGAGAAATAAGAGCGGGCCCTTGGAAAGTAGATAAACAGGGAGATATACAGCGGCAGAGGGCCAGGACTGATGAAACCGGGAGAAAATGCGGCTTAAATCAAAGGACAAATACAGCGAAAGGGGAAGGATAATAGGAACTGTGTTTATGGCTAAAGAGGAGAGCGGCGGGGAGGTGACCAGACACGGCGGTAATTGAAAAGAAATGGAGAAGGGAGTGCAGTATAAATATATTGTGGGGGAAGCTGGCTGAGAACCCGAAGTGCCCCCTTATGAACCTGGCACCTGGGGGGATCGGGCGGGCAGAGGGAGCCGTGGGCTGGGGAGCAGCGAGGCCTCTCGTGCCCCGGGCTGGGAGCCGGGGCCGCCTCCCGCTGCTCCCGGCCTGGAGCCGCGGCAGGTCCGGAGCGAGAGCCGGCATGCTGCTCCCTCCCTCCCGGAGCCGTCAGCCGGCACAGCAATCCTGCACGCGCCGCCACTAAATCTCGCTGGGCTGCGAGAGGCCTTCGCCCGTGTGCTGGAAATACGGGCTGGGCGCAGGGATTTGTAGCCCTCACTGCAGGGGAGGCCGGGGAGCCTGCGGTGCTGCCCTGCCTGGCGTGTCCTGAGCCTGTCTTGCACACCCCGCACGTTGCACACCCCGCACCTGCCTTGCACACCCCGCACATTGCACACCCCGCACGTTGCACACCCTGCACCTGCCTTGCACACCCTGCACATTGCACACCCCGCACGTTGCACACCCTGCACCTGCCTTGCACACCCCGCACATTGCACACCCCGCACGTTGCACACCCTGCACCTGCCTTGCACACCCCACACATTGCACGCCGCTCACGTTGCACACCCTGCACCTGCCTTGCACACCCCGCACATTGCACGCCGCTCACGTTGCACCCCCTGCACATTGCACACCCCACACATTGCACACCCTGTGTGTTGCACACCCTGCATGTTGCACACTCTGCACATTACACCCTGTGTGTTGCATAGCCCACACATTGCACACCCTGCGAGTTTCACACCCTGCATGTTGCACACTCTGCACGTTGCACACCCCGCACATTGCACACCCCACACATTGCACATCCTGCACACTGCACACCCTGTGATCCTGCATGTTGCACACCCTGCACATTGCACACCCCATGCAGCATCCCAGGCACCACAGTGTCCTGGCTCGTGTGGCATCCCAAACACTGCAGCATCCCGGGCACTGCAGCATCCCAGGCACTGCCGCGTCCCCCTGGGGCCGCAGCCTCCTGAGCGGAGCCGTCAGCCCCTCTCCGGGGGGCCTGCGGGCTGTTTCTGCATTTCCTGGTGCCAGCCGCAGCCCCGCGCGCCGGCTCGCTGCTCCGTGCTGGCGGTGTTGCCATGGCGATGGCGGGATGGAAGGGGAGCGCGGGCCGCCGCGCCGAGCGGCCGGGCACATTCCTGCACACGCGGCACCGCCGCGCCGGCCGGCACCGCTGAAATATTCATCAGGGCTAATTGCAAGGGAGCCACCCCGCACGCCGATGTGGGCAGCTGCCGGCCGCATCGCCCGTTGTGCACGACTGCGAACGCACCTGCACCTGCACCGGGCACCGCACATCGGGCACCGGGCACCGCACACCGGGCACCGCACACCGGGCACCGTTCAGCAGGCGCTGAGCGCTGAACTGTCCTCAAAGCCACCAAGCTCCGGCCGCTGTCCCAATCACCCCTGCCGAAACAGCCCCCTCCAGGCTCCCTTCGGGAAGCTGATGTATTTTCCACAACTGAAAAACATCATTAAACTGAAAGGGCTGCTCAAGCAGCCACTTCCATGGGCAAACCCTGCCGTGATCCAGGAGCTGCAGCAGCACCGGGCTGCCGGGAGCACCATCACCACGAGCAGGCCGCATGCAGGAACATGCATGAGCATGCACGGGACACGCTAGCACGCAGGGACATGCATGAGCATGCACAGGACACACACTGGCATGCAGGGACATTTGTGAGCATGCACAGGGACACGTGAACATGCAGGGACATGCACGAGCATGCAGGGACGCGCATAAGCATGCATGGACACATGTGAGAATGCAGGGACACGAGTGAGCAGGCAGCTGCAGGGCCCCCATGCCACCAGCCTGTGCATTGCTCTCCAGAAGAGTGCAATAGTCACAGGGGAAGGATTTTTTTTAATAGGGCCCCATGGAGACATCAGAGCAATTTTCAAGGAGGTTTGAAGCCACCGGGAAGCTTATTAGATCCGTTCTGCAGAGTTAATTTGATGTTGGTAATCAGCGAGCGAGTTAAGCAGCTGAGGAGGGCGGCTGCGGCGCGGGCGCGCGGGGCTAACGAGCGCCAGGAGCAGCGCGCGGGGCGGCTGTGCCGGGGCAGCAGCCGGCCGTACGCTCCGGCTTAATCTTTTTGTTATCAAAGTCACGTTATTAATAATGGACTTCACATTAAGGCCAAGCTTCATCATCCAATTAGGGCAGCACCTCGCGCCGCGGCTCCGCTCTGCCTTGGCAGGAACACCGGGATGCGCCGGCAAGGAGGGGCCGGCGGGATGAAGATGAGGATGAGGATGGCGCTGCGGGGCCCCCCGGGAAAACGGTGCGATGGCTCCAGGCGCTTTGCCTCCCTCCCCCCTCCCCCGAGGACAATGCCATTGTCTTGGCGCCTAATTAATTGTAATTATTTTCCCATGACACCATCGATAGGGGCGGCTTGTGTAATGAGGCAGCAGTGCCTGGGCGAAACGCTGAAGCAGGGAATGTAGAACATGCTAAAAAATATTAATCTACAAATGAAAATGATTTTAATTGGATTCTGCCTCCGGGGTCAGGGCAGCGCCGCGTTTTCAATCAGAGTTGTCCACTCAGCAAGCGGCTGCGCAGCCCTTTCAGACGGAGGCGGCGGGCGGCTCGCCGGGGTTAATAGGAGTGTTGGAAAATAAATAGGTTATTGATTGATAATAACAATAAGCTGACTCCAGTCCTACCTTGCTGACCTTCCCTCACCCAACTTGGAGAAAACACAGTTAGCATCTAATTATGGATTGAGCGGCCTTACGAGCGCTCGGGCCCCGGAGCGCGGCCACGGGGCAGGCAGCGCCGGCACCGCTGCCCGCGGCGCACAGGGCACCGCGCCGGCCCCACACACGGCACCGCGCCAGCCCCACGCACGGGGCTGGCAGCCGCCCTGCCGCTGCGTGCCCTGTTTCAGATGGGAATTAAATATTTATTGTGGTTCCCAACCAAGTCAAAGCTGCCGTCTTGTTGCACAAAGGTAGGAGGAGAAAGGACGGCAGCTTTACACGCACGGAAGTTTGTAACCGATATTTTAATTGCTCCAAGATGTGCCAGGGATCTCCTGCCTTAAGCTGCAGCTTTATTCATCATCTCACATACGGTTTTCAGCTCCGCTGCTGCAAGATATGAAATAGTCATAACCATCTGGAGAAGAAGCCGATGGGACACGGGAGCCAGCAGCCCTGCTGGGGGACACAAAGACGTGGGGATGTGGGGACCCGGGGACGTGGTTGGGGCCGCAGCCGCGCTGCTGCCTGGTCTGCCTGCACGTGTGGAGCTCCAGCCCTGCCGGATCCGCTGGGCCCACGCGGAGGGGCCAGGAGGGAATCACGCGGGGGGCGCGGGTGGGGAGGCCACGGTTTTAATTAGCAGCACCTGCCCCTCGCTAACGAGGGGAGCTCGGGAGGGATCCCAGGACCAACGGGCTCTGTGCGAGGTCCCCGGCGCTGCCGGGGCTGCCAAGGTGTCGCGGGCCGGAGCGGGGAAGAGCCCCGGGCGATCGGGATCGGGACGTGGAGAATCCAAGGGCCGTTTGTGGGGGTTCGGGGCGCCGGGCGGAGCGCGCGGAGCGGCGAGTTCTGCAGCCGGGAGGAGCCGGGAGAGCGGGTCGAGCCGGGGGAGCGGCCCAGGCCGGGAGGAGGAGCGGGCCGGGCCGGGCCGGGAGGAGCCGGGAGAGCGGGTCGGGTCGGGCTGGGGGAAGCCGGGAGGAGCCGGGAGGAGCAGCCCGGGAGGAGCCGGGAGGAGCAGCCCGGCCGTTCCTGGAGCGCGAGCTCCATCTGCTGCCGCCTCTCCCGGCGCGGCCGGCCGCGGGCACCGGCGGCTCCCCCGTCCGGGGCCGCGTCCCGCTGGGTCGGGACCAGCGCGACGCGTGGGCCCTGCGTGCTCGGCCCCGAGACCCCCCCCCGCCCCGGGGCTCTGTGCCCCCAAATCCCCAGAACGGAGCCCGGCGGGAGGCGGCGGCTTCGGGATCGGTCCGCCCCCATCTCCGCTAATGTCGGCGGCGCCGAGGAGGTGCCACCAGCCCCGTCCCCGCGGCACCGCTCCTGTCCCCGCGGCACCGCTCCCGTCCCCGCGGCACCGCTCCCCGGCGGGCGCAGCGCAAACCCCATTGCCGGGGGGACCCCGCACGGCAGCGGCATCTCCGTCCCCGCGGCTGCTCCCGGCCTCGGCAAGAGGCGCCCGC
>VWPW01024890.1:7567-18350 GCA_013389825.1 Crypturellus undulatus
GGGAAGGGAAGGGAAGGGAAGGGAAGGGAAGGGAAGGAAAGGGAAGGAAAGGGAAGGGAAGGGATAGCTAGGGGATGATCACAGGAAAATCCATGGGGATGATCACAACCAAGGAGCTGCATATCTCTTTGTGACAAATGGTGCCCTGTATCCAGAACCAGCCTCAACTGGTCTCCCATTGAACTGGTCTTGTTAATCAGACTCACAAATCCAGTTTGAAACCTAAGGACATTCTGCACACCCAGCTCCCTACTCTAATCCATGGGCAGCTACAGTGTACGAGTTTGGCCACTCAAGAGTTGGTGGCTTTGGTCAATGCTTCTGCGAGTGGTGTGCCCTGCAGTAGTGTTGGCCCTATCCCAGCGACATGGTTGATTCTTTGCCTCTCTCAGCATCGTGAGCTGGGTCTGACCCAGGGCACAAGCAAAAGAGTGGAGGGAAAGTCCTCATCCTTGCCACGCTGTCTGTTCATGCTTGGGCAACACAGTCTGGGTGAGGATTTTGCTGAGAAGTTCAGGTTGGAGCCACCTAGGCATGTTTTCCCAGCCAGTTTCAGTTGTGAGTAGAGTTTGCACGGAGCTCCCTGTTTGGTTTGCACTTTCATCTCTCTGTAACACCTCTCCTATCACAGGCTCAAAGGCTGAGAGTCCTTCACAGGTTTGCTGTCACAACAGCCCAAGGAGATAAGGCCACAGTGTTATCCTCATGTGGCAGGTGTGAGACCAACACACAGAGATCAAGAAATTCAAATAAGACCAAGAAGGAAATCTGTAGCAGGGAAGAGACCCAAACAAAATCACTTGAACCCTGGGTCAGGCCCCTGGTCACAAAACCACCCTTCTTCTGGAAACTGTTTAGCACAGTAACTCGATCCTCCGATCTAGATTGTTCCCGCTGTTTATTCATTCCTTGTACCTCCTCTTGTCAGAGGTCAATTGGTCGGTGACGTGCAGTGTTCCCAAACCGCAAGGAAAGTTAATACCTGACACTGCACAGCCCAGGTTTTATACCCTGCAACCTTGAACTACGCAGCTTGGCTGCTCCCAGGACTAAGGCTGGGGTTGAGGTTCAGTGGGGAGGGACTCTGCTCCCTCCTGGGTTGGCTGGGTTGTCATTTCCTCATCTGCACGGTAGCATTTGCTGCTCTTTTCTTCAGAGTTGAGCTTTTAATGATTGCTCAGGGACTTAGGAGTCCAGCCAAGTAAATCTGTGCGTAAACATCTAAGCGGGACAACTTCTTGACCTAAAGTTTGCTTGGTAAACTGAGACCGGTTTCTCATCTCCGAGGGGTCAGAGGGATGCCAAATGAATGTGAATGACCTGTAACCTGAAGGGAAAGAGCTGTTGTCTGCTCAGGGCTATGGTTGTGCTTTCCAAGCTAATCTATTTGCTGGCTTCCCCAAGCTTTCCCTTGGATGCAGGTTTGTGGAGGAGGTGGAAGAGACTGGAGGGTAGAGGAGATCATGCGAGTCATGAAGAGCCAGGGATCTCCTCCTGCTTTCTAGGCCCTTTTGCATTTGTAGGGGAGGACAGCACAATTTGGAGATGGAGAGGGGATGAGACGGCTGCTGACAGCAGCAGTAGCCCCTCATCAGTGGTGCTGGGAGGCCTGGCTAGAGGGTTCAAGGCTCTCCAATTGGGTGGTCTTGGCCCTCCTAACAAATAAATTTAACCTTTTATTTTAAAGGACAGCGTCTACTTTTTTGCTTGGACCGTAATTCAAAGTGTAACTGCAACAGGACAGAGAAATCCCACCCTAAAGGTCTAGGGACATCTCTGCAGATGATAGAGGGAGCAGAGGGAACCAACTAGAATACTGGTGTTTGCAGGGATAATGGCTGGATGGCATGAAGGTGTCCCAAATGGAAGGACTATCCATTGCTGCAGCCTGGGAGGGACTAGGAGACTGCTGGGATGTTGGGGAAACCTGGGCAAACCTTTCCCCTGATGCATGCAAAAAATATCTACAGAAAAAGAAAAGAAAACCACTGTTTGGGCCACCAGCATAAACAGGGACACTCTCCAAGCTTGAGATGGAGATGTCTAAATATAGGTGTGGAAATCGGGTCCTTCAAGGAGAGTTTGCTTGATATTTACAGTTGTTTAACACTCCGACTAACCTCTTAGCAACTGCAACTTCCTTTTTCTCTGTATCCTCAAACTGTACATCCAAGACATGCTGGAAATCTGCTTTTGGATACATCCCCCAGAGACATGGCTGAGTGCTCCATGCACTCATGTCATGCTGGAGAATGGAGCTGTGATAAGAGCACATGTAGTGTTGAGGCTTTCGAGCAAATTAATCCAAATTAATTTTAAACTGGATTAGTTAAACCGCATTAACATCCCAAGTAGATGCTCTTAGCTGGAATTAAAGTGGCCTTCGTTTGGTGTTTGTTTGAGTTTTTAATTCATTTTGGAGTGGAATTAAGCTAATTGGAATTAGGGCTTTGTCAGTTCTGTGTGAATATACTGGCACGGAATTTCAACACTGATTTAATGAAGCTGCTTTAATTCATCCCTTGAGATGGCTGGGACTCCCTGCCCCAAAAACTGGGGGAAAGGAGAAGCCTTATTCCATGCATAGGGCTGGTGTGGAGACACCTGAGGAAAGTTCAGTTCTCCGTGAGTCCAAAGGGTTGTAGGGCCAGGTGTTCAACACGAGCTTGACCAGGAGATGAAGCAATGACCAAGACCCATCCAACCCTGTCTGTTGGACTGGAGGGGTTTAAAACTGGCTAACCAAGTAGAGCATCAGGTTGAGATGCAAAGGGCATTGCATGATGCCTGTGTACCAGGGTGCCCCATGGTGTGACATCCACAGAAATGATGTACTATGTTGTGACAGGACACAGGGGCTGCATGGAAATACCTTAACAGTAGAGCCAAGCAGAGGATGTGGTCAGGACAGCAAGTGAGCAGCTTTCTTCATTTAGAGTCTCCAAAATTCAACTGTTATTGCATTTCTGTCTCCTTATGGCCCCAAACTCCTTTTCCAATGATGTTGTGTTCATTAACCCCCTCTGAAGTAATGTCTTGAGCATCCAACTGCGCTTCTCGATGAAGGTAGCAGAGATCTCCTTTAATTCTGTCCTAAGCAAATCACTCACATCCCTTGTCATCCACATAGACCTCTCCAAAAGACATCTCATGCAGGATGAAACACCCCGCTGGTTTCTCCATGGGAGAGCTCACACATGAACCAGGTCCAAGGAAGAAGAACTTGTCCTTTGGAGCAAAGGGCTGTACCAAGGAGAAGGAAAACTGTCAACCCGTTCTCTGGCCAGGACATCAAAGGAAGGACAAATATATCAGCAGCTGCCCAAGGAAATGGACTGTAGGTGTCAACACTGGAGAAACTCCTTGGGGAGAGAGAAGTGGCCTTGGGCCATTTGGCTATGTGCTGCTCTTGTCCTAACAATCCCTCTTCTCTCCTCCAGGCAATGAAAGAGAAAAATGAATAGCCAAGACCATTAGAAATTAAAAGTCATGTTTAGTGTCACGGGTCACAGCACAAAGTCCCCAGTTACAAATAATAATGCTTTTCTATGAAAACAAACAAAATATCCCTGGCAGGGCTTGGTTCACGTGCACTTGAACCATCCCAGCTCTACATCAGGCATTCTCCCAGAACCCTCAAATAACCTCCGTCATGGTTTATGCAATTTTGAGAATGAATGAGAATTAGCATAGGATGGAGCCATCGCAAACCAGAACTTCTAGGGTTCAACTAATTCTCCAGTGACACTTATTGACGCTAACAAAAGAAATCCAGCATGTCCCTAAGCACGATGATAAAGGTTGGGACTCTGCCATTTGCTATGGATAATAAGGTCCAGCTGGCACTTAGATAATCCTGAGGTTGGTGAGAAATGTCCTGTGACTTTTGATGAGAAGAAAACAGTGCAGTGAAGACCACAGGGACCTTTTCTACAGCAGGCACTTCTTAGGTTGCCTTGGATGAAACTAGTAGCTGTAGCTTTTCAAGGTTGTTCTGGATGATCACAGCACCCAAAGACAAGATCTGCCCTTCCACAACTCCAATTTCAGCCTCCTGTTGCTTGATTTAACCCAGCCTGAGGGGTCTGAAGGTGAGATGTCCAGTGTAAGCCAAGTTTGGCTCTTGTCAAACATATCCCTTCCCCATTTCACCCCAGGCCTCACTCTCTACATTTCCATGATGCTTCTGAGCTGAGGTCCCCAAAGCACCCGAGATGTGTCAGTGAAGGAAGTTCAATGAGAGCAGTCTTATGCCAACAGGAGGGGACAGGGATGGGGGAGAAGAAGGCATGAAGATGTGCAACCACTTGGCCATGCGATGATGGGTGAATTCAGGATTGGAAAGAGCCAATAAGTGATATTCCTTCCAGAGATAAAGGTACTATCTGAATGAAGAGAAGGGTTTGAGCAGAGAGCTGGCAGTGGCAGATACATCCTTAACTGCTTTTCGAACACAGCAGAGCAGTCTAAAGCATCCAAATATCTCTCTGGATGTTCCATCAGCCCACAGCAGATGACACTGGATATCCCACAATCTGCCCAAACAAATTAATTCTGCACATTTTGGGATATTTCTCCCCTTATAATACCCAGCTGAGCTCAACTATATATTGCAGGTTTATCATGCAGACTCGCAAAAGAAGACAGACTTGAATAAGCTTAAAATACATGAAGTTGATGCAAAAGTAGCTTTCCAGGGCATCCTGATGGAGGATCCTCTCTGCTTTTAAAGACACTCAAATGCATCACAACATTCTCAGGACCTGTCTTACTGAATACCTAATTAAAATTGATTTAAGTCTAAGGGGAAAAAAAAGAGAACTGATGGATTCTTGAATCCTCTCTGCTTTCTTCTATTCCTTTAAAAGCCACCCAAATGCATCACAACATTCCCAGGACCTGTCTTACTCAATGCCTAATTAAAATTGACTTAAGTCTAAGGGGAAAAAAAAGAGAAAAAAGAAAAAGTGGTGACGTGGTAGCTCTGAAAGGGAGGTATCAGCAGAGGGTGCTCCTCGCCCGCGTTGTGGAGATGATGTACGGATTATCAGGCATTTGCTGCAGCAAGCGGCACGGTGAGCTCGCCCTGCCCATTTCCCCGGCCAGACGATGCTCATCCCATCCTCTTGCTGCTCCTGCAGCACCAGACATGGCCAGGGAGCCCCTAAAAGCAGCATTTGAAAATAGCAGAGGGCTGAGCGGAGCAGGCGGCTCTTCCTGCCTCCTCACCTCCTGGCACTGGCTCTTGACCACACGTAGTTTGCTGCGGGGATCTGGGAGGATTAGGAGCCGCATTTAATCTTCCCAGAATGACTAATCCTCCCGGGCTAAATGAACTCAACAAACACAGAAATGCAGCCAACAGCGCCCGCAGCAACTGCTGAGCCGCTTCTCCCACCCCGTGTGTCCCCTGGTCCCGGTGGGGTGATGCCCTGCTTGGGTCTCACCAAGCTCCTGAGCTACAATTGACACCCATTGGCTCTTAATGATTTATTTCTTAGTAAAACTCTTCTATAGTTGTGGCTGGGGATCAAGTCTCCCTGCAATCAGACCGAAAACACAGCTCAGCGTGGCGGATACATTGATGAAGGGCTGTTAAATCGTATTGCTCAGGGAAGTCTCTGAGCAAACACAGCGTCAAAGGCTAAAAAAAGTAAAATCTAGGGATAATTTTCAACCTTTCCACTGTTTTCTGCAGTGCTTTTGTGCAGTCCCACAATTTCTCCCAGACCGACAGTGCCAAGAGCTCGTCCGAACCCTCACTCTGGACCAGGGAGCTGCAGCCAAAACCAGTCTCAACGCTCCCTCTACTGGTCTCACTGGTCCCTCACACCCCTGGATGCACCCCTGGATGGGTGGAGGGATGGATGGATGGATGGATGGATGGATGGATGGATGGATGGATGGATGGATGGATGGATGGATGAACGGACGGACAGACAACCCGGTGTGGCCAGGGCTCCCAAGACCTGCTCCTGATCTGGTCCAGATCACACTGTGGCCCTTAGGAGGAGCAAGGAGAGGGGTTATGCATTTATAGAGGGAGAATTAAAGAGGCATCTCTAGTTTTAGCTGTGATTTAGCAGACATGTTGACCCAACCCTGTGAGAGCTGAGACTGATGGTCATTGCTAACTTATAGAATATATAAAATATGAAATCGTTCTATCCATATAAACAGCTTATAGCAATACTAGAATTTTCTATGGCAACCTGGAGACTGGAGAATATTTTCTTTGGAACCTGCTTGTTGTTTCCTATTAACCCTCATAACATTTTACCTGTCCCTTACAGTAAAAGTCACCATTAACTTTGCCAGGATGTATTCCCATTCCTCCCCAGAGGACCATGATACGCATTTGCGAGCTTTTCTTTGAAGGTCAGCCAGAAGCCCTCTAAATCACTGTGAAAGCTCTGGATTAGAGCTCCAGCAATGAGATAAGCCATGATATAACTCACTGCAGGACCTCAGCCTCCCTGTGCTGCCAAAGAAAAGCAATGGGGCACTAAGACACACAGCGGACAGGCAGTTTTGCTAAGAAAAATGACCTTGTAGAGACCAAAAGGGAGATGCTGTTCACCTAGCTGAGACATGGGAAGATGTGAGAGCATTTGCGAGCGGAAAATTAGATAGATTTATTTCAATCATCTCCACAGTGGAGATGCAGGGCACTGGTCTAATCTGACCAGCAAAGTACATTTTATCTTCTGTGACAACTGCACTCAGGTCTGATGAGACAAAAATGGCCATCTCTAGCTAAGAATAAATCACAGTGGGCATTAGGAAAGCAAAATTTGCAAATGATCCGTTATTTTATGGCATCCTTGTGAAATACGGGAACATGGCGTGAGAGGGGGATACACGGAATGAATTTATGAGGATGCATTCACGGGGCTTTAGCTGCTGTTAGCAATGTTTGGGATGCTGAGCTCCAGATCGTGCCCTGGGAAGGATTTGTGTGCATCCCAACCTCTGCACTGGCCGCGCTGTGGCTGGTTTTGGACCATTTGGGGTTTAATAAACACAAGGCAACGCATTCAGCCTCTTCCCACACAAGAAGAAGATGCTGACCTTGCAGGGAGCCAGGAACTCTTAGATTTGGCAAAAGCTCGACTCTGTATGCCCCATAAATGCCAGGCAGTGTTGCAAAATGCGCACGAGAAATGGGCAAAAGGAGACTTCCCTAATTCCTGGAATGCAGTGAGGTTAGATGAGCGCGTAAAAGGCAGAGAGATGAAGAAAGGGTGAGTTGTGAAAGCGCTGAACCATATTTTCTGCTGGGCCATGCAGTAATTCTGAGAGCTGGGCGCACAGTCCTACCCCTTGCCTTCTGTGCAGGCATCCAGACCTCCTCCCCATGAGAGGACCAGGTACAAAGGGCCAAAATAGTCCCCAGGATCTCGCAAGAGGCGCTGGTGACACTTACCTTGATGGGGAAATAGTCCCGCATGTGCCTCCAGACCACGCTGTTCCGCATGACGTGAAACCGCCTCCCGCCTTTGTAGGGTGTTTCCCTGTCTATCAGCCACCAGGCTGTGTAGAGGGCACTGATGAGCCAAAAACGCGTGAAGAAGAGGTAGATGAAGAGGACAGCACAACATAATCCTGCGGGAAAACAAGGTGTTTAGTTGGCAGTCCTAATAAGATAGGTCTTGGGAAAGAAAAGATCTTTTTCTGCCCTTGGATGGAGCCCAAGTCATCACTGGGCTCATTGCTTAATCATATTATCAACATAATAATGCTGCAAAGATGTGGTTTCTTTCCTATCTGCCCCAGGAACCTAGAGCACAGTTTAGCAACCTTCTTGTAGCAACCATCTACTTTCCCCCAGGCTGATGCTTCTTCCTCCCACCTCAACACCAATGGACCTTGGTCCTTCTTGGGACCTTCTTGGTCCTTCTTGGTTCCTTATGGGTCATTTCTTCATATCTTTTCTTGTCCTACTTTGCTCCGGAGTTTCTCTGACCTCTGCAGTGCTTATGACCATGTTTTACCTCAATACTCCCATTTGTGTTCCCTAAGGATACCTGACATTTCTCAGCAGCAGCAAACTGTATTCTCTCTGCAGAGTCTCCTGATCATTTTGTCCCTAGCTGCCCACCATCTGTTTTGGATTAGTGCCTTTGATAAGATTTGTTTAAGATTTTGCTCTTTATCAAATTTTGTCTTATTGATTTTGGACCATTTCCTCCGTTTCTCGGGTCCACTCTAAAATTTAGTCCTGGCCTCTAGAGGATTTTCAATGCTTTCAACTCAGGGTCATCACAGCTTTTACAAGCACGCTCTATTTCATTCCCCAAGTCATTAAATGACTTGGGACATTCCCAAGGCCATTAAAGACTTTCTCAAGTGGCTTCCAGTCAAGGTTCAATTTTGTCCTCTACCTCTCCTCTCCCCCATGAATCATGTTTTGACAGGGGGAAACAAGAGGACAGAAGAAATGTCTGCATGAAAACGAACACCATTTGGCATATGGAATCCCATCCAAGCCCAACATCATCTGCCCGCAGAGCAAATGGGAAGCGCTAATGACCTGGAAGTTGCCGCATGGCAAAACAAGCGCCTTAAAAGAGCAACTTGGAAGTAGAAATCAGAGCTGTGGCTTCTCCATCTGTTCCTCTAGAAGCCATGGCTGACCCTAGTCCTTAGGACTTAGTCCATGACTTAGCCCATAGTTCATCTCAGCTAATGTCCATTAGAGAAGACACACACAGTGCTCTCATTGGAGTCTTCCTTATGCATCATATTTGATTTCATTTAGCAATTATCATTGCCTGGTCTGAAGTCTTTTTTTTGTGTGCTAAACATCTCCATCTGCGATTTGTCGNTTAGAGAAGGGACACACAGTGCTCTCATTGGAGTCTTATACATCATATTTGATTTCATTTAACAATTATCATTGCCTGGTCTGAAGTCTTTTTTTTGTGTGCTAAACATCTCCATCTGCGATTTGTCGCCCTGATCCCAGAGCTTTGTGTGTGAAAACAAATCCCTGTCTTCCCTTTCAAACATTGGCTTGATGGCACTAGGATTCCCTTGGGAAAAAAAATAGCAATAATCCAGCAAAATCTTAAACCTCCTTAAAGCTCAAATTAGATTTCATGTCCTCGTGCATTTAAGCACGCTGTGGCAAACAGCATTTTAGCAGCAAGGCAAGGCAGACTTAATGCAATCGTGCAAGGCCATCAAGTCTGCTANGTCTTTTTTGTGTGCTAAACATCCCCATCTGCGACATGTCGCCCCAGAGCTTTGTGTGGGAAAACAAATCCCTGTCTTCCCTTTCAAACAGTGGCTTGATGGCACTAGGATTCCCTTGGGAAAAAAATAGCAATAATCCAGCAAAATCTTAAACCTCCTTAAAGCTCAAATTAGATTTCATGTCCTTGTGCATTTAAGCACGCTGTGGCAAACAGCATTTTAGCAGCAAGGCAAGGCAGACTTAATGCAATCGTGCAAGGCCATTAAGTCTGCTAGAAAACTGTGCAATATCTGATTTTTACTTAATCATGCCATGCAAAGCCCAAAGTACACTCTGCAAGAAGGTGTTGTTCTGGTCCAAATCCATGCACTTACCTCCAAGTGAGGCTTTATCTTGTGATTATATAATTATTATTTTTTTCTTTCGACTCATTGGTAATTCAACTTTATGCAGGGCAGAATTTGCACCTAATGACCTTGATCTTATAATTGCACTTTCAAATTTTATGGTGCCCTGGCTGCTGTGGGGCAGGAGTTCATTCCCTTTGTAACACGGATCCTAAGTCTGAAAAGTGCTGATCAAAAAGACAAGAGAGTTCCAGAAAATGCATAGTTGCATCCTGCTGTCTGCACCTAGGCTCAGTCCCAGCTTCCCTGTAGACTTCTATGAGTCTTATCCTCAAATTTTTGGATGAAAGCAGAGCAAAGGCAGGATGATGCCACGGGTTTGATGCAGAGACTTTCTGGACCATGTCATGGAGCTGTATCACTGCTTCCCTGCTTCCTAGGAGCTGTCTCCGGACTCCAAACTGAGCTCCAGCATCAGTCCTGCTACCTGAGACTTCCTCGCACTGACTGCAGAGTTCCTTCCCCGGTGCCATCTCATCCTCTTTTACGTTGCACAGATGAATTGCAAGTCCTCGAGTCTCCCTGTTTTCCAACCCACTGAAAAAAAAAAATTCCTCTCACCTGAGGAAGCAGCAAATCCTACATCCATTTAAGTTAAAGGCTGGAGGGAGGGTTTCAGAAGTTTTAGGAGTGAAGATCTGCTTGCACACATGTAAATCTCAAGTCCTTCCTGAAGCAGTAAAAGCAAGACCAGAAGTTGGTGGAAAACTCACTCTTTTTGAGTGGATCCGCTTCATGTTCCCAAAAACAGGGCAGCAAAAACAACCTAAAGCCATCTCCTTGACTTCTGCTTATCCTCTTCAGGACATGGCAACATGGATTGGTGACCAATAGAAAAATGCTCTGTGTTGTGAGGCGATTTCCAATAAAAATTGCTTTATTCCTGCTTTTCTTTGCTTCTTGATCCCTTTTCAGGAGATTCTATCTGCAACTTAGCTTTAAAGAAGGGACACGGAGCAACGGGAGTCCCTGAAGACATAATCCGCTACGTCTCAAGGGCCTTGATGGAATAAAACTACTGCGGAGGAAATCAAGTGGGAAAGTGGTGGGACCTCATATAGGAGAATTGTGAACATTCTTGGAAGTGTCCTGGAGCATCAGTAGAAGAAACTGCCATTTCTGAGTCTTGTGAGGACACAGAGAGGACTACGAGGGGACAGAGCTTAAGCTCAAGGTG
>VWPW01024909.1:0-41972 GCA_013389825.1 Crypturellus undulatus
CCGGTGCTGCAAAGGGAGCTCACGGCACTGCCCTAAGCCAAAGTTAATGCTTGAAAACCCCGGAGCCAGCTGTTCCCGAAGGAAAAGCTGCTTTTGGAGCCACATCTGCTCCAAAAGGTGCTCGCGCCTTCCGGCCGCTCCCCTGGGGCAAGAGCGGAGGGTGCCGAGAGCCCCAGGCTGCTGCTTTTGTGGCCTTTCCCAAGTTATTGTGTGACTCTGAGCAAGTAACCTGCCTGTGCAGTTCAGCTGCACCTTCAAACTAAGCTGTTTAAAAAAGAAAAATGAAAGCCGTGTGCTTGAGCAAGTGCTCTGGATCCGTGTACGAGAAGGTAGGTGCCTGCGAGCGCCCGACCTTTCGCCCCGGCTGGCGTCTGTGGTGAAACCTCACTGTGACTTCGCAGGAGCAGAAAGAGACTTTGGACCAGCTCACTCGTGAGCAAGGAGAAGGCCTGTCCTTGACTTTCTCTGGCCGCTGCTCAGTGGTTATTGCTCCTGGTTTCCCTCCAAAGCTGCCATATGACGTGAGCCTGTTCCACGAGGCTGCCTTGAGTGCCAGTGGGTCTCCCAGGGGCTCTGCAGCTTCCCTGGATCTGTGCAGTAGGATTTGGCTGTGGGGAGGCTTCCTGCACTGTGGCGCTGGGTCATGCTTGTGGACCTGCCCTCCTCTAATGGTCTGATCTGTTTTTAAGCTCGTCTGTGCTTCACAGTTTTGCTATACCTGCGGCAACAAGGTGCCCGGTTGAGTTCTGAAATTGGTTTCTGTAGGAAATGTGAAGTTCGCGCAGGGTTTCCTTGCATTTGTTCTCAGCCTCCTGCTTGCTAATGAGAGGACAAATGGGGAAATCAGTGTTGTTTGCCTCTGTGCCTTTTTTTCTGAATATTTTATGCCTGAGCAAATGGCAGAGGAAATGTCCCCAGCAGTGGGGTATTTCCACTCCAGCACCTTACAACGGTTGCGGTCACAATTTATTTTGCATACAGCGAGGGCATTTTAATTGCAGCTTGATATCTTCTAGAAGTCCAAGAAAGGTCTGTGTCCTGCACACAGCTGGTTGCTAATGCAGGCACCAGCCTCAAGGGCTGCATCGCCCTCCCGAAGAGCAGCATCCCAGGAAAAAGCTTCCTCTCCTGGGGCAGGTTTTGGAGAAGGAGACCCCAAGGGTGTTTTTGGCTGTATTACTTTAGGCTTTGTGTAAGAATGAGGGGGATATTTAGTATTTTAATGAGTGTATTACATGAGTGCTTGCTGCACGCCTTTGGGAGGGTAAAACCTGGATGCTTTGGTAGAGAGCTGTCCTGGGCTCCCTGCTCCCACTGCGGTTGGGCCAGGAACGTTTGGGCCTCTTGTTTTCCAGCTGCACAAACCAACCAGGACAGTGCCCTAGAAATTTGGGCCGACAGTAGGAGAGAGGAGCCAGATTCATGGTTCAAACCCACCCACGAGGGAGGATGAAAGCAGCCTCAGGATGGTCACCTTCTTCTGAGAGCAGGGGAGATTTAAAGGAGGATATTGATGGGTGTTTAACCAAAGCTCTTCATTTCCCTGTCAGCCAGTTGTCCTTTTTTTTTTTTTTTTTTTTTTTTTTTNTTTTTTTTTTTTTTTTTTTTTTTTGTCCAATTCCTTGGTTTTTGATGTTGCTGCTGAGGAAGCTCTCATTGCACAGGCTGTCTCGGGAGCACTCAGGTCTTATAAATTAAACTGCTCTTGCTGCTGACACTGAAAATGCAGAGCACCAAACGGGCCACTGCAACTGCTGCCGTAACGGTAATAGCCGTGTGATTTCAGATACTCTAGGGTATAGTAGCAGTGCGTAAAAGGGACAAAATAACCAATTGGCTGATTAGGACTTGTTTGAATACAGTAGGTGTACAACTACTCTTCAATAGGCTGTTATCAGCTAGGAAACCAGGGTGCTTTTTAAGTTTATCTGCTTTCTTATCACTCTGTTGGTAGCGAAATCCGAATTGGTGGCTCCGTTTGACCTGAAGCTCAGGGACTGGCACCCGGGCTCCTGCCGGCTCGGGGCTGGAAGGGTCCGTATGCCCCACAATAACTCCCGATGTTATTGCACCCTTCTTCGTTCTTACTTGCAGGTGGGCTCTCATCCCATGTAGCCAGTTCCCTGCTTTATCGACGGTTGTAAAATACCTTCTACCTCCCAGAGATGCTGCTGTGTCTGTGCTTGCCGCTGCGCAGAGCCGCTCGCAAGCGCTTGGGAACAGGGAATTCTCCCTGTCCTGTGCAGTTTCTCCCCAGTTTCTTCATATTTTTAATGCTGCTTAACAGAGCTGCTGTCTCAAACTCCTGAGCTTTTGTGCGTGGACAAGCCTTGAAAGCAAATCTGCTCATAATAGCCGAGATGGCAGAAAATGACAGAGCGAAGCCCATCGCCTGCTTCTTTCTTCTTTCTTTTTTTGGAGAGACTGTTCAGTTCCTCTGTCTGCTGCATTTGTCTGGTTTGTTCCCAGAGAACCTGGTGTCTGAAAAGGGCTTTACCTGGGTAGAGACAGGCTGGCTTTAGAAAAATCATTGGGAGAAGCAGGGAACGTTCCCTGACTAATTTATCCGTAGGGGGTGTTTTCTTGCCACTCTCCCATCCTTTTATGCATGACTTAGCTTCCCAGCCCACTGAAGCCTTTGAAGTTGGATCGCAAATAGCTCTTCAGCTGCATCTATCCCTCCCCCTAAAACAGAAAACCCAGCACAACCATTGCCATGGGCAGCCCTAGTATGTGGCTCCCCAGTGTCAACACCGCCCTCTTGTTCCTTCCTTCCTCTTCCCTCCATCTTCTCCCAATGAAGAAATCCGTTTATTATTATTATTATTATTATTATTATTATTAACCTCCTACTTAAGTCTTGATGGCAAAGACCACGGTTCCATGTGATGGTAAAGCCAATTTTGAGGTGTTTCTTGCATGCTGAGAAGCTGCCCGATACTCGGGGCTCCTATAGCCACCGTCTTCCGTGACCGCCTGTGGGTTTGGAGGACCCGTCTGAGCCCGCTCAGACCCACGCCGTGCCGGTCCCGTGGCCGCAGCCCCGGTGTTGATGAGCTTGGAGGAGGGTGTTTGCTCTCGCTCGCTTCCCTGCCAATGTCTGTGAGACTCCTGCACGTGCCGGAAACTCAAGGGAAGTATCTGGCTTCTCCAAACATCCCCTTCTTGGCAGTCTTGCCGCCTGGAGCAGCATCGCCGCATCCCCTACCCCGGAGCTTGCAGTTCGGAGCTGCCTCCCCTTGGGAAGGAGGATGCACCCGAACGCAGCCTTTGCGATTTCCACAGGCTGCTCCGCTTGCCAGCAAGCAGAGAAAGCCCCTTGGTAAGTTGCTGCCCCCTTTGCCAATTTATCTCGTCTTCAAACTCCTTGTTATGGCAAATCTGGCGGTCCTTTTTCTGCTGGGTTAATCCATAGCTCTGGGAATTGCCACCCTAGGGAGCTCGTGCCTCTCAAAAGTGCTGCTGAAAGGTGCAGGATGGAGCTCCCTCTCGACGACAAGGCAGTCCTGGCTGAGCCCTCTCCTATGGGACAGAGTTCTCAAGTCTCCCTCCTTCTAGATCAGTGAAGAGCTCATTACCTCAGACCGATAATTGCGCTGGGCGTCCTTCCCACCTCCATCCTCCTGGCTTCACGCAGGCTTGTCCCTCCCTCCATCTGGTGCTAAACCAAAGAGGGTCCCGGCTGTCCGAACATGCAATTCCCTGCTCGCTCCAGCCCCAAAACAGGGTGCTTTTCCTCTCCTCCTCCTCCTCCTCCTCACCCGGGAGATGCTGTTTGTTTGCCCCCGTTCTTATCGCTGGCGCTTGCTTCACCTGTTGCTCAGCCGGAGGTGTGGGGCGGGCGCTCCGAGCCACAGGAGCGCACGGAGATAAGCACCGGGCCAAAGCGCGCGCCAAGCCGGGGCGGAGTGTTTGTCAGGGAGGATGTGGCATCCCTTCGAGCTCCAGTTCTCCTTGGCAAAGAGGGAGAGAGGCTTTTGCAGGCAGCAGTAAAGAAATCAAGGCGCCCAAGTGATTTGCTGCCTCCTGTAAGGAGTGAGACAAGGGGTGAGTCCCTCGCCTTGGTCAAGCTGTTGCATTTTGCCCCTATTCGCTTAGCCTGAGAGTTGCATTTGAAAGGTGCTGTACAAACACACCACTTTTATTTGTTAATATGGATGAGACTTGCTCACTTGCCCTTTTTTTAGACCCTATTCCAAAAACAAGCGGCAACAGTTTAGCCATCTTTAGGGTTCTGATAACTTTTTATCCCAGAAAGAATTCTGATTTTAGTTCTAGCTTTGCTGAAAACCTTCTGTGAGCTGGTGCAGTGGCAACGATTGTCAGTGTGTAAATGTGGAGCATTCCCTGATGCAGGTTTAAGGAGTGTTTTTTGCTCCCACCAGTGCAATTCAGCAGCAAGCTCTGGTAAAGGCAGCTTGCCCCTTAACTATCTCACTGAAGAATATCAGCAATGACAAATATAATGTCATTTGAAGATAAAATCCACCTTGACACTTACAAAATCTTAAAGTAGTTGTTTAAATGAGTGCCACTGAGCCCATGCCCTGCTGCTTGATGCAGCAGGACCCAGTGAGGATGTGATGGAATAGCCACGAGATTCAGTGAAACAGGGTGTTTACCCCACGTAGAGCTAAGTTGGTGCCAAAGAAAAGTATTTCAGTGCTTCCTGATATTGCTCTAAGAGCAGTATCCCATATTCAGTAGCTCTCTGCGCTCTTGCTGGTCAGGAATGAGGTCTCGGGGCGTCCCCTTCGTTTGGCTCCGGAGGCTCTGCTGGTGCCCAAAGCGAGTGTCCGGGTGTGAGGAACAGCAGTGCCAGGATGAAGAGCGACCCAGGCCCCTTACAGCTAGTGATGCTGATGTGAGTCTCCCCCAACAAATTTGTGTCGTTAAAACACCTTTGGAAAATGTGTCATGCACATAATTAAATACCTGTTTTGCTAACTCTTCATTTAATTAATGCAAAGTGAAGGTGGCAGTGCAAATTAATTTAGTTGTAAATGGCTTTTCTCTCAGTGGGCTGAAGAGAGGGTTTTTTTCCGAGGGCTCTGCAGCCTCACCAGCGTGCAGGGGGTCTCCAGGGCCGACCAACCCAGGGGGTTGACAGGATGGAGGTGACATCCTCACTGTCACACAGAAGCTGCAGACCAGCTCACGTAGTTATTGCTGTAAAGCAGAGGGAAGCCAGCGCAAAGGCAGCTGCTTTGGGAAGCAGCGTAGCTGCTTTTGGCTCTGCGCTCAGACACACTTGCTAGCAACCACAGTCAATCCGCATCCAGAAGGGTGAATGCAAAGGAGTTCATATAACAAAAGATATTTCTGTGTCTCCCCGTGATTTTTTTTTGCTTCTGCAGCTTGATCTCCCTCAGTTGGTGCCCATGTTTTTCCCCTTGGATATAACTTTTCTGTAGCTGCTCTTCCTCTTTAAATATTCATCCCTTTTAACTTTCTTTAAAGACTTCTCCTTCTAGCTGTTCTTCTTTTGCTGTGACCTCTTCCCTAACCTTGTGTATTCTTTTTTTTCTTCGGTCTTTTCCACCCGTTTCTCCCTGCAGCTTAAATTTTCTCCCTGCCTCTCCACCTTGCTCGGGGTGCAGCCGGGGCAGGGATCGCCTGGTGCGCAAGGACAGCGAGGCGGCCCCGGCCAGCTGGGAACGGGGCGTCTGCTCATCCTTCCCGCAGGCCCAGCCGAGCACCAGAGTGTTTAAGAGATAGTTTTAGTGCTTCAGAAATGCTCAGTGCTGCCTTAGCAGCTCTCAGTGCAATAGGAATAAATGTGTGCATGAATCAAACGAGCTCCTCTCCACCAGAATACAGGGTCTGGCTAGTCCTGCCAGCTCATGGTAACGTCAGGAGCAGCTTTTCCCACCTGCTCTTTCCCCAAGGAGGGAAAACTGACCTTGTTCGCGAGGCAGGATTGCTGCTACTGAGGCTGAGCCTAAAAGCACCCCCTGAGGGCATGTCCGAGGGGAACTCCAGGCAGAGTCAGTCTCCTGAGGCTGCTGGGGTAGCAAGCGGTGCAGAGTCCGCGGAGGGAAGGATGAAACGCAGCTCTGAAAAGCCTTGAGTTCAGTGCGTCACGATTTGTACTTCTCCTTTTTCCACCTCTGTGTTTTGTGGCTTATAAAGTGTCGTCAGAAGAGGTGGCAACTGGAGTTTAGGAGTGTTTGGGGTGTCGTGCGAGCAGGGACAGGCAGGGGAGCCACAGGAGGGAGGCGCGGGGCCAGGCGCTCTGTGAGCTGCGCTCCCAGCTCGCCTCCCGCTCGCCTCCCGCTCGCCGTCGCGCTCAGCCTGCTCTCGAGCCGCTCTCCCTGTCGCGCTCAGCCTGCTCTCTGGCGGCCGCAGCCGCTGTAACCTCTCGTACGACGCGAGGTCTTGCGCTGCAGGGGCTGCTTGCAGTGGCTGCACTTGCTGCAGCTTGGCTGCTCCCGCTTCCTCTGTTACCTGATGGGCGAAATTCCCACGTTAAGAATCAAGTTGCAACAGCGTCAGGAAGGAGCTTGTGCAGGTTCTCCAGGGATGATGCAGGCTGAGCTCTGCTGCCCTCTTAGGTCAGGAAGACCAGGAGGAGAGCAGGAAGAGGCATCTGCAAGTCCCAAACATGGGAAAACTGAACGTCTGGGAGACCTTCAGTCAGATTTGGTGGAAATCAGACAGCAGGTTCCAGCACTACAACCGGGATTGAGACAGGCAGCTAGAAATAGCACCTGATTCTGAGGGCTGCTTTGCTCGGTCGGGCTGGGGCTGAGGTAGGCAGAGGGAGCAGGAGCTCTGGGTGAAGCGGGGCCATCACTGCATCCCGCGCAGGTGGGACGTGGCTTTGAATCCCAGCATTTTTGAGGGAGAAAATCTGTGTAGAATAAAGGCAATTTAAGCAGATTCAACACCACCTTCTTTTTCCCCCAGCGTGAATTGCTTTGGCCTAGTCGAGACAAGTTGGAGGAGCGGCAAGCATTACTGCAAAGTATTGTGTCTGCCCACAAGCAGAGGTTAAATGTTGACAGCAAGTGAGCCAGCGATCATAATTAAAAAAAAATAAAAGATGGGAATTGTTTCTTTGTGCGTGGTGAAAACTAAAGAATAACCCCCCGTGGGGTAATGCACCTGTCAGTATTAGATGTAAATAAGAGATAAGGTGTCTTGCAGCACGAGGCATTTGGCTTGAGCGCCCTTCTGCGAGCCTGGCAGCAGTTGCTTGTGTTCTGTGGCAGCAGAGGGTTTTGCTCTGTCGGTACCAATGTGCTTTTTGAAGGCTTTTACCTCGCTGCTTCTTCAGGTCTGGCATGGCCCAGAATAGCTTCAATAGACATGAGCTGCTCCACAGGCCCTGTCTTTTCAGAGCGTCATGTGCTTTTCTCCACTCCCCATTAAAATGTGTTAAACTTAGGTTTGGTTTGAAGCAGCCAACACGGTGGTGCTCAATGTACAAGGACTGTGCTCCTCACCTTTCCCTCTCTTTTCCCGCAGGGTCAGCATTCTTCAGGGGAGGACATGGAAATCTCCGACGACGAGATGAATCCTGCGCCCATCACCAGCGCAGAATGTGCCAAAACCATCGTGGTGAACTCGTCCGTCAGCAACACGGCCGTGATGGCCCCGTCGATCCCCATGCCCCCGCCGGGATTCCCTCCCCTGCCACCGCCGCCACCGCCTCCTCCGCAGCCGGGCTTCCCGCTGCCGCCGCCGCTGCCACCACCGCCGCCACCCACGCACCCCGCGGTCACCGTCCCGCCGCCACCGCTGCCCGCGCCGCCCGGGGTCCCTCCGCCTCACATCTTGCCTCCGCTTCCTCCCTTCCACCCCGGCATGTTCCCCGTCATGCAGGTGGATATGATAAGCGTCCTGGGCAACCACTGGGGTGGCATGCCCATGTCCTTCCAGATGCAAACGCAGATGCTGAGCCGCATGATGCAGGCCCAAAACACGTACCAGTATCCGCCTTTCATGGGGGCCCGCATGCAGTTCTTGAATCTGCCGCCCTACCGCCCCTTCTCCATGGGAGCAGCACTTGGTCGTGGGCAGCAGTGGCCGCCGCTGCCCAAGTTTGACCCCTCGGTTCCGCCGCCCGGTTACGAGCCGAAGAAGGAGGATCCCCATAAAGCTACTGTGGATGGAGTCCTCCTGGTCATCGTGAAGGAACTGAAGGCGATCATGAAAAGGGACCTGAACAGAAAGATGGTTGAAGTGGTGGCATTTCGGGCGTTCGATGACTGGTGGGACAAGAAGGAACGGCTGGCAAAGGTAGGTGCTCGCTAACTCCGTGCTGGGAGCCCAGAGGAGCCCTGGCTGCGGTCAGCGCGTGGGTGAGCAGGGTTCTAAAGTGGGATACTTTACATGGGATACATGTTACAGTAATGAAAATGAAGCAAAAAATAGAGGCATGGAATAGCTTTGCAATGAGAATCCCCATTGCTTGAGGCTGCTAAAATTACCGGGGAGGCCCATGTCTTCCTGACCCACAGATGTTGAGTGGAAAACTCTTTTTGACTCGGAATATAACAGGCCATAGCGGGATGCACCCGGCCATTGTGAGCAGGCTCTACCTGAGCAAACTCAGTGTTTATATCTCTCGGGAATAGCCATCCTGGAATAGCAAAAGGAGCTGTCTCCTTTCACTGGGGTTGCTCCCTCGTGCACCCAGGCTCCTTGCGCTGCTGCTCTCGCCAGGCGCAGACCATGAATTTGATTTGCTCCTTCCTGGGCAGCGAGGAGAGGCCCCACAGTGCCGCCAGCTGGGGCTGGGTGCGGGGAGCTGCGGCCAGGCAGTCCAGTAAATTAAAAGATTAAACTAAGTTAACACAGAGACGGCCTAATTTACTGGTTTATTGGGTTGTCTCGTTGAGCTGTTACACGCGAGGTGTGCAGCAGAAGTGCCCTTTGCAGAGCCGCCTCTGAACACGGGCTTGGAGCTGTAGCTCCTCACCATAGGTTGCTCAATGCTCTCCTGAGGGTCCCAGCTCCTCCTTTACTTTGCTCTTACATCGTCCCACTGGTTTGTGTGTGGAAGAAGCACCTTATTCTCACCACAGTCCCTTCATTTTGGCTTGGATTTCCTTGTCACCCCCTCCAGCTTTGGAGCCCACCTCAGGGCAGGGCCAGTTTCTGCCCTGAGGGTATAAGCAGGGACTAAGCATATCCTGCACCCTGGCTGCGCGTGCCCGGGGTGCTTCACCCATCACAAGGCTCTTGCAGAAAGGAGAAGCTTTGCATGAATCGTCCCATCATTTTGCAACCAATTTAAACCAATTTAGTTGTTTGCAAATTTAAATTTGCAACCAATTTAAGCAGTGAACAGCTCTGTGGTCTAATACATGCTGCCTTGCTCTCTCCAAAGAGAAGATAACGTTCTGGAAAGGTGAACACAGACCTTCAAATGGTGTTGCACAGAGTCATTTTAGCCAAACAACCTGCAGACAGATTTTTTGCTTCAGATGGCCGTTTTCAGAGCTACTATCTTCACCACGTGCGGCCGCAAGCGAGTTACGCGTTGGCTCTCGTGCCCAGGGGAGCTCCTTGGCTTTCCAGGGATGTGGGTCCCTCAGCTCCTGCGCAGCCAGTCAGTGGCACAGCGTGACCCACACTGCTTTGGAGCTGCCTGGCCTGACGTGTGGCAAGAAGATCGGTCCTTATCCTGACCAACATTGGAGGTTTGTGCCTCCTCCTCCGAGCGTGTGCCGACTGGAGCGGAGGCAGGAAACGCAGTCAGCAGCCTCAGCACCAAGCATTGGGTTTAAAAGCGGCTCCGTGGCGCAGGAGCGAGCGAGTCGAGGCAGGTCTGTGGTGGCTGCTCGGCGTCGCGTGCCCGCGGCTGCGGTTGGGCTCAGCACGTTCCTCCCTGCCCTGGAATTCACAGCCCGCATGGAAGCCGGCAGCGTCTCAGTCCCGTGCCGCGCTCCTTGCTGCGGGTTGTACCGTGGGGGAGCAGTTTGGAAATGCAGAATGGCCAGAATCACAGAATTGCAGAAACTGGCAGTGGCTGCAAAGGAAAACGAAGTCCCCGCGTGTGGCTGTCCCTGCGCAGGTGTCGCTCTGAAGGCACCAGCATGTGCTGTGCAGCCCCCGCTGCTGCAGGCAGCCGGACGTCAGTTCCCCATGTTCCTGCACCTCCAGGCTCTGCACACAGCGACTGCTAAACCTGGCCCTGCATCCTTATTTTCTCCCTCCTAATGGATTTAATTGGAGTGTCCCATATGATTCTTCCTTACTAACAGTAATGAAACAACTCATTTTCAGCGGTTTGAGAGGCGAAATAAGGTAACATAGGTGCTTTGTCTTTGGAAAGAAGCACAACAGATCAGTAGGGAGACATAGTATCTCTTAATATCTCTTATCCTGAGAATGTGTCCTAGGTCAGGAGTGATGGGAAACGATTGGGGCGACCACTGTGGAGGAGCTCACTGCTTGTGCGGGCAGTGCATCCCCCAGCCCCTGTTTGTTGGAGCTCTGGGAAAACTCCAACCTGCTCCCGAATGAGTGTCAATGCCGGAGGAGGCCCCGCTAAGCCGCCTGCCAGGAATACCCAGCCTGGCCGTGGATCCTCGGCTTGCTATTCCCATTAGTCTTGTCCCTTATTAGCAGGAGAGCTGAGCTGACGCCGCCTGCTCGGTGATTACACTCAGCCTGAGCAAATGAGCTCTGGAACGGCTGTGAAAGGAAGCGGCTCCTGCAGCGTGAGCCCCCACTGGCGAGGAGATAAGTAACCGTTACCTCCGATGCCCTTTGCTCGAGAGTCGTGTGCCGGGCGGCTCCACGTCCCTGTCCCCGCTTGCCGCCTCCTGGGCAGCCCCAGCCTGCCCAAGTTCCCTCCCTTCCTTTATCCCTCAGCTCGGAGCAGGGATGAGCCTGTAGGTCTGGTTATCAAGTCTTGCAGTCCACAATATTTAGGATTACCTAATATTTTGTTTTTCCTCTGTCATCCCCAATGGGCATCTTCCTACAGTTGTTATGGACTAAGGTTGATTTCTAAGTGAACACATGGGCATGAGTTTGTTTGACTCTCTTTTGTTGTGCCCTANGGACAGAGGTTATAAGAGCCAGCAGTGAATTTCAATAAACGTCATTTGGCCTATCATCTCATAGGTGTCAGTGCTTCTTGACCCTGAGGTGGATGGCCTCAGTATTCCCTCTATAACCACGGACAACCACCACGGGTTGATAACGAACCCGACAGTGCCCTACATTAGAAAGAAAAAAAAGTCTCCTCAGTTGGAAGGTCTGGACTTGCTTTCAGTTATGTGGGTTAGCAAAGGAAGGCAAAATTCACAGCTTTAGGCTACATGTGAGGGAAATGGAGAAAGCAAGAGCACGAGCTGCTCTGACACCTCATAACACAGTGGTTCCTGGTGCAAAATGCCCTGCAGTGTCCTGTGCCAAGCCTCTGTTCTTGGACCTCATGGGTTTGGATTCTTGGACCCGGCGGGTTTGGATTCTGGGACCCGCCGCGTTTGGTTTCTAACAGTTTTATTGCCTTGGGCAGAAAAACTGGCTTCTTAAAATACACAGGGAGAAGACTTCTAAGAGGCGGAAGGGCCGTGTGAGCAAGAGCAATTCCTGCACCTTCCTTTTTCCAAGTGCACGTGGCCATGTGGTGCCTCTCAAGATGCTTCCGAGCAGCTGATGCCAGGGCAAGGGAGCGGTATTCCGCAAACCACAACTCCCTGAGCTTTTTCCGAGTTGTGTGTTCCCCAAGAGGCTTTTCTTCTTTTAATTGTGCTTTCTCAATTGCAGGCATCTCTCACTCCTGTGAAGACTGGAGGAGAACTGGAGGAGAAACCAAAGCCGAAGGATCGGATCACGTCTTGTCTCTTGGAGAACTGGAACAAAGGAGAAGGCCTGGGATATGAGGGAATCGGCTTGGGCATTGGGCTGCGAGGGGCCATCCGGTTGCCATCCTTCAAGGTAAAAATGGAGATACTGCTTAAATACTAATACTTAAATACTAATACCACTTAGATACTTAAATAATAATACTTAAATACTAATACTACAGGTGCAATAGGAGGACATCAGGTATCTTCCTGTTAGGACAATGTTTCAGTGGGGTTTGAAATATATGGTTGGACTTGATTATCTTGAAGGTGTTTTTTCCAACTATAATGATTCTGTGATATGCTTAAGCAAGTAATAGTTAACACTCTTGTTTCTCTGCTTAGGACTCTGTTTAAACAAAGCTCATTTGGAGCTGGATTTACCATTGATAATAGGCCTGTAATATTGCTGAATCTGAGGCTTGAGGCTTGACTGTCTTGAATAATAAGTTAGTGTCTTGCAGACTGAGAGCTGAGTCTTGCCTGGAAGCTCAGTTAAAAGGGTTCTCTGCCTCATGTGAGTTAACAAAATTAGTCCTGCAATCTTGGGGAAAGTCCTGGCTTTTTCAAAGAGCATTTGCGCTTCCTTCCAAGAAGTGGAAGCATAAAATTGAAAAGGATCTTAAGATAAAAAAGGATGTAGAGGACTTCCTGAAATGAATTGTGTAAATGCACAGAAGATGCAAGTGAAGGTTGGGAATGAGATTCTGTGGACTTGATTTAAAAGTTGTTTAAGATGTCACAGACTTTGACTGTTTCTTTTTTCTTGCATCTTAGACACATTTTTTTTTCCCAAGAGTTTTCTCTGTCATCTTCAAAGTACCTGGTGATGGCATACACCATGCTGGCATTGCAAGTGTTTTGATGCAAATTAAAAGAATAGAATTTCATTCACAGTAAAATTTCATTTGCAACCAGATAAAGGAATCCAGAGCTGTGGGGAAGTAGTCCTTGGTTTCTGGGTGCATGTCACCCTGGTAAAGTAAAACAGTAGCCATTTGCCTGAGAAGCTGTTTTCTGCTGCTTTTAAACTCTTTTAGAAATGCTAATTGTGTCTTTTGTTCAGGTGAAAAGAAAGGAGCCACCTGAAGCTGCCTCAGCAGGAGATCAGAAGAGAATCCGGCCTTCTACTTCAGTTGATGATGAAGATGAAGGTTTGCAAAGCACATTTGTTTGAAACACAAGAGCAGATGCAAACCACATGGGAGCTGAATTCTTTTAAACTTCGCAGGAGAGCGCTCACTTGCAGTTAGACACAGAGTCAAAGATCTGAGCCAAAACCCTTCCTCTCACACAACTCCGATCAGCTGGGAGATGTCTCCTCTGGATTCTGTTATCTTAAATTCAGTCAGGAAATTTAAGACATGCCTTTTATGAATAACTCATAATTTAATTCTGCTGATGGTCATCCAGCAGAGGGAGCTCAGATTAGTTCGTGGACCATGTTCCAGAGATGAGTTTGTAAGTCACCAAGTACATTGTGGGCGAAAGCAAGTGAGAGTTGGTTTGGCCTGCATTTGATTTAAAAAAAGAAAAAATACACACACACACACACGCACACACACACACACACACATACATATATATATATATATTTATATATATATATATATATAAGAGGCTTTGGCCTCTTGCATTTTGCCATCCTTGGGGCTTTCGGCACCCTCTGCCCAATTTCATCCTCACTTGCACTGTAAAATTAGCAGATGTCTGTGAGTTTAGGGTCTCTCCCACTACAGGGACATATTGCCCCCAGCCTCAGTCCTCCCGCAGAAGTCTATGTGAGCCAGTCAACTCTCTCCCTTACTTGCAAGGTGTGTGAGGGCTGTTTCCTTCTTGTTTTTGCTCCCCAGAATCAGAACGGGACAGAGATGCTTCTGACACAACATCTGACCTGTCAAAGAAGGATGCAGAAACCGTGGGGCTGAGGCGGCGACCAGCACGGCCGCTGGAGCTGGACAGCGAGGGGGAGGAGGGGGACGAGACGTCGGGTAAAGAGGAAGAATCTTCCTCGGAGAAGGAAGAAGAGCAGGAGGAAGAGCGAAGCTTGGTGAAAGCAGCACCTGGCAAGGTGTGTTGGTTTTATTGCCCTGTTTTAAATGCTGTCTGTCATGAAACACGGGAACTCTAGTGATTTCAGCTTCCAAAATTGCCTGCTGTGAAGTCTGAACCCTAGGGAATCCCAGAGGTTTATTGACGCAGAAAATTCTTGGGCCGGTGTCCCTGGGAGTCGATGGGGGTTACTGTGGCGACAGTCAGGTCTCAGAAAGGACCAAACTCTGTTCATGTTCAGCAATGCTTTCTTGCAAAGGAGGAAGAAGAGGATGAGGACGAGGATGAGGAGGATGAGGACGAGGATGAAGAGGATGAAGATGAAGAAGAGGATGATGAGGAGACAGGAGTAGAAACAAGCGACAAGGAAGAAGAGCAGGACTCCGAGGAGGGTAAGCAGTTCCTGGTGAATCGGCAAGCATGTAGCTTTCACCTCAGGTTGGGTCTCCCTTTTGCACTTCTTGTGAGTTGATTTTAATCTTCTCACTGTCTTTCAATGAAAGGTCATTCTGTACAAGGTAACCAAATGCCTTCTGTGATCACTCAGTCCATGGGCCCCTCTGTAACTGCTCTTTAGCCCTTGGTGGTTTCAGCCCAGCTTGGTGGGATAATAGTCTCAAAGGCAGCTAAAATCCTGCGTGTTTCTTGAAATATGTGTGGCTGAGAGGAGAAGGGACCATGTTTCAAATGGTTAATCATTAGCATCATAAGACTTTTACATCCTATCAAAGAATTCCTGCTTTGAAAGGTAGCAGCTCCCACATTTTAGAGCTGTCTGGGAATGCAACAGAAACTCTCAGTGTGACTTCACCAAAGAGCCAGTGACCTGGAGACCCACATCAGCAGGGTGCCACACGGTGCTGGTTCTGCTGCTCAGGGAACTGCCTCTTGAATGACGACTGCTGACAGTATCCAAATACTTGGTTTGTGTTTCTCTGCTAAAATAAATATATGGGGAGAAAACTCCTTCAAACCTGTATGCCCAGCTCTGGATCCTGTTACAACAGGGAAATTATATTTGTTCCCGTGACAGGTCCTGATTGTTCAATGAGGTCAGAAAAGGGAACTAATGGCAACTTGTTTTTCACAGAGGATGTAGCAAGTCCCTCATCTTCCAAGGCTGAAGTTGAGTCATCTGATGAAAGTGAGGACTCCTCTGAATTTGAGTCGAGTTCTGACTCGGATGATGATGAAGAAGATGAAGATGAAGAGGAGGAGGAAGAGGAAGAAGAGGAGTTGGCTGAAGATCAGGATAGAGAAGCCATGGTTGCTGAGACAGAGCATGAACCTGCCACTCATGAGATTCCCGATGATGAGAGGGAGACCATTTTGGAGCTGTATCCTGTGGATGACTACATGGATGCAACGGGCTTGGGACTCGCAGAGCCAGCTTTGGTAGAAAAAGATGAAGGCATGGAAGAAGTCAAGGCGGGGGAAAATGAGAGTGGAGAAATCCCAGAGGAATCTATTGCTGCTGAAACTCTCCTGGTTATAGAAAGAGACCAGGAGACAAAACTCGCGCTGTCTCCCATCTGCAGGACAGGTATGGTTTTCCACTTGAATTGTCATTTGGCATCATGTGTTCAAGTACAGCCTTCTTACACTTTCCATTATATATATTTGATATTTGCCTTGTTCATTCCTCTCTTCCTCCAGTCACAGCTCTGTGCTAGGGGTTAACCCAGCACAGAGACAGAAGTCTGTGCTGAACTTTCTTTTGCTTGAGTAAGGAGTTCCACACAGGCCTGCTACTACTAAAAATACTATGGTTATTTTATCCAGTTTAGTGTCCTGCAAGAACTGAACAGTTGTCATCGTCTGAGATCTTTACATTTAGAACCATATCTGTACCATGAAGACATCCTCAAGGAAACTGGAAACCTTTTCCTAGAGGAGGAATGAAGTACATAAAGCCTGACAAATACTGCAGCATCCAGGGAGGATTGACAAGTTAAAACCTGGAACTAGCTAGGAGAGCACGTCCAGTGTGGCCTGTAACATGAGCCTTGGGCAGGGCTGGTACTGAGGGTGCCATCCAGGCACTGTGCAGTTTTGCCTCCTGGAGAGCTGCAGATCCAGTCTCTGCCCAAGCTATCACTGCTAGACTGTCACAAAACCTGAAGGATTTCTTGAGGCAAAATGTCCAGTCAGGAAGGTGTTCAAGAGAACAGGAGTTTGGGGACACCTGCACTGGGGCACCTTGATGTGTGTAATGAGCTTTAGAAGTGAAATGTGGGAATGGGCTCAAACTGCCCAGCTAGCCAAACAAACCCTTCTCCAGGTCACTCAGCACAGAGGGGGAGCACCTTCCCTCCAAATGTCCCACTTGAAAATGTTATTTTGAGTTGCCTATAAAAATTCATTGTTGACTCCTTTTGGCCCCAACCTTAAGGAGGTGAATAAACTCCAGGCAACTCCAAGAAGGCAGCATATGAAGTGCTCACTGCTACCACCCAAATGTCTCCTCATTCATTACAAGGGCTTCCCGTTTTCCTTAGCGTCCTGTTCAAGAGCATGGCACTTCTCCCTTCCCTGCTCCCCTCGGGGACAGCTGCCGGGGTATTTCTTGGCCCTGTGATTAGTTTACCTTCCCCGTTAGAAAAGCAGACAGCTGGGGGCTCTGACAGCTCCCCTTGAAAACCCTCGGCCCACAACCCACTAAACTTTTTATGGTTGTAAAAAAGGTGGCCGGGGGGTTGTAGGCAGAAATCCTTAATTCTGGCGTGTGTAGTAGCTAATCCTCAAATTAATAGTGATTTTCTTTTTCTTTTTTTTTTTTTCTTTTATTGGTCCATTAGGGATGCCTGTGGTAGTGTGTCTAATTACTCCACACTCCGTGTCTCCAAAATGTAAAGCACTGGAGTTTTTAAAGCCTCCCAGCGGAATCGAGCTGTTCTGTAACTGCAGTTTCTTAAACATGCCTTTGCTGGGAAGCAAATGGAAGCACAGTGCTGATCCCAAGGGGAAACAAAGCTCCTGATTCTTTCCTGTTTTCCCCCTTGCAGTGGAAGAGTCCGAAGCCGTCACCATGCTCGAGTCGGAGGTCCCGGAAGGTCTGAAGGCTGAATCTCAAGATGAGGAGGCAACGCTCTGTCTGTCGACTCCAGTGGGAATCTTTGGGGAACCTCTACCCAATAAAAGTAGCTTCTTTAGCAAAGCTGAAGAGAGCAGCGTAGAAGCCCGTGTTAAGGCCAAAGTGCCCTCCGCAGCAGAGGAGGATGAGCGGCTGCCTCGGACGCCTGGGCGGGAGGTGGTGGCTCATCCAGAGACCGATGCTCTTCTGCTTCCAGCCCACAAGGTGCCATCTTCCGTGCTCCCCTTACCATCGACTCCCGGGAAAGAGGAATCTTTAGGCCCTTCAGAAAAGTTCCCTGAACAGTTAATGGTGACCAAAACACCTGTGGAAGAAGAGATCCCTAGGACTCCTGGGCGGGACATTTTGGCCAAGTCTTCACACCCACTTGCCAAGTCACAGAGCACGGACACTGTTCCAGTCACCCCAGGAAGCGACGCTCCCCTCACAGGAAGCAGCTTGACCCTCAGTTCCCCCCAAGTCCCAGGGAGCCCCTTTTCCTACCCATCCCAGTCTCCTGGCATTAACAGTGGCATTCCTCGGACTCCTGGGAGAGACTTCAATTTCACGCCTACTTTCCCAGAGGCTGGTGCTACCATTCCTTGCCTTCTGTCTGGCAAGAAACCGTCAGAGGATGAGCTAGATGAGAAACCCTTTAAAGAGCCCCTCGGTGCTTCCCTTATGGTCAGCATGAACAGTGTTCCTTCCCCTATCCCTTTTGCCAGCCCTCCCCAAGCAGATTTCCGCACAGACTTGGGTTTGCCACCTGATGAGCCAATACCTGTAGCAGTCCTGCCCTGCATGCCCGGAGATGGAAGAATTCCCATCGAGGAATGCAAGGCAGAAGTAAAATCTGTTTTGCTCTCGCCAGATGCACCCATGGGTGCTTCTATCCTTCCTCCCCCGCCACCACCTTCTGTTCTTCCCAAAAGGAGGCCAGGTCGGCCCAGACGGTCACCACCTTCTGTCCTGGATGTCTACTCGGGCAAAACCATAGAACCTCCTTCTGTCCCAGTGGCCTTGGTGGAAAGTGCTGTGAGCAAAGAGCTGTTAAGTGGACATCCCGATGCTTTCTACGGACTGAAAGACCCTGAAGCCGTCACCCTGGATTTCAGGAATGACGGCTTCCACGAGAAAATAGCGCCTGAAACGGTCACAGAGAAACTGCCTTTTAAGGAGCTGGAGAACCAGTGGAATGAAGACCTCAAAGAAGAAGATGTGAAACCTAAGAGACAGTGGCGAAGGCAGAAGAAGTCACCTGAGGACATTCCAATGATTCCTTCCCCTGAGTACTCCCCACCCCGGCCTCAGTTCAGGCCGCGCTCCGAGTTTGAGGAGATGACCATTCTGTACGATATTTGGAACGGAGGCATAGACGAGGAAGATATCAAATTCATGTGCATCACATACGAACGCCTGCTGCAGCAGGACAACGGTATGGACTGGCTCAACGACACCTTGTGGGTTTTCCATCCTTATATCCTTTCTCACTGGCGGTCCGCGTTACGCTCAACACGTAGTGATGCAGGAGGGGACACACTGCATGGTCATTGGGTAGAAGTTAGCTTGCAGAAGACTAAATTGGTGGTAGAAGCATTCACTTATTAGAATAACAACTGCTTTTGTCAGCAGGGAGTTTTAGACTCCTGTTCTCTGAAGCTACAGTACAAAAATACTGCAGAAGTGGCTGTTTTGGCTGCATTTTCAATCTAGAACTGCAGAGAAAATTTGTATGCCCTTCTTCTGGGGAGATTTCCCTCTAGTTTGGGAAGCTTCTGTCTGCATTTAAACTAGACTTTATTTTCAGCTTGTCTGCAGAGTTTCTAGTCTGCATTCTGGCCCTGTCTCTACAGGGCTTTTATTTGGGGCTAAACTTGTAAAAATAATCTCACCATCTGTGCCCAAAATGATGTGTTGGTGGTGCTAGCAGCTTTAACTGCTGCTGAGTTCAATGCAGATAACTGCAGAGTGGTGGTTTCTAAAGCAGGGGCAGGCGGAGCTGCAGGGTCCTGATCTCCAGGGGCACCTGGAGCTCCAGAGGGTGCTCGAGGGCCAGAGTCCGGCCTCGGTGCTCCCTGCCTGCCCATGAGCCCAGGGACACCCTGGAATCCTTGGTGCATCCTGCCTTGGTGGGAGGCAGAAGCTGGGGCAGGACAAGGACCCGTGTCCGTGCGGCCGTCGCTGTCGATCTCCAAACCCCCAAGGGTGCGTCCACGACCTAAGCATTCCCCAGTCGTGTTTTTAGGAAGCGAATATGAATGCGTGTGTTGAAGGCAAAGTGCACCAGCTCCTGCTCTGCTACAGGTTGTGTGGAGTAAAAATATCTTGTCCCCTGACTCCCTGCAAGATGCCGCTTTTATTTATTTATTTATGTATTTATTTTCCTTTTGAGAAGGCAGAAAAAAAAAGGGAAAGGGGAAACCAAAATCCAAACCACTTAAAATAGCTAGTGAGATGAGTCACACTAACAAAAGCAAGTTGAGGTCAGTGCTGAGCTGCGTTTCAGCACTTGCTTTCTCTGCATCTCAAAGGACCATGTGTCAGATTTATAATTTTCTGCCTTTTGATACCAGTGTAATAATCCCCAAAATAGATCTTTGTTTGAGGGAAATATTCTGAGAGTGGCAAAATGCATCTTCCCTGGTGGCTTTGAGTGTGAATCGGCCCCGTTTTAGAAGGCAGTTCCAAAAATATGTGGGTTTGGGGAACCAGGGCAGAGGAGGGGAGGGGAAGATGCCTCTCTGCACGGTGGCATTTCATAGCTTATGTAGTTGAAATACTTGAGACATTGTCCCCCGTTGATAAGGATTATTGTAACACTAAATTTACAGGCAGTTTTTAAACCCTATAAAACTGTAGCCAGTTGTTGGTTTGTCCTGTGCTCGGCTGCGGTCGGTGTGAAGGTACCTGCAGGGACCCGCTACTCTGCAGTCCACTCACGCCTCGATGCTGGCCGCCTTCCAGGCTGTCGCTGCTTGCCTTTCCTGAGCCCTCAGCTTCAGTTTTCTGATATTAAGGGCATGTTATGATGCACGGGGCGTATTTTGGGGCAGACCTCCAGCCGCATGGGCCCCCTGTCCGTGTTTTGGGAATGTGTTGTCAGAGGGCAGCTCCACCACCTTCCAGAGGCCAAGGCACCTGCACCTCTGCGGCTCCTCTGCCTCTCGCTGCGCTGCTTGTGCTTTCGCTTGGCTTCTTTGTCACGTTCTGCAGGGTTTTGTTCAAGGTCTGGAGGATCTGGTGGACTGAGGCTGCGGAGAAGGGGATCTGGGGGTTGAGGACCGTGTCCGTGCAGCAGCCGTCACTAAAAGCGCGGCCGTGGTTGCGGCAGCGAGTTCAGCGCCGTCTCCTCAGGGCTTGGGGTAGCTGCAGGGGATTTCTGGAAGCAGAATGAACGCGTGTCATTGAAAACACAGAGTAAACAGTTTGTCCAGATGGCTGGGCAGCTGCTGCCTGTGTACGTGGCCGTGCATAGGGGAAATCCTTTTCCAAACAGGTTTCTCTCGACAGCTTAACCTTTTTGTTTAAACTTTCTTTTTGTCTTTACTTGATTTTCCCAAAGCATCCAGCTAAGAAGAAAACACTAGGCTCAGCTTCGCTGTAGGCACACGGGCGTGTTTGGATGATTTTTAAAATAGGATCGTTGTTTCTTTGCAAACCTCAAAAACCTTTCAAGTTCTCCAGGCTCCTGGCATTGCCTCCTCAGTAGCTCCACGTAACTGTGCCAGGTTGTCTGATTTCCACAGGTAGCTGGGTTGCTCCTTAACTTATTTCCACCAACTAGCTTTTCTACTCCCAAGAAAAAGAAGCGGGATGATGGGATGCGGGAGCACGTGACGGGCTGTGCACGAAGTGAAGGCTATTACAAGATTGATAAGAAGGACAAACTTAAATACCTCAACAATAGCCGAGCTTTTGCAGAGGAGCCTCCAGCCGACACACAGGTAAGGCTGGATTTTGGTTGAAGTGGTTGAGTGTTTGCTGCCTGGATGGGATGTTCCCTGCGGGATGTTGTGGGAGGCCACATCCTGCAGCGTTGTGCGGCACCAGTGATTGTGCGTGGCCCTGCTGCCTCGATGGGATGTTCCCTGCGGGATGCTGTGGGAGGCCACGTCCTGCAGCGTTGTGCTGCGGCACCAGTGATTGTGCGTGGCCCAGAGGCTGTTGTGACACTGGGAACGTGGGGAATTAGCTGCACGGGGTCATCTCTGATCACTTGTCTGTCCCCAGGGTATGAGCATCCCTGCCCAACCTCACGCGTCCACCCGGGCTGGCTCCGAGAGGCGGTCGGAGCAGCGCAGGCTCCTCTCCTCCTTCACGGGTAGCTGTGACAGCGACCTGCTCAAGTTCAACCAGCTCAAGGTAGGACAAACCACAGGATTGTTGCTTTGGGCAGGGGCTGGCACGGAGCAGGGCAAAGCGCAGGCAGGGTGAAGCTGTGAGTGACAGCTTTGCCTGGCCGTGGTCGTGGTCATCTTGGCGCTGGGCACTTCTTTTCCTGCCAAAGGATTGCATGAGGCCCAGGAGTGAATGTTTCCTCACTCTTTTTTTTGCAAAATCATCTTTGCAGAGCAGGTCAGAGGTACTTTGGGGAGCTGGGCTCTGCAACCTGTGCTATTATAGCAGCTCCTGTGAGGAAAGAACTGCTCTTCTGGGATGAGCCAGTGTAGAGTCCCTTTGGGGCACCTGGCTCTCCTGCAATTCAGTAATAAAGCTCAAAGACCTCTGTGATCTAACTTAACCTAAGCAGGAACAGAGAAATCATGGGGAAAGTGTGTCCCTTGGCTCAGCGTGGTCCCCTATGAGGAGCAGAGCCACGAGATGCTGGATAAATGAACTTCTGGAGCTCGAGCCCTGGTCAGAACCGTGAGACAGCACAGAGAGGGGCCCTTGTTTGCACATGTGCTGCTCAGTAACAAGGAACTGGTTATCGGCCATCCCTGCAGTGTGCACACTGAGAGCAGAGGGGAGGGAATCACATCCCACGCGAGCACTGGGGTGGCCCCTAAAGATCCGTTCTCCCAAATGGTGCATGGTTAGTGGTAAAAAAATTAAAAAAAAAAAAAACACGTACTGCAGGACATCCCGTCCCCTCTGTCACTGCAGGGACAGAAAGGAGCTGAACTGGGCAGCCTAGCACTGCTTGTGGCAGGAGCGTGGGCCCAGGGATCACCTTTTTGTGCTATGGTTAATCCTGGGCTGGGATTTTGGGGTGTTTTCTTTCCATACAGTTCCGGAAGAAAAAACTAAAATTCTGTAAGAGCCACATTCACGACTGGGGCCTTTTTGCTATGGAGCCCATTGCAGCTGACGAGATGGTGATTGAATATGTGGGTCAGAACATCAGGCAGGTAAGCTGGGCTGTGGGGCTGGGGCTGGGCTGGGGAGGAATTTGAGGAAACTGCTCCTAAAAGAGTGGATTATCTGGCTTGATAGGCGGGAATCTATGCTGGAAGGCATTAGCTGTGTAAGATGGGCAGATGTTGGCATATGGTTTGGAGGTGAAAGGGTGGGATTTTCAGTGACCCATAGGAATTAGGCACCCAAATCCTCAGGAAATAAGCTCTGGGAAAGCCCGGTGAACTTGTGTGATTTCAGTTAAGTCTCTGTTCTCTTGGGGTATTCGGGATCGCGCGACTGTTGAAAAGCCGAGTGCCACAAGCACAGCTGAGATGAGCACAGTGCAGATCTGTGCTGTGCTGGGCAGCTCTGTGGCACGTTGTGACACCGCACGGGGCTTCTCGCAGGTCATTGCTGACATGCGAGAAAAGCGATACGAGGATGAAGGCATCGGGAGCAGTTACATGTTCAGAGTTGACCACGACACCATCATCGATGCCACGAAGTGCGGAAACTTTGCCAGGTTTATTAATCACAGCTGCAATGTGAGTATCACGTCCCTTCGTATGATTGTGCTCTGCTGAAGTGCTAATCTTGTCAAGCCCTTGCTAACTCCGACAAGGGGCACGTTCAGGAGTGGCAAAGTGTTGCAGGGTTTTGATTAACTGTTAAGGAGCTGCAGTAAATCAAAGCAGAGTCTAAATTAGCATGTGAAGGAGAATGGAGAGAGCTGAGGTATTAAACCTGCAGTGAGACAGTGCGCTCAGAATATCCCAGCTGTGCTGGGAGATCCTGACAGACGCTGTTTAGCCACATTTGGGGAGTATTTGCTTAAACCAGAGCAAACCTTGGCCGTGTTGCTCTGCTGTGGTAACAATCTTTCATCATCTGCATGGAAAAAAGTATCTTCTGCGCTGGTGGGCAGAGAGGCTGCCCTTAGCCTGTGACGAGCTCAGTGCAGGATCAGCTCTGCATCACGATGCTGTGGAGCACGAGGAGGGCTGTGTTTGGGCTCCTGCCTTCCTCTCCCTGCCAGCTCTCTGTGTCCAGGCTCTGGGAATGGGGCAGAGGTTGTCTAGCAAAAGGACAGCCCCTCTATTTTAGTTTGGAATAGCTCTGTGGAGGCTGGGACGCGACAGCCTGGGAGCCTAAATCATTCCCTGTTCTGTCACCCTTGCAGCCAAATTGTTATGCTAAAGTGATCACGGTGGAGTCTCAGAAGAAGATCGTCATCTACTCCAAACAGCACATCAATGTGAACGAGGAGATTACCTACGACTACAAGTTTCCGATAGAGGATGTGAAAATCCCGTGTCTTTGTGGCTCTGAGAACTGCAGGGGAACCCTAAACTGAACTTGAGGTTTCTCGTCACACTTGCACCTTCGGCCATGTCAGAACTGTGGTAACCAGGTGTGGTTGCACTTTGCCAAAAAGAGGAAAAAAAATAGAAAAAGAGGAAGAAAAAAATAAAAAAGAAAAAATATTAAAAAAAGAGGAAAAAAGAGAAGAAAAAAACAAGCAAGTTTCGCACTTCCGCCAGGATCACGAACGAAGCAAAAAGCGCACACGCTTACAAGGACTGTTCATGTTTCAGGTGCTCTTTCCTTTTCAGATCCAACACGCACACAAAAAGGTGATCACCGTTTTGTGGCATGGTCTCTCCAAACACTAGCTTCTCTGTTCGGTCCCTACGTTAACGCTCCCTAACGGGATAATGGTACCTTTTTTTTTCTTTTTTTTTTTTTTTTTTAATTGTTGTTATAAACCTTCATATTTTCATAAATGCTGCTACCTTTTTCTCATCAGTTTTGTTGGTTGAAAAAGACATTCAACGTTTAAATGTGAAGCAGAGACTGAAAATGCCATATGAGGCTTGTCGGGAGCTTGACCGGCCGCAGTTGCACAGACTTGGCAGAGTCAGCTGTAAATAAGCGTAAGGTGGATGTTACAGGGCGAGCCGGGGGCGCGGGGCTGCGTGTGCTGGGTGCCCGTGAGCGCACGGAGAGGGTGACGCTGTCGGCGATGCTGTGGGGGATCTGTCCTGCCTTTGCCTTAGGGATGAGCCCGGGCAGCTTCCCGAGCCAGGCCCGGGCTCATCCCTGCTTTTCCTGCGCCGGGCTGGTACGTTGGGGGATCCAGACCCCGCAGCCATTCAAGGGAAACACGGGATCCGCGGGCGGCCGGAGCACAAGGGGTCGAGTCGGTTCCGTTGCGGTAGATCGCGGCGCGGCGGGATGGCCTTTCCTGGCGCCTGTTTCTTGGGGATTGGCTTGGATTGCTTTGGAAAAGGAGCCCGAGTTGGGGTGGAGAGCAGAGCCCTCGGCTGCGCGGCGGGAATCTTGCCCTCCCTTTGAGCTCTCGGGATGCCCCGCGTTGCTCTCCGGGGCCTGCGGGTGTCTGTGCGGCGCTGCGAGCCCGGCCGTGCGCTTCCCGTGTTGGTTTTTCTCGCGTTGGTTTTTCTCGCTGTCATCGGCATCTCCCTGCCCTTGGAGCGTCCACGGGGGAGTGTTTGCTCCGGCCTTGGATGCGGGAGATGCCCCTGGTGATAGGAGAGGAGCTGCGGGGCGGCTGCCCTCCCTCGTTACTCAGTAACTTGTGGGTGTGGAGGGAGCCGCTCCGGAGGGCACCGGGCAGAGCTCCCGCTCACCAGGGCTGCGGCCTGGGGAGGCCAGCGGGACCTTTGGGCAGAGGCCGGATCCGGCTTGAGCTCGCGTGGAATTTCTCTGGCTTTGAAAGTTGCACCGAGTTGTACGAAGCCGTTTTGAACTGGCTCACGGGGGAATCGCGGTGGCTCTGTGAAACGCAGACACCCGCGCGGCTCCAAAGCTAAAAACTCTTCCCTGCAAAGTGCCCCGGGCTGCAGAGCCGCGTCTGCTCCTGCTCCTGCTCGGAGCCTGCTCGGACGCGGCTCTGCTCCGGGATCGCAGCCCTGCCGCGGCTTTCCCGGAGTTTTTGCTGCCATTCCATGGAATGGCCGGACCTGCACACAGAGCCCGGCCTGCATCTCCCCATCCAAATTCCTTCTCCAAACAAAAGGCCTAACCTAGCAGGAACGCACCGACTGCTACAAGCTGCCTTAACGCCGCCTGTGTTGTTCTGGGGACAGAGCCGTTGTCCCCGGCACTGGACATCCGTGGTCTCACCCCCGGTTTTGTTTTGCCTGTTGTTTCCTTTGGGTTTGTTTTATTTTCCCCTCCTCTTTTTAAACCTCTCCAGCAAGCGGGTAATCATGGCCCAGAACCTAAAATTATGAGAAGCACAAAGAGTTTCTGTCATGGAGCGTTGGTTGTAGCTACAGCTATGGCAGGAGCATTTGGGAATTTAACCAGCTGCTTTTTTTCTTTTCATTTATTATTTTTATTTTTATTATTATTTTTAGCGCGGTTGCTCTCGTGGCTTTGGAGCCCTTCCCGCCCCTGGCGCTTTGGAAGGCGCCGGCGCTTCCCGCGTCTCCGAGCCGGATCCGGCACCCGGGACCTTCTCGGCCTTGGTCCCCATGGGCAGGGGGTTGGGGACAGCCCCTGCGGTGGCTGCTGTTCCCACCCCGGTGCTGGGGCGCCCCACGGGGACGGGACGTGTCCGCGGTTGCCTTCACCCTCCGGGCGGCAGCCGCCCTCGGGCGTCTTCGTGTCCGGAGGGATTTGGGTGCCGGCGCTCCCGCAACGGCCTGGGTTAGCCTCCAGGCCACCCGCTTGGCTCTCTGCAGCGCCCTGGGAAACCGGGAGCCGCTGGTGCTCGGCACTGCCAAACTCACGTCCCCACGGGCACCGGGTTGGTCTTTCCCGCCCCGTCCCCGAGCACAGGGGCCCCGCGGCAGCACTGCGGCTTGGGGCGGCCCCGCGGGGCCTTCGCCCTGGATTCGGAGGGAGAGGAGGGAAGGGCAGAGGAGCCCGGGCCGTAGGGCAGCCCCAGCGCCGCGCGTGCAGCTTCCCCACGTGGTTCCAGACCCTCACACGCGGCTCCCCGATCGGCTTTGACCGAAATAGGAAACTCAAACCCCAAAAGAGAGCGGGAGCCCCCGGCTGCGCTGCCAGGGCCGGCGCGGGAGCCTCGGGAATGCCGCTTCCCTCTGGGGCTTCCCGGTAGGAAGCAGCCGGCTCCCGCCCCGGGGGCAACGGTGCCTGGGGCGGCCCCGCGGCCCCAGCCAAAGGCGCCCACGGGGGGTTGCAGTGCGGAGAGCAGCTCCTTTCTACCCGAAAACATGTTTTTATTCTCCAGCAAAGGACACAGTAGCTTCAGTTCCGGTTTTTGTGACCTTTTTCAGGGATCATTTCAGTGCATTTCTGTATAAAATAAAAATCTAAGGAAAAAAAGGATTTTGAAGTATAAAAAAATGCATCTTCTGTACATAGGCAAACTCAAGAATCTTCTCTTCAAACACTGTTTCTTGTAGAAACATGTTGAAATTTTTTTGCTGATTTCTTTGTACTTCAAGAGCATGTAAATAATTTATTAAAAGTGACTATTGTAATTTGGAGTTCTTTTTAAATAGATCCCAGCTCTAACTCGTGTCAAGGAGGTGGGGAGGAAGGAAGGACTAGGATAGCAAAGGGGCTGGTGGCATTTACAGCTTGTGTCAAGCTTTGTATAATGTAAATTCTGTACAAATATTTTTTTCTTTTTTTTTTTTTGGTCAAATAAATAGATGAATTTAGAAGCATTAAGAAACTGAAGACAAAATTGCCAAGTCAGGCTTCTTTCTCTCCCCCCCTCCCTTAGTCTGAAACCTAATGTGCAAAATCTATTTATTTCAAGCGAGGAAATGTGTATAGTCTAATAGACAGCCTAAAATGTATTTAAGCAAGTCTGCAACTGGATTTTTTTTTTCAATTAAATATTTTTGTTTTGTTTTTACAAATTTCCTCCTTAATTGCCCCTGTAGTATTGGTCCAAGTGAAAAGAAGCACGTTCTGAAGGCCACTTTCGAATGGCGCTTTTAAAAGCAAAGTCACAGAACATCCTGCTCCCGATCCGTGCAGTTTCCCAATTGTGTAAACAGGTTGTTTTAATTCACAGTGTGAAAATAAAGGGCCTCCTTTAAAAGGAGGCATGTAAAATGGTTTGCAACGAAAAAACAATATTTTCTTTCTTTTTTTTTTTTAAGTTCCTTAAAAAAAAATCTCTGCTTTGAAGATTTAGGATTTCTGCATTTTCTTTTGTTAAGCCAATTTATAAATTTAGGGATGTTTTGTGCATATAGAACCTGTCACCAGTATGTACCTTGTTTTGAAGAAAGTGTTTTTGTTGTGGATGTGTCATGCTGTATATATTTGTTCATATTTTTGTGAATTGAATACTATGTACCATTGTATTATAGTAACTTTTATAAAGCAAACCATAAATATACTGACTTTTCTTACAGAAGAAGGTGTTGTGCTTGGTGTGCGGCTGCCCTCGTGGCCCCAGGAGCCGGGTTGTCCCAATGGGGCAGAGCCCTCGGCCCGGCCGCGCTCGGCTCCTGCGTCTCGTGTCTGGGCACGGGGCTGGGGGAAGCCGTCCGGCTCCCTCCGTCCCGCTCCGGACCAGGCTCCGCGCGGGCAGGCGGCGACGGGGGCAAAACGGAGCCTGGGAGAAGCCCTGTGGTAGCCCCTTCCCGTGCGGCTCTGCCCCACAGCCCTGCCTGTCCGGGTGCTGGTGGAGCTGTGTCCAAGGGGCCTGTCCTGACCTCACGTGCAGGCACCAGGGCTTTGGCTGCACCACATTTGGAACAGCTTCCCGGGGGGACAGCAGGGCTGGACGGGGCTGCGGAGGACAGAGCTGCAGCGCTGCAAGACCCATGGCGCCAGCGGTCACCAAGGAGCTCTGCAGGCTCCTCGGGGACACCCTTGGGTCTCTGTGTTGGACATTTGGGCTCTGCAGATACTTTGAGGTCTGCTGGAGTCACCTCAGTGGCACCAGGTGGCCACTCCGGCTGCAACCCGTGTCCTGCAGCCCCCAGGGAAGGCGGCGCTCGGCAGCGGGAACCTGCCGGCTGCGACCTGCCACAGAAACGGGTTTTATTGGGTCAGGGGAGAAAGGACCCTCAGGAAGGCCGGGGACAGAGCCCAGAGTCGTGTCCCAAGGGATCCCGTGCAGCTGGGATGGGAGCCAGGCAACACTGCAAATTCCAGCAGTGACTTCTAAAAGTTTCAATGAAATATTGGAGAAAGCCCAACCGTTCATCGACTGTGGAATTTATACGTATTAAAGCAAGGCTACGTGTGTTGAAAGGAAGGCTAAAATGCATAAATTAAATTAAATCTCATTCCAGGAATATTGTCACTAACCCAAAGCCAAGTGTTTAATCACGGGAAATTCAAGCTCAGGATGGAATATAAAAGCAGTTTCAAAGGATCTTGTAAAACATGAGATGCACAGAGAGGCAAACCCCATCATGCTTCTCCTCTCGGCTTTCCTATCAGAGCTTCCCATGTAGATAAGATTAATGGGATACTCTGGATACACTAAAATTAAAGCACTCCTGGTTGTTCCTTCTATCTTCCACCACAACTGAATGTTTCCCATGGCCTTAGGTCTGCCCTGCATTGAGAACTCGGGTTAAATCAGCAGCTTGGACATTTCCCGCGTTCCCTCTGCCGTGAAGTCACCAGAGGGCAGCGTCGGGGCTGGCTCAGGAGGCATTCGAATCCTTTCACATTTCCAACTTGGCAGTGACTTTCCTGGGTTTCTGACACTTCATTCCAGGCTGTTTCCCAAAACGCAGGCCGTTTCCTGGGTTGGTTTGTTAATCAGCTTTCTAAGGACGGAGGCCGCGTTCCTGCCAGCGCCGCGTGCTCTAGAGGAAGTTGGTCTCCCCGTTGGGATTCAGGACGGTCAGGTTCCCCCTGGCATCTTGGTCAGCCTCTATAGCTTCAAAGAGCGACTTGAAGTTCCCCGCGCCGAAGCCCTGCAGAGACAGACCATTATGGACCATGCGGACGAGGCGACGGACTCGTCAGATCTAAGGGGCTGCAGAGGAGCAGCAGTGGGAGCCGTCTGGGTGATGGTGCTTGAAGGTACCGAGGCTCCGACTTGAGGCCCTTTATCTACCGCAGTGAAATCCTCCGACAGACCTGGTGGTTGTGCCGCTGGATGACCTCCAGGAAGAGCGTGGGTCTGTCCTGGACGGGTTTAGTGAAGATTTGGAGCAAGTATCCTTTCTCGTCAAAATCCACCAGGATTTTCAGTTCCTGGAGAGACGTAATGAGCTGGCTGGAAGAACCACTGGGGAGCAGAGGGGTTCCTCTGCATCCCGCATTCCTCTGAAACGCATCCCGTAACGCGGCCCAGGGAGAGCTGATGCATTGCAGAGGCCAGGACGTAGCTGAGCGCTTCCCTCCCGTTCCTGATGCCCGCGCTCACCTCCAGCTTGTCGAGGTTCTCCTTCACTTTGATCTTGGCCGTCTTCAGCCTCTCCCGCAGCAGCTGGTAGTAGCTGCCGGGCACGTCCATGAACTGCGTGCCCCGCTGCTTCAGGTGGGTGATCTGTAACGCGGGGCAGACCTGAGCGCGGGGCAGGCCTGGGGCTCGGGCGTGAGGGGCTCCAGGACAGACCCTCGGGTGCCCCTTCCCTGTCCAGCTTCTCCTGGGGGTTTCCCAACGCAGGGCCTCGTGTGTGCAGCCCCGTGTGTGCAGGCTGCGGGGTGCCAGGGGTGGCCCATGGTGGCCACGAAGCCCTGCCAAGCCCTCTGGAAGCTCCTCACCCCGCGGTGCTGCAGGGATCGCGATGCTCAGCCCAACGCGCCCCACTCACCGCCGTGATGATGTCGGAGGTGTTCAGGGCAATGTGCTGCACGCCCGCCCCGCCGTAGTAGTCGATGTATTCCTGAAAGAAAAAACGTCCTTGGTGCGAGCGGCATCTCAACTCCTACAGCTGCATAAGGACTAAGAACATTACAAGTGAATATTAACCAAGGGACTCTGTGAAGTGAAAAAACTGCTGCGCTTGTGAAATCGGGGGCAGACTGGCCCCGTGCCCTGCGGCAACGCACGCAGCTCCCCGGGGCCGGCAGCCCTTGGCAGAGCAGAGGGGGCGGCTCCGCAGGCAGCCACTGTCTGCGCCCGGGTCTGGGCCGGCTCCCAAGCCTCCCGAATCGCTGCTCCCGGTGCCCCTGCGGAGCCCCTTGTCCTTGTGGTTCACCACAGCCTCCCCCTGGCCGACGTCAGCCTGACGCGACTGCCCCCAGCGCTCACCTGGATCTGGGACTTCTTCTTGCCAGCAGCCGGCTCGTTTATGGGCATCTTTATGGTCTCTTCGTAGTTGGTGACCACGATGGAGCGCAGGGCGCTGAATTCAGTGTGCAGCTGCTTGTCGTCCACGGACCAGAAGCGATGGAACAGCAGGTTCTTCTGGTACCTGCTCCACAAAGGGCACGTTTAAATCCCGCGGTGTCACAGGTCTAGCCCTGGCTGATGTTAATGACCTTGGCTTAACTGGTCCTCAGCCACGAGCACCTGGAGACCAGCCCAAGGGTGCCCCTGCCGTGTCCCCCGTCCTACCAGTCGGCCACCGGCACCATCTGCAGGTCGGGCTGGTTCCCCACCACGTGGTCAATGAAGCTCAGCTTGGCGCTGGGGCTGCGCAAGGAAACGGGGGTCAGTCCCCAGCCAGGCTGAGGGCCACATCCACTAAGTGGACCCAGGGAAATAGCGGAGAAGGTCGGAGCCGGCCTCCTGCCGGGACAGGATCCGAGCTGGCGCCGCCGGCGTGCAGCGGGATGGGGAAGGAGCCGGACCCGCTCCTCGGGGAAGCACTCACAGCTTCGGCAGCAGCGGGTCCTTGAAGAGGGGCGGGTGGTAGCCGGGCAGGAAGAGCCCCTTGTAGCTGAGCTTCTCTATGAGGGTGTGCGTCGTGTCGCCGTACTGGGGGATGCAGAAGGCGCTGGGTGCCCCGTGGGGGCTCCGAGGCGCCTCCTGCTCCTCTTGTCCGCGGGGCCAGGGCTGAGCCCGGCGCCGGCCACTCACCGTCTGGATCACGGCGAACTTGACCCTGCCGTGCTCGTCCTCCTCCACCCAGGGCTCCCTCAGCACCGCCGCGCCGCGCTCCTTGGCTTTCTGGGGAGAGGAATCCCGTCCCGGTGCCAGGAGCAGCGCCCGGCGCCTTCCCCCGCGCTCCCCGTCGCGGGGCGCCGCTTACCTGCACGATGAAGTCGCAGTCCTCGACCTCGAAGGCGACGTCCTTGACGCCGTCGCCGTGCTGCACCAGGTGCTGCCCCATCTCTGCAGGGACATGGAGCGCCCAGCTCGGCCTCCATCCCCCTGCCCCGCAGAGCCGCCGCCGCCGCCGCCTGCTCCTTACCCTCATTCCCCGGGTTGAGCGCGGACGAGAGGACGAAGACGATCTGGGAAGGGAGGAGGCGGCTGAGGCGGCGGCGCCGGCAGAGCGGTCCCGCCGGGCCGCGGCGGCCGCCTCACCTTGTCCTGCCGCACCACGTGCGACACGACGTCGCGGCTGCCCGTCTCCAGCCCGCGGTACGCGAGCTCCTCGAAGCCCAGCTTGTTGCAGTAGTACGAGGCAGCCTGTGGCGGGCGACAAGGGCCCCAAGGAGGCGGTAGTGGCCGTGGCGCCCGCTCGGGCTGCCACGAAATGGCCGCCACGCGGTGGGCACCACGAAATGGCCGCCGCGGCCGCCATCACGGGCGGCTCCTACCTGCTTGGCGTTGCCGACCCAGAAGGTGATGGAGTGGAAGTGGACGAAGCGGCCCCGCTGGTGCTGCAGCAGCCAGGGGGGAAAACAAACCCATGTCAGCGCCGTGCAGGAGGCGGCCGAACCGCCGGGGTGTCAGCACCGGGTCAGGGTCCGTCCCGCGGGACCCGCCGGCCTTGGGCCGTTAACGATTAACGGTCCGAAAACCATTAACGCTGCGGAGCGCCCGCGGGAGCAAGGGCATCGGGGCATCCCATGGCCCCCGCTCCGCACTGCGACGCCGCTTCAACCCCGGCTGGGAGCCAGACGCGCTCGCACGGCCTCAGAACGGGCAAATTAACCCAGTTTAAAGGGCAAAGACGGGTGCAAATAGGTAGAGCGTTTAAGAAGAAGCTTCACAACAGGCTGAGCTTCTGCTTGGGCGTTGGGTTGAACCAGGGAGCACCCATCACCATCAACAAGAAGCCAAAACCAACAGATTTCGGTCACAGTGCGATTTGCAACGAGGAACCCTCTCCAGCACGGCAATCGCGCCGGAATCCTCGCAGGAATCAAGGAAGGAAGCGCTGACGCCGCCGGCTGAGCACCAACGCGGCTGGCGCTCGCCCGCAGCGGCCGCGAGCGAGCGGGTCCCGCAAGGCCGCGCTTACCTTCTCCCCCTTGTCCGTGTAACTGGTCTGAAAAGAGACACGAAGAGAGACACGTTAATCCCTGGGAAACGGCAATCCCTGGGAAACGGCAATCCAAAGGTCAGGAAGAAGGTTTTCCCACACGACTCCCAATGTTTTCTCCAAAGCCCCATTGAGGAGGGATGAAGAGCGCGCGGGGGGCACGGGAGGGGCCGCGGATATTGAACCCCCCCCGTTTTCAGCTGGTTCCCACTCCTGTTCTGCCCCTCACCATTCTGGCGACCCGGCGGTTGTGACAGCGGCAGGGCCAGCGTGTCGCCGGGATGGTCTAATATAGTGACAGGGTGTTGGAAGCTCCTCCTCGGCTCCTCCTCATCCGCCTGCGGCCGGAGCGCTTGGTCCAGCGGGGTGTTGGGTTTGGGTTGGAAACGGTCCCATCCCCAGGGTGAGTGCGCAGGGCCGGTCACATAGGGGGCCAAGGCAGATCCGCCTTGGGGTGGGAGTCGCACCAAGGGACTCCACTGGAGTGTCCCCACGGTCACTCGGTCCCTTTGAGGTCTCCGTGTGGCCGGGCGCAAGTACCCGGTGCCCACAGCTGGAGCCAAACTTGTCACACGTGATGCAAGAGGCGGCCGCAAGCACCTCCCCGCTGACACTGACCCACACGGCCGGTCACCCCATCCCCACCACCGTGGGGCACGAGGCCTCCAGCCCCGGGACCCGCTGTTTGCAGACAGAGGGAGGAACAAACATCGTTTTGCAGCTGCCGGTGGGTGCAACACCAGCGCGCCGGGATGCAGCTGGAGGATGGGAAGCCGGAGCAGCAACACGGGCGCGACAGGCTCATCCAGGGCCGCTCTATGAGCACGGTGCGAGGCGGCGCCGCAGAGCACGGGGCAACTCAGCGCACGCAACGCGCCGGAGCCACGCCCCCTCACTAGGCCACGCCCCCTCACTAGGACACGCCCACACAGGCCACACCCCATGCAGACCACGCCTCCTTCCATCGCCACGCCCACTTTATAGCTGACCCCGCCCCTTCCCTCCAGGCCCCGCCCCTTCCCTCCAGGCCCCGCCCCGCCGCGCCGCCCCGCCCCTGCTGCCGGCGCCGCCNGCTGACCCCGCCCCTTCCCTCCAGGCCCCGCCCCTTCCCTCCAGGCCCCGCCCCGCCGCCCCGCCCCTGCTGCCGGCGCCGCCTGTGACGCGGGCGCCGCCGCCATGGCGCAGCCCGGCCGCGCCGTCACGGTGCGGGACGTGCAGCAGCTCGTGCGCAGGAAGGACGAGATCGAGGCGCAGATCAAGGCCTACTACGAGGTTCTGGAGGACGTGAGTGCCGGGCGGCGGCGCCCAGCCCAGGGCCCCGGCAGCCCCGTGACGGCCTCTTGGTTTTTTTTTTCCCCGCAGCAAAAGGGCGTCGGCATGAACGAGCCGCTCGTGGACGTGGAGGGCTTTCCGCGCGCCGACATCGACCTCTACCAAGTGCGGACGGCCCGGCACAACATCATCTGTGAGCGCAGCCAAGCGGGGGTTAAGGGCCTCCAGCAGCCCCTTGAGCTGTTGGTTTATTGCGGATTTTCCGTCCAGCGGGCAGGGCTGCTCCGGCCCCGTTTCCGACGTGTTTTGTTCTGCTCTCACGGCCGGGGTGACGCGGGCACTGGCCGGGCGCTGCGGCGGAGTCGCTGGATTTTGTTTCTGCGGCTGCTGTTTGGGAATCGTGGGACGCAATGAAGCGTTTTCGTGGTGTTTACTTTAAAATAGGCTTTGGGCTTTAAAAAAAAAGGCATTTATTTCTGCTCAACCTTGCCTCATGCCCTGTATGTGGGGTGCCTTTTGCTCTCGATATTTAAGATTCGATGGGGGGAAAAAAAGGCTTATATTTTTTTCCTGAAAAATGCGGAGCCTCCAAGCTCTTACTGTTTCCTGGCATTTTTAGAGGACTTTGTAGGGTGGTTTCCCTGCACCTAAGTTATATCAATATCCTTGATGCTGCGAGCGGAGCTGTCAGCAGCACCCAGTGCCTGAGCGGGCAGGAAGCTGCTGCTAGTCCCAGCTCAGACCCAAGGGACGCAGGATGCTGTTCCCAGTCCAAATCTCAGTTGTGGGGGAACACATTATCAGCCAAGGAGGAACCCGGAGACGGAGCTTGCTGCCGTTATCTCCGTGCTAACCGTCTTCGCCCGCAGGTCTGCAGAACGATCACAAGGCCCTGATGAAGCAGGTGGAGGAGGCCCTTCACCAGCTGCACGCCCGGGAGAAGGAGAAGCAGGCCAAGGATGAGGCGGAGGCCCTGGCCGAGGCCAGCAGCCAGGAGCAGGGCCTGCCACGGGCTTTCGCCAGGGTGAACGAGGTGACGCCGGGCTCTCCGGCGAGCCTCTCGGTGAGTCGTGTGGTCGGACAGCTCAGAAATGTGGCAGAGGGCTCTGTCTCCTTGCTGACAATGGGAATAAGTTCTAGACTCTTAAGTTACCTCCCCCTCTCTGCCTTAAGCATTAGCTAAATGTTCAATAACCTTCTCCACTGGCATAATTATTCTTGAAAGCTCCCATGGCAGGGACAGCTCTTGTGCCCTGGTGCCACAGTCGCACTGGGATGTCCCCACACAGCTCATGTGTGAGGCCTCGTTGTGCCTGTTAGTTCTATCCTCAACGTGTCCCCTTCCATAATGGCACAAAGGAACAAGCACACGCTTCTTTTCCAGAACACGAAGAGGATATAATGTAGTTCAGTTGCCTGAACGGTGGGACGAGCAGAGGCTTTACCTCACTCTCTCTATGTGGCTACGTGAAGGGTGCTTCTGTGAACAGGTGGATGTTGCCTGTCTCTGCAGAATGCAGATACTCATCTACCTTCTCTCACTGTCCAGGGGCTCCAGGTTGATGATGAGATTGTGGAGTTTGGCTCTGTCAACGCACACAACTTTCAGAACCTGCAGAACATCGCCACGGTGGTGCAGCACAGCGAAGGGGTGAGCTAGTTTCTGCTGTACCTGTGTTCTCTTGACTGTCTTTGTTAGCTGTAGGTTTTTCTACGGAATTTAGATCTCATAGGCAGCCCTGCCCTGTCAGAAACAATGTCAAATTCAGTCTGTGCTGTTTGGCCTTGTTCTACCACAGCACTGAGATAATTTCTGCCTAGAGAGCTGGACTGAGAGAGCACTAAGAGGTGCCTGATCTGTGTTGTGGGTATCATCCATCCTCGGGAGACTCCCTGCAGCAGTAGGAGCTTGTGGCCCTGCTGCCCACGTGGCCTCATGGACTGGCCAAAGGAGCAGCCGTTCAGCATGTGGAGCGGAAGGGAGACCCTGCAGAGCTGTCCCCACCGCATGCTCCCCGCTTGCAGACTGAGCTGCGCCAGGGCCCCGTGTTCCTCCTCTGGTGCTTCAGCCAAGGAATGGAGAAGAGGGATGACTTGGTGAAGGAAAGCTGCCATCTCATCTCCTTGTTTTTCTTGATTTTTCCTTTCCTCTCTCAGAGACCCCTGAGCGTGACTGTGATCCGCAGCGGCAAGAAGGTGCACGTGGGGCTGACACCAAAGCGCTGGGCCGGGAAGGGCCTCCTGGGGTAGGTTGCTGTTTTGCTTAGCACGGATGCAGCTTTTATCCAGTTTGGAGCAAATTACCGCAGCAGGGCCAGCTCCAGGCTCTGCTCCTTGTGTTGCTGCCTGCCCTGATGTGCTGCAGGGGCAGGTGCTCGCTGAGAACTGGAGTCTATCAGTTCATCACAGTGATGGGAGTTATGGGTTGCATCAACCAGGAGCATGGGGGAAAGATCTCAGTGGCCACTGGTAAAGCAATCCAGTGGAAGAGGCATGTGGAGGGTTTAGTTCGTGTTGTGTTAGATATTCTGTGTGTTTTTGGGAGCTGAGACATTAATGTTACTTTCTACATTCTCTTCCAGCTGCAATATCATTCCCTTGCAACGATGACTCTTGCTTGGAAAACAGTAAAGCTGAAGCTTGTGCCTGCTTTCTGGACTGTGATCTGATTGGAAAACTTCCCTTACAGTCTTCGTGTGTTTTGCTGGGACAAATATTTCAGAGGCTGTGACCTCCAGGTGCCAAACTCGCCGAGTGTGAAGCAGTGCTCAGAGCAGGGCCTGGCCCCCGTCAGACCTGCGCTGGTTTGTAAGGAGTAGCATGTTGAGTTGCAGAATAGTCTCCTCGTCCCTTATACCTCGTGTGAATTCACAATCAGGCTATAAAGATATGCACAGTCCTTCAGTTAGTGAAGATACGGATTCTTAAAAAAGCAAGAAATGCTCTGATTTCCTGGTAACAAAGCATTCTTTCCTGCTCCTTCTCACTGAACATCTTGCAAAAGATGCCAAAACGACCTGGAGCACTTAGGTTTTGTGCTCCTGTGATAATAGATCACAGTTAGGAAACATGCAAGTTTGATCTTCCCTGTGTTACTATAACTTTTGAAGTTGCTAAATATGAAAGAATTTTCAGAACTCTAATTATTTTAAGTTGATGGGACAAAGAATAGGGGCTATAATGCTATTTTTCTTTACTTTTAGTATTTCCTATAGTCACGAGTATGTCAAATTGGTCGTAGTTTGATTTTTAAAAATCAGTTTATTTGCTATAGATTGTTTTATGGTGTGTGAACTCTTCAAGGGGTTTTGGGGGTGATTGGCTTGTTTTAAGCTTGTTTCCAGTTGAACTGAAGTACTCTTCTCAAAACAATAAACCCAAGTACTGCATCCATCTCCGTTCCTGTAGGAGTTGTTATTTTGGGGCAATAACTGTGGGCCAAGTTGGACCTTCTGGTGCCGAAGCCCAAGTAAGATGCAAGTCTTTGATTAGTGCTTTGTAAACAGCTTGTGGACATGAGTAACACATCACATATAAGGAGCAGCTTTGCAGTGAATGTTAATAAACAGTACTGAAACAGACCAAAAAGATGACCTGATAAACACGCTCTCAAGTCATTCATTGAGGTCTCTGTTAAATGGAGCAGCTTTATCCCTCTGATACTTCCAATGTTTGTATTTCAACATACAATTTTATAGAGCAGATTTTTGCTGAAAGAGCAAAGATTCAAGGCTGAGCTTGTTGCTCGGTGATTCCTTCGTGGTGCTCCAGGGGAAGCACTGCTGCAGCAGCCTATGGAAGTGTTCTTTGGATAAGATTGCATCTGTGTAATCCCCATCAAACACAGTCTAACGCTGGTCTCTACTTTGGCAATTCCAGTTTTGTTCCTTCAAGTAATTTTAAAAGGGCCAAAACATGTCAATATTTTATCAGTCTCTTTTCTTAAAGAATGCTTGAGAATAGGAGGCATTCTGCCACCCTCTCTTGCCTATAAATCCTGCTTCAGCTCTGCAGGAGTTGTTCCAGGGCCAAGCCTGCCTTGCTGAGCTTCATCAGGTGCTACGACCCACCAGGGCTGCTGCATCTCTGAAAATCACTATGAAATCCCCCTAGCAAACACTGCAGTTTCCATGTCTGCAGTCGCCATGTACCTTCCCCTGTTCCGCAGCAGGGTTCACTGTGTGCATGGCACTGCAGTGTCAGTAATGGACTTACAAAAACACAGAATTTTTAAATTCACCGTGCGCCAGATTGGGGGGCCTTGTTTCTGCAAAAGGAGTCGTTTTACCTGCAAAATCTTCTGCGGATGGGTAAGATCTGAAGGGCCTTAGAGCACCCTGAAAACCCAAGAGCTCCTGCTCCCGTCCACTGGGGCTGTGAATAGGGAATGGGGACAGAAAGCTCCTTGGTAAAAGAACAAATTGCTGTTTAGGGCAAACTCAGGGGTGCGTGTGCCGATGCACTGGATGGAGGGGGTGGAAAATTTGGTCACTGCTGCAGCTGCCCAAAAGCATCGGTGGAGGGCCAGGAGCCGGAGGAACCAGGAGCCAGGGCAGAGCCCAGCACCTGCACTGGGGTAAGTTGGTCCGAGATGGAGCTGGGAGCAGCCCGGAGGGGCAGGAGCAGATCATGGAGCTGCTGCTCCTGCTTCCAGGGCAGCAGGGGAACAGGGGCCCCTTCCTGGCTCCACAAACTACGCGGGTGCGACACTTGCTGTCAAACTCGGGACTTTTGGTTCAGCAGTTCAACTTGGATCCCCCACCTTTAATCAGATTTTTGGTCCTGCAGCCGTAAGACCCTCTGATCCGTGTGGCCGTGCCGCTGGAGCAGAGTTCAGCAGCGCCGCAGCCTCCGCAGGGCAAGGAGACGATCGGAAACAGGAACAAAACCATTTTTCTCTCCCAGCGGGGCACTGGGCTCCTGCTGGGCAGAAGGGAAAAACAAATTAGGTAGCGAGAAGTTGTTATTAGTTTGTTATTATCCAAACTCAACAGCAGAGCCGAAGTCCCCAGACGGGAGAGCGGCTGTGAGCGGAGGAGGCGGCGGGGACTCGGAGGGGCCACAGGACCCTCAGGGCGAGGGGCTGCGGGGCTGGAGCGCATCCTGTTCCCGGCATTGGCTCCGCGAGTGCCGCTCGGGTGACGGGATGGGGAGGAGGATGGGGATGGAGCAGTTTCCACCCGGTGCCCCCCCATTCCGTGGTGCTTCCGGAGCCGTTGGCTGTTGCCGGGGGAACCAGAGTCAGGCACAAACAGCAGCGGAGAGCGGAGGTGGCACTCGGGAGCGGAGGTGGGACACGGGGCTGATCCTGTTGGGACACGGAGTCCGTCCCCACATGGGGCTGGTTCCTGCTGGGCCCAGGGGAGGCCCCGGGGTGGGAAGACACCCGGGATCGGTCACTGAAGCTCCCTGCACATGGGACAGCAGTCGCTCGGATGGGGACTATGAGCTTCAGCCCTGGCATGAGGGGCTCCCTGAGAGCCAGGGAGTTGGGGCAGATGGGAACTTTTCGTGTTTCAGAAGGAAGCCCAGGGTGAGGATGGATGGAGCAGGTGAGGCCGCCCCGGAGGAGCCGGATGCAGGGACAGCTGAGGTAAATGGTGCATCAGAGTCCCAGGACACACAGACACCTCAGGAGGTGACGGTACCGTTGGGTCCCTGGGCAGGGTTGCGATGGGAAGGGAAACCCCATCCCTTGGACCTGGAGATTGTTTTTCCACAGTATCTCTGGGACAGGAGGAGCAGGGATCATCCTGGCTGGCATCAAAGCAGGATCGGACCCAGCCAGCTCCGATGTCCCAGGGCTGTTTAACGTATTTATTAGCAATCCGGCAAAGGGAGGAGGTGGCAGCCTTAGCTTTTCTTCCTGGGTTTTCCAGGGAGCCCTTTGCATCCCTCTCATCCCCATCCCTCCTGTTTGATGTCCCCACTCTCACCTGGAGATCTGTCACCAATTTGCTGCTGCTGCAGCCGGGCGCCCCGTTGCAACAACCAACACAGGGTGTGCGCAAAGCCAACGAGAACCAGAGAGCAGAATGGGCTGGTTTAGCCTGGAGAGGGCAGAAAGGTTCATTTTGCAGGAGAAACTCACGGGGAAAAGGGTCGGTGTTGGGGAAGCACCAAAACCCGTCTCCGTTCTGAAGGACCCAACTGCTGCGCTGGGGACGAGCGAGCCGGCAGCCGCGCCGGAGACAGGGCACCCGAGCGGGCACGAGGCGGCGGCGCCCAGCGCGCTGTGGACAGCAGCGCCAGGGCAGCTCTTGCAGGAGGTGACAGCGGGTGACACGCGGCCGCTGGTGAGGACAGGGGGCAGCCGGGGACCCCGTGGCGGCAGCCAGAGCCCAGGCGCCCACGGCGGCTCCTCCCGCAGCGCCTGTGCTGGGTGCTGGGCTACAACAGCGCGCTGCCCGTGCACGGCGGTGCGGGCGGCCAGGCCCCCGCGCTGCTCTACGCCGCCGCGCACACGCTGGTGCTGCACGACGTCCTTGCCCGGCGCCAGGCGCATCTGCAGGTGCGGGGAGCCCGCGGGTTGCGGGGCTGCAGGCACGCGGTGAGGCCGGAGCGCCACAGGCTCCCTCTGCGCCCCAGGGTCACAGCAACGTCATTTCGTGCCTGTGCGTGAGCGAGGACCGGCGCTGGGTGGCCACAGCTGACCAGGGGCCGGACCCTCTCATCATCGTGTGGGACTCGTACTCGGGGTGAGCATCGCGGCCGCTCCGCTCACCGGGTTCCTCCCCGGAGGAAGCCGGGCGAGCGCCGCCGCCGCTCTCCGCAGGATCCCCGTGCGCACCATCTTCGACAGCCACCCGGCCGGCGGCGTCGCGGCCATCGCCATCTCCCACGATGCAAAATACTTGGTCACCATCGGTGCGGGCGCCGTCCAGGTGAGGAGAAAATTCCCTTTTAGCTGCTCTGAGCTATCGGTCCCCAAAGCATTTGCTAGCGCAGCTGAGTGGGGTCAGATGGGGCGAGATGGCACCAGGGTGCACGATGCAAGGACATCTATACTTGAGATGAAAAGTTCTGGCTCTAATGCGTTTTACTGCAAGCTCTTTCTATTGAAACTAAGCCCCTGCCCTTGGCACCTGCTGCTGCTGGAGCGGGTGTCCTTTGCCTGGGCTGCCTTGGCGCTCCGGGAAGGCAGCCGGGCTCTCCCTTCCCCGCCAGCGGGTCTGCGTGTGGAAGTGGACGTGCCCCGCGGAGACGCCCGTGTGCAGCGCGGAGCTGCCGCCTGCCGCCGGGCGCCAGGTGAGCGGGGCCATAGCGGGCGCGGAGGGACCAGCGGCTCCCGAGGGCTTGGCACGAGCCTCGCCTCTTCCCTCCAGGATTTCGTGGTTTTTAACCCCCAGAACGCCTCCGAGTTTGTCAGCAATAGTAAAAGCCAGGTGATATTTTACCTGTGGGTAAGTAGGAGCGCGGGGCAGCGGGGTGTTGTGTCCTCGGTGCTGGCGGAGCTCCTGGTGGTCCCGTCTCCGCTGAGCAGCGCGCTGCCCCGGCCGGTGCAGCGTGGGGCAGCAGGGGACAACAGGGACTGCAAAGCGCGGGGATAAAAGGGCTGTTGTCACGCTGGTTTTCCCCGCAGAGTGACGCTGCTTTGCAGTTCGGCGCGCCGCCTCTGACGGACGAGGTGAGTGACAGCAGCAGGGGCCAAAGGGGTCTCCTGGTCCCCAGCTGCAAGAGCATCTTCTGCTACATCCTCTCCTGGGGCTCTTCTCCTGGCGCACGGCCACCATCCTGCCAGGGGACCCCAGGGAAAGGTGTCACCAAAGGTGACGCTTGGCGCGGGAGCAGCCCCGAGCGGTGCCGCCTCTCGCTTGCTCCGCAGACCTTCGGCAAAGCGGTGGGGCACTTCAGCCAGTCCGTGTTCCATTTCAACAACGCGCAAGCGCTGACGGGCACCTCGGCGGGGAAGCTGGTGCTGTGGGACGCGGTGCCTCCCCATCCCCTGCCCCGGGAGCCGCCGCCGAAGCCGCACACCATGAAGGCCATCAAGCTGGTGCCCATGCAGAAGGATGGCATAACCGTGCTCACCGTGTTGGACAGGTGATGCCACCACGGCTGCCACCAGCCTCTGGCACGTCTAGGGGCCGTGCCAGCACTGAGCACTGCGAATTTAAGTCCTCTCAC
>VWPW01024912.1:0-70662 GCA_013389825.1 Crypturellus undulatus
AAAAAAAGAAAGAAAAAAAAGAATTGAATTAAATTTAAATGAGAAGTGTCTGCTGTGTGCTTGTTTTTTGAAGTAGCACGTGCAGATCACAGATGGTACCTCAAAACACCACCCTGCGATGGCCAAGCAGCTGTTGCACAGTGTAAAGCAGCATAATCCAAGTAAACCACACAGCATTTGTCAGGTAACAACCACATTTTACTGTCACTGGTTTGGAAGACCAGCTTTAAAAAATGAATCATCAACTAAGGGAGTGAATTCTAAACATGCAAGAAAAAGAAAAAGGAAAGAAATGAGTGTATATTTATTTATTTATTGCAACCAGTAGCTATAGTTGGGAATAACAACAAAAATAAAACCCATAATCAAGATTTGTGATCTCGCTGGGATACGAGCCTGTTCACACTCCACTGCGTGTCGGTGGAGAGGACCAGAGGGATGGTGGTGGTCTGCAAAAGAGGGAGGTAATGGCTGTTCATTAGACTGCAAGAGTCACACATATTGTCACATATAAATGCTATTTTCCCTGACAAAACAAATGATGAAACAAAAACCTTTAAATCTTCAGTGAAATCTAAAAGACACTGCAGAGGCTTCTATTTGGGTATTTTTGATCATCTCCCAAACTCCCCTATTCCCTCCAATCAACATCAGCTGAAGTTTTTGCTGAAAATAAGATACTCAAAGGCAATTAAAACTATCAGTTGTTTATTTACAATATAATTTAGTCATATTTAGTGTTCATTTACTCATTTCAGGTGTTTATTATATGCATCTATTTCTGATGGGGGTTATTTATCTATTTTGACTGCTAGGCTGCAGCAGATGCTTGAGATTTCCTGCGACACCAAGCGCTAGTCACCTGTCATGACTAGTGGCTTCCTGCTTAATGCTGCTGCCAGTGCATCTCTTGCAAACAGGTCTTGGGCAGCAATCAAAAACCATCTTGTCTTTCTCCAAGGTTGACTTACAGGTCTGTATTTCACCAAAGTACTGCATTAGCTTTTACAAATAAAAATCATCAGATTTTATTTGATTATCAGAGCAACACTCCCATCTTAACTATACAGTACCATACTATATGTTACTGTCTGTGGTGGTGATGATACTGGAGGGCAAAAATGTGCTGCTGAGATTGCAGGATGTACATTGCTCATCAGATAAGCCAGGCCTCAATATGCAGCAAGACTTCCAGAAACATCCAACTACAGTGGGCTGTGTAAGCTAGATGGAAAGAACCTCATCTTTTGGCATTAAAAAAATAGAAAGGAACAAAATTATTATCAACTCATCCTGATTTACTTTCTCTGAACAGATTTTTTCAACTAAACTCTTAAATTCAAACTTTCTGCTCAATGCATAAGAGTGAAATTGTTGCTCTTTCAGTTCAGCTGTGGGCAGGGGTAGGAGCTCTGTCTGCCTCTGCTTTCCATGAGTTTTAGTAGCTAGTGTTCATAAGCAGTACTAAAAACTTAAAAGTTGGGTGCAACTTTCTTCTGGAATTGTATCACAGCAATTTTCCTTCCTATAAGGAATACAAAACAGGTATTGATTTCCATATTTTCCAAGTGTTTATATTTTAATAATTTATAAATTATTATAACTTGTAAAGTTGTTTTGTTATAAACTTTTAAATAGGCCACATCTTCTTTTGAATGGAATGACAAGATATAAGCACAAGCAGAATTTTTCAGAACTAAAGAGAACTAAAGAATGGTAGTGATTCTATCTTTTCTATTAGGATGCATTTTACACTAAATGAAACACTTTTGGACAAGGAAAATATATATAATATTATATATAAGAGAAATCTTACCCTTAACAGTTGAAATGATTCTAAAAATCACATCATGAACTCAAAGTAGTTTTCACAAATTAACCAAATGATTTATCAGTGCGTACTTCACAAACAAATGTGCATTCTGTGCACTGATCCTGTGCATTCTATGTACTAGACTTTTTCCACAAGCTGACATTTAAAATCCTCATAAAGGAAAAACAGTCTTTCAAACCTGAAAACAAGACAATATTAAACGCTTAAGATAAATGATGTGACATTGTCTTTTAATGCAGATATGCTATATCATATCTCTATATTAAAACTGTCAAACAGGAAGGCTTTTTTTATAAGCATTGTATTTAAATTACTTTCAAATTCCTCTTTGTTCATTTGTATTTTTAAGAATAATTGCATTGCACAAGCCACAAAAAAAGATACAAAGATAGATAAATTACAGTTAATCATAACTGAGAACACAGCAGACTACAATGCACCTCTATTCCTGTGCTCTGTGTTATAAATAGCAGAAAAAGTGCAAGGAGAACTACGGGGAAAGAATGCATTTCTTTATGACCTTATTCAAAAGATAAACTCCTTGGGGAAATACAATTTATTCAGATTATCAAGACCCTGCTGTGCAAATCTACAGTCTGGGAGCACACTACAGAGATCAAAAAATATTTACTTTATTCTGTGGGGTATAAAAGCTTTTAATGAATGCATAATTAAGACAGAAAAAGTATATACAGCTTTGGAAATTCCACTGTCGAGCCAAGCCATTAATACCCAAAGCCCCATCCCCGGCTGCGGCTCCACCTGCTTCCCGCACGGCTGCTGGCACTGGGATCCATGCGGGATTTGGTGCAACAGAGTCACGAACCTAAACCCTTCGGGTTTCCATGAGGCTAAATACACGGAACCAGTTGAACTGAGCGGAGCAGAATCCTGGCACATGTTGCAGCAGAGAGATTCTTAGCAGGTAAAGAGTGTTACCACAACCAAATGAAAAGCGTGCAGCAGAAGAGCCTGGTTATATTACAATAAAAGGGATCAACTGCATTTAAAGAGAAAATAAATCCACTTCAGTCAGTACTAACTCTTTCTTCCTATGCCAGCAAAGGCGCCCAGAGTGAAATGCCCTACTCGTTTCCGCAACACTCATTTCCTCCAGAAGCACCAGACTGCCTGTAGAGGGAACCGGGCAAGAGCAGCCCTTAGTTCAGATTTAGCACGTACACAGATACAGTTTGTGAAGTATTTCAGGTCTTCTCTGGAAGCTTCCTGCCCCTGAGCACCAGACTGTGCGGCTGAACCACGCAAGGTGGTTTTGCAGAAGCAGGGGCGCCGTGGGGCCAGAATCCCCTGTTCTGCACGACAGCGTTTATGCTCATCACACCATCACCATGGAGCACAGACGCCTTTATAGGCACAGTTAAGAACAACTTTGTAATTGAATCATTTTATAAAATTATTTTTTTAGTTATCATTCAACATGGCTAATCTGTCAACTCCTTTGCTGACTCTCCCCTATCCATTAGTTGTTACTAATGTTATCAAATCCAGAAGGAGCAAGTTTTGTGCTTCAGAGCCCCAGCAAAGCTCTCAGAGGAAACAGCCAGGAAGATCTCTACCATCGGCAAGAAGAATCACAAAAAGCAGGGCTACACAATGCCGTTTCTTTACACTCTTTTGTAGAGTCTAATGACAATTTAAGACATGAGAACACACTGCAAGCTGATTCCTCTGCAGTACTGGATAAGCTCGGTCTTGGTCATAAATTTAGAAAGATCTGTCATAAACTACTTCAAGACATTGCTCCCAACTGCTACCACCACCAGACTCAGCTGATTTGGAGGCTCCTTCTTCTAATTTCGAGCTTAATTTACTCAGACATTTTATACACATTTGTTCCTGCGCCAACATTATCTTTTAGCTTTAACAACTCTCTCTCCTTAGTGTTTATTCCCTTGATATATTTACAGAAAGCAATCATATTCCTCCTCAGCCCTCATTTTGCTAGACTAAACAAGCGAAGCTCTTTTAATCTCCTCTCATAAAACAGGCCTTGCTGATCATCCTAGCTGCCCTTTTCTGCACCTAGGCCAATTTGACTTCATTTTTGCTTCTGCATGGGCAAACTCTTAAAAATACTTTGCATGATGTTTCAGCACTACCTGGTTTATTGGCCTTAATATTTCCTTAGCTTTGAGAAATTATCTTGCACAAAATATCCCATGCTCAAACTGCCTTCTCTTGATGATGGTATCACATTAGTCATTCAAAGTCACCCTATGATTTAATACATGAAAATTCTCTGTAAACTTGCTCCGCATGTGAGGCACAGTTACAGTCCTTTTGGCTGTCAGACAGGACAGGAATAATATGACATGTTACAAATGGGAATTGAATATGATCAGCTAAAACATAACAGATTCTACTGAGGATGCTCAGAAATGATTTTCCAATTCTTTTTTCATTTCTTTCTATATTTGAGTAATGGACCTGGCAACTGTCCTGGTACACATGATTGTTTACTGGCACAAAAACTAATTTCAATAACTTTCTTAAGGGGATTTCCTTACTGACTTTCAAAACAAATCTTAATGTTCTGAAGAAACAAATAATCTTTAAATCAATACTAGAGCATGAAAACCATCATACACAGTGGAAATACATGTCTAAAATACACTTAACACACAGTAGGTTAAAATATCATTTTCACTAACTGCAGTTTCCATCACCATGAAAAAAATCTGCATTATATTAGATGGGTTGGCACAGTTAAAATTCCTGACACTTCCTCTCTCTAATGCCTTTTTTCCCAATCACTTGCTACTTTGCCAAAATTTAATACTTTAAAGTTGAAGCTTTACAGCCTTAAAACAATTTAAAATCTGCTCAAAAAAACTCACAAAGTATATTTGGTATTATTAAGAGTAAAAAAGAATGCACAGACTTATATACATATACACATATTTTGCTTATCCACACTCAAATTTATTTCAAAAGGAAAGTACTGGTGGGAGCCACTGGCACCGCAGCTTCCACAGCTGACTGCAGTTACAAGCCCGTGAAAAAGCAGAATATTTTGCATATGCTCAGGAAAGACTGGCTTGCCCTTGCAGGGCACCTCAACAAGGCCCCATGGGTATCGCTGGCCCCTTGGGCCAGAGTCCCCACGCAGGCCCCAATGCAGGAAGGCTTCTCCCCTCGCACTGCTAAGGGACTTGGGAATCCAGGCAAAACAGAGTTGGGTGCCGTCACATGGAAGTGCAGAAACATCAGCAAAATCCAAAGTGGAGGAAAGCAAGTAGAGCACCCGCAGCCAGGGAGCCGAGGGACAACTAATGAAAGAGAGGGAATCCAGCAAGGGGGTTTTAGTTTTATTGGAATTACAATCCAGAAAGAAATAGCCGCATGAAAGATCCTCAAAGTGTTTGAAATAATCATAAACAAATAATAAGGGAGATGGAGAATAGTAGGATAGTTACTAACTAAAAGAGGAAGTCAACGTTATGATGTAGCATTAAGAAATATCATCTAAAATCATCTATATACGAAAGTTGATAGTCTAGGTACAAATAACACCATATGCAACAAAGTCATATGATTCACAACTTTGTTTCAGAACCTTTTTATGACATTTTATTTCTGGAAAACCAAAATAACTGCAACAATATTTTAATAAATGCAATGTGAGATTACTTTTTTAAACTCTGTCTCTTCTCCAGAATCCCAGACACCTGCCCATAGGCACCTGATAAGGATTACAGAGCTAACAAACAGACCTAAAGATAGAAAACTGGGCAGGGGTACCTGCAGTTAAGAGTACACTTAATCTCACCAGAGAATGAAACAAATTGTCTAGAATATGTAGAATAATTAGCTAGGTAACACAAATAGCAAATAATCCAGAAATTGAGGTTAAGCACCTTACAAAACAAAAGAACTTTCTTGGGTCTTTTTAAGGCAGTATGTGATACTCCTTAGACACAAAGACCATATCCAGTGTAGGATAACTCGATACCGAAAACCATTTTGATAGGCAAAGCTGAGCTGGTCAGGGCAAATTTAACACAAGCTATTACAGGAAGCTGAACATTACAATACTCTATAAAATACTCAAAATGAGCACTAAAAAAGACCACACACGAACTCAAGATATGCCTCTTGCTGGTCAGTTAAACAGAGATGTGGACGTATGAACAGAACAGTACCAACCTGGGCATGTAAGTGTGGAAAAAAGAGAAGCAAGTAAAACGAATTTCTGACAACAAGGGGCCATAGCCTATTTATGAAAGCAAATAATGAAGTTGCAGACAGTGGTACAGAAAAGGCAGAAAAATTCCAGTTATTTCTGTACTACCATTAGCACGAAATACTAGTCTCCCCCATATCAGCTGCTGCTGTTTGAACAACAAATTTTCTATTTGTAACAAAGGGAGATGTGAACAGAAATTACATACCTTAGTATCACCACCATGGATGGCCCACAATAATAAATTTAAGGGAACCAGCTAAGAATTATCTAGTGTTAACACTGATCAAGCTTTGGGGAAAAAACAGGAAAACTCTCTTGAACTTCTGTCCATGCCACTGACCTACAGATTAGTTAGGATAACTCGCAGTGCATGCAATGAATCTGGGAGTTTATTTAAAGTGGAGGTGAAAAAGAGTGAGATCTATTAGGTAGACATTGGAAAATGACATCTCTTACCTCTAGAAAAATTTGGTTCATTTTATTAACTGCATTGACAGAACAAAGTAGTTCTCAAAGGTCCCTGGTCACCATCTTTGTTTTTTCATATATGAAATATATCTAAGCAGAAGCCTCTTAAACGGATCAGATTCGTTCAGTGACAGATCTCCTAATGAAGTTATTAACAGTAAGTTATCAAGCACTGCGACTTGTTGCAGTGAAGTCCTCAGGGGATTCACTCTTGGTCCAGCACTGGCACCAGCTTTATCAAACTAGACATGACAAGTTCTGCTAGCAGAGCTTGCGGAAGACTCTGCAGTAGGGTGATAAATTATGAGAATGACAGAATAAGAGAATATTGTCTGGCTTTCCCAGCAAAACAATCACATTCGAACAAAATACATCTGAGAACCAGTAACAGAGCCGGAGCAGAAAATGTAATAGGCTCTGCTTGGAACAGGCCTTATGGGCTATCAGCAGGGACATAAATAACCACGTGAGTTCTCAGCACATCCCTATGGCAAAAACAGGCTCATGACATAAAATACACACTAAGTACTCCTCAATTAAAGTAAAGAACCTTCTTGCTCATAGTATTTTTAAAACTACTGCTCAAATATTGGCCAAATTTAACTAAGATGTTATTTCTCCATATAATTATATATGTCGAAATTGTTGTAGAGAAGGAGAACTGGGAAGAGAAGTTACCATTACTCCAGCAACTTCTAAAAGTTATGGCCTGAAAGATCAAATTTTTCAGAGACAGTTTCTGATATGTGGATGTAGGATCAAAACTTCACTGGCCTGGAAATATGGGACTTTTTGCATTACCCTTGTGTGCTTGAAAACATTTTGCAACTCTACATTAAGAAAATTATTACAATAAAATAAGGTTTTTGCTGATTGTACAGGTGAAGGAATTCTTTCCCTTGACACATAAATTGACCTATAGGAGAATAAGGTCCCATATTCCTCTGAATAGTGGGAGACTTGTTACAGGAAGATGTGAGGATACTTACCTCTTAAAGAGAATCTGATCATCAACATCGGAATGATAAAGAGGCATCATTAAAGGATTTGCCAAATATACATTATTTGTGAAACTGTTACTTGCTTGGTACCTCCATGCTTCTGCAGTACCTTAACACTTCAAAAATCAAATAGATTTTGTGCTCACAACACTATGCGAAAGCAAATCTGCATTTTACAGAGGAAAAGTGGGGCAGTAGAAAGACTTAAAAATTGGCCATGATGGAAAAATATGAAAATTTAGATATAAAAACAGAACTTCAATTGCCTGAAACCCACTCCAGTGCTCCAGCCACTATATAATTCTTTTCATCCAACTGTAACACAGTTTTAAATTATTTATGTAGTTTAGTATGTCAGCAAAATGTCTGTAATGTGTTTTGTTAAAGCAATATGTCTCAGTGAAATAAAACGTCTCTGTATCAGTCCGTCCTCAAATTTATGCAGTGAAAAGAACATACCTCTTTTTCACATGACTAGGAGCTCCGCTGATTAGTAGGTTTACTACATAATAATCAGAACTGATTTCTCTGGAGGTAAACATGATGAAAAGAGATAGGAATCCACATATGGGTGGCAAAGAAGGAAAAAATGGAAAAAAATGGAAGTATCACTGGTATGCTTTAATGGAATCAATTTTTTAAATATTTCATTTTACTTAAAGCATGAGTGACCTTAGATTTACATATCAGTCTCATGGTCAAAAATCATTGTAAATCTGACTTTCCAAAACAGGAAATCTAGGAAGTGCAAAGCCCAGATGTAAACAATGTGGACACTGACTGTCCAGTTTGACAGATTCTACGCCTGACTCTCATTATCACAACACAGGTTGCAAGTCCTACCAAAATTAAACCATCTGAATGTTTACACTGCTGAAGGTGCTAAGCATAATACGATCTTCCAAATTTCTAGCTCGTTTGGCTAATTTAGACTCCAGATGTTCTTAAGAATAAGAAAATACCACCATCATGACCCCCCACTCACTTCAAACAAATTATGGTCTGAATTCTTTGCTTTACCCCCAAGGCATCTTCTCCTCATAAGTAAAGAGAAGAAAAATATTTAATCAAAGTGTTAGGCATGCAAGACAAATGAAGATTTTTAATATTTCAACCACTTAAATCAACTGCTGTTACTATTTTACTCTTGTATCTTATGATAGGCTGCACATACCTGATATTATTGCTTTTTCTGTAGTATTCACCACACTAATAATTTTGGCTATTGATTTGATTTCTTTTCTAGAAGCTCTATCTGTCTGTTCAGCTTCTGGAGCAGGGATGCATGGTTCTATCCGAGTCCAGATGCTGACTACTGCTTTTCTATGTTATAGAATCCAGACTCACAGCAGTGTCCAGGGGTCAAATACTTTCAAGTATTTAGTTACAGAATATAAATAATACCAGTCTCTGACGGTCCTTGCACTGTATGCATACACTAGCAGCAGACTTCTGTTCTCCATGAAAATGGTATAGTGTCAATATATCTTAAGGTCGACAAAACTAAAACCCAAATACATTGACTCTGAATGATACGACATTGGGCCTATTTCCTCAGCTTCGTCCCTGTCCAGAATTTACCATTTCAGGTAACTGGAATTCTAATTTCGAGACGTTTTAGAAGCTGGACCTATCTGAAGTTACCAACATACCTTACACCCACGTGCTTTGATACTGTAAAAAAATCAAGGTTTTTTACATATATAATTAGAACAGATGTGCTTTCAATTAATAACGAAAAAAATTCTGAAATGGAATTTAGAAAAATAAAAAGAAAAGAAAAGGAAAAAAAAAATAAAATAGAGATGAGAAACAAACCCCAAAGGTCAAAGTGTTTTGGAAGGAAGCCCAGCTAATACGTTATTACCAGTTTCCCTATTCCAGAGGATACTACAGCACCATAGTTACATACACATAAAATCCCACAGAAGCCATTCCATGGCATGCCAACTCAATTCCCTCAGAACAGCAAACTTAAGTCCTGAATTTAAGCCACTGAAGATGACCCAGTACAGCAAGACACGTTCTGTAACATAAATCCCAAGTTCTGCAAGGATCTAGTGACACAGATGAGAAATTTTGTGCCAACTTCCTTCAAATTAATAGAGATGTTTACAATAATTTATTTAAGAAAATAAGTGAGCAAATTTAAACATTTTTCAGGTTGGAGTAACATATTTGGTAGGACATTACTGATGGATAATAAAGTCAATATCACTAATGTTTAAGTTTGTACTTTTTTTTATAATTAGTAAGATAAAAACTTACATATTTCAGAGCTCTCATTACCTATTGGCTGCAGACTCAGTAAGACATCATACATACAGTTATATTCATTCTGGATTTAAATCCTCTTCATTACCATACTAGACAGAAACGCATTTTTTTTTCCCTCTCTCTCTCTCTCTCTCTCTCCTTGAAATAGAACTGATTCTGGATCATTTCTGAAGCCAGATCCTGCTTTCCTGGCAAGTTCTACCCCTCTGCAGTTGTGCAAACCAAAACACTGCGAATGAGGGGATGTGCTAATACACAGTCTCATTGACCGCTGAGAACAAATCTACTGAAAAACACAAAGTGCCTTACAGAGGACTCTCTGCTTTGTATCTCCTACAAGCTGAAATATTTCAGTGAAGAATGTTTCACTATGAAGTATTTAAATAATTTAAATTTTAAAACTAGATGTTAATTTGGGGTAATTCCAGGTCTGAAACTCCTTATGCATATTTTAGGTTTAGGATCGTGTCATTTTCTTTACAAATCTTTCCTTTTTTTACTGGCAGTCGAGTTGAGTGTGCTGTGAAAAGTTCAAATAAATGGATCGAATAGTACTGATTAAACCATCAGAAGACCATGGCATATAATGAGAAAAAAATAACAACTACACAGACCTGCATCAAGTTCAGATTTTCTGCCTTTAACTAGAGATGGCCCAAAGAAAACTCAAAAATCCAAATATTGAATAACAGGTTGTATTAACTTGGATCTTTATGATTTCAGTCCACCTCTCCCACTAAGCAAATAGATGAAAGTTTTGAGGACATACAGGCTTCTATTAAACTGACTACAGAATAAAAATAAAATCTAAACAGCTATTTTAATCTCTGTTAAAAAATAGGGTATTATTTTCCTGAATGTAATACTTTAAGTTGTGTCTCAAAATTTATCAAATAATAATTTCCTCATTTTATCAAAAAGATTCAGCTTAACATTTCAAACTTCCAGTTGATCCCTATGCAGATGATAACAGTGTATTTAAATATATAAAGAATATAGCATGTAAAAGATACTTATTTCATAACTAAGAAAGAAAAAAGAAACAAAAGAAAATCTGTTCTATTTCAGCAAAGCCAATATAGAGAAAGAAAAAAAAAGGCCGGGCAATTACCTATCTGCCACAGTGGCACTTCTGAGATAAAATCAGACTCTAACTCACTTCAGGCCCAGCATTCCCATCCAGATTCATAGGTCACAAATGATTTATAGTCACCATTTTGTACTTCCCATTCTGGCTTTTCCCCTACTGGTAAAGACTTCATAAGCGAAGCAGTTTTGTGCTTCCGAATACCTTGGTTAAAATGACTGAACACAATTCAAATTGATTTAGATCAGAGCAAACTTAGATAAACCTTCCCTGTGCTCCTCCACAGGAGGTGGAAGCAGCTCTGTGTACCCGGTGCCTGTATTCCTGCTCTTCCATACTGCAGCAGTAAGTCTCCTCTTTCAGGTCACGTCTTCCACATAAAAGTGCTAAACTAATGCCGCTTAATGACAAATTAATGTCCATGAATAAAAAATACACCTCTAATAGCATAGAGTAATTTGCCATTACAATATCATCATTGGACATGCCCCTGGTTTAATACGATGTATTTAATTCATAACTTAATGAGTGATATATAAAAAGAGAGAGATGAACCCTGCAATTACATTTATGTGAGTCTGTCACCTTATTTGTAAAACCTTAGAGTCATTTACATTCAAATTAGAACAAATGAGTGATTTCACAAAGTGCAGTGATAAATGACCATTGCTGCAGAAGGCAGACCTGTATTTCCTGTGAAAACATTACCCGTTTCCTATTATTTGTTAAAAATTACAATGCATATTGCCCAGTGTTGTGCGAATAATGACTTTTTTACTGATTAGGTCAGAAGACTAATATGGAGTAAAAATAAATAATTTTTCTTTTCATTTTTTCTGATTTCAGCTGGAATCCATTTGCTCGGTTGCTATGGACTCACACTGCCACCTGCTGCCCACGCCTGCATCGCAAGGGTCCCTGCCTGCTGCTTTCACCCAGGTTCAGCCGTTTGACCTTTCCGTTTTCATGGTGCGCAATCAAACGCATTTTCCTCTCGGCGTGATAACTCTGCAGTGCCACCCGTGCCACCAGCTGATAAGGGCGTCTGTGCTACCAAATTACTGATAACTCCCTTTTTTTGTGCGTGCCTCTAAACTGCCCTCGTTGGTAAGGAGAATTAGTAGCTCAAGACATGGGAAAGGGAGGTGGGGAGATGTAAAACATTAGTATTGATCAGGCGGTAATAAACCTGGGGGACAATTTTGTCCACTAAGCATTCTGCAACTCATCAGGCACTGCTTCCAGCCTTATAAAAATACTTGGGGAGGATCCCAGACACAGGAATCTTCTGGGGCTGAGAGGCAGAAAGCCACGCAGGTAGTCCATCCAGCCTCCAATCCAGCTTTTCCACTTATTATTTCATTAGCAAAATCAACGCAAACACATTCTACACACACATAACCCCAGAAGGTCCCTGACCACAGCTACCACTCGCTGCCGGGAGTGGCAACTCCTGGAGCAGAATCCGTGACCAGAGCACAGCTACAGGAGCAAGCAGACTGTTGTAGGAGTGGGATTACAAGGGACTGGGTCTACTACTTTCACTTACCTCACTGACACCAGCTGGGGTAAAAAAAAAACAAAGGAGAATACCACCAGCATTTCTTTCCAGTCCCATTCTGGCCGGAACTGTCAGTAGTGCATTCACATTATATGCACATATACAGGTAGATCCATAGTATAGATACATAATGCGCTGTACACGTTAAGAGAGAGAAGCCCAAAGTCATTTCTGATCCTGTGCAAGAGGTTTCCTGGTGATGCTGGTCAGCCAGGGGCTCAGCACTGAGCACAGACAGTGCCCCGAGGAGCGCACACTGCAGCCTGGGCAGCAGGAACAGCGCCTGCTCCTCCTTGCGCAAGGGGCAAGGGGACGTAGGGCCTGGGGAGCGCAAGTTTTGTGCTGATGGCTTTATAAAAGGCCACTTTTACTCTGTGAGCAGGCTGTGTGCTTTTACATAAAAATAAGTAACTCCATATTAGTTAAAAAAAAAAAAAAAGCCTTAGTTGCTAGATGACCTTTAGATTTTTTTTTCCAGCAGTTTAATTTGTTCTATATGAAAAATCCAGGAGCTAAATTCCCAACTGCGCTGGGGTTTCTAGCAATACAAAGGTGATGCTCTCAATCTCTGGTGTAAGAATTAATTCATCTCTGAAGGAGTGTATCTTAGTGAAGGTTGGGCAGTGTGTTCTTGGCACGGCTCCAACAGAGGAGGTAGGTTTAGCAAGAATTAACAGCTTATATAGCTCTGGTTCTATCACGTATGTAGACAATATACACTCTTCTTCATATCTCAGGCAGATTCATTTGTAGCTTCTTCCTTTTAAAAACAGAAACAAATGTAATTCAATATGAAAACACACTCAAATAGTTTTAAATTAGTGCAAGAAAAGTGCCAGCTATTCATCAGGCACTCAATACCACAAAGAAAGATTTTATAAGTACAGACTGAACAACAGGGTAGGTTACAAATCAAATGCCCCCTCTCAAGACAATTTGCCTGCTTCAGCTGTTACCAGAACAGAAAGTTTTATTTTATAATTTGAGAGTTGATTAATTTAATCTAATTCATAAATTGCAGCCAAGTTCTTCTCACTGTCCACTTTTGTGTACAAGGATCCAGGGCAGACAGTACAGAGGAGATTCAAAGAAAATTCCAGCTGACTGCTACAAGAGAGCCCTGTGGTCTTCCTTTTCAATTACCTTTTACTCATTCACTGACCTGCTCCTTTCAGCCTAAGTTGGCCCTTTTTAAACGCTCCCCGCCATTAACAGCCAGGCAGACGCACCTGTGGGAGTCCTACCCACTCACTGCAATAAAGTTTGTAAGGGGTAACCTAGTGTGTTATCCTTTAGCAGAGAATTTAAAGCAATTAAAACAAAAGGGAAATTTGGCATCAAGTTTTTAACTTCCCTTGAGCTGAAAACATTCATAATCCCCCAAAAAAGCAATTTTTAACAGTCAAGAAAAATTCAACAGCAATCAGGATTGCTACAGCTGTCTGATTCTTGCTGCTCCTGCCTAATAAGAGAGAAGACGAAATGCTGAAAATAAAGGACAGCCAACAAACAACATGTCTAGTAAGTCTGCATAAAACATAAAAATATGCTGCTGTGTAACCAGCACGTGCAACATAAATGGTATCTCAGGCTGGGCTCAGTATGTAACTGCCTTTGCTCCTGGTAAAATACNGAAAATATGCTGGGCTCAGTACGTAACTGCCTTTGCTCCTGGTAAAATACTCCTGGCCTGGCGAGTAGAAGGGAGAAGAGCTAAAGAGGAACCGCCACACCATGTTCTTTTTCTCACACTGAAGCTACAGACTGCTTTGGACAACCCTGCTACCTCTCCATCCTTAATCTATATCTATCACCCTCCTATCCCGAATGTTAATCAGGAGGCACATAAACTGCAGGGGAGACAAAGGCTAGACTTCCAGTAATACCAAAATGTCCACGCTTAGGATGCCAAAGGCGAACAATCTTAAGTCTCAAGTCACTGAATGACAGCTGAAATCATGCTGGTTTTAGAAACTGATACTAATTTATACCTACACAAGAAAAAAAATTATATACACACATACACACACAAACACACACATATAAACTAAAACACCAAAAAACCTCCCACATTCATATTCTCAACAGCATTCCCTCCACATAAAGATATAAGACCCTAGATTGCTGAGATGATCTGCAGTTTGAGGCTGCCTTTGCTATTGAATACTCAAAGAGCTGAGGCATTGGGGAAAAAAAAATCTTCCAACTACAGTCAGAAATCTCAGAGAGACTTCCGAAACAAACTCCGTTAAATTTCAGTGACCATCTATCTGTTATTTGCAGTCAAAATTGACAACCAGAAGCTGTACACGCGTGACCACAGGCTGTAGGCACATTCCAGATATTCAAAGCTCATGTGTTCAGAAGAACGTGTACGATTCCTAGCTTTGTTTCAGTGTTTAAAGTACCTGAGAACTATGCAGACATCAAGCTAGGAGAGACTCATGAATATTCATGGATCTTAACTAAAATATGTCAACATGCTTTAAAAAAAAAAGGTTCTCTCTACAAAACAAGCTGAAAAGAAAATCCCCAAACAGCAGAAGCTGGAGAGTAATGACACTTCCAGCTAGAGAATGGAATTATCACCTAACAGAAGGAATGGGATATTTAGGGGAGCCACATTCCCTTTCTATTCCAAAGCATCTGGTTGTGATCAGCAACACAAAGTCTAGCTGCAGGACAGTCACTAATGGTCAGAAAAATCACAGAATCACAGAATGGTGGAGGCTGGAAGGGACCTCTAGAGATCATCCAGTCCAACTCCCCTGCTCCAGCAGGGACACCCAGGGCACCGAGAGCAGAGTGGCATCCAGGCAGGTTTGGAAGATCTCCAGAGCAGGAGACTCCACAGCCTCTCTGGGCAGCCTGTGCCAGGGCTCTGGCACCCTCACAGGAAAGAAGTTCTTCCTCACAGGGAGATGGAACTTCCTGTGTTTCAACTTGTACCCATTACCCCTTGTTCTATCCCTGGCCACCGCGGAGAAGAGTTTGGTCCCATCCTCCCTACATTCACCTCTCAGGTATTTGAACACGTTGATCAAATCTCCGCTCAATCTTCTCTTCACCAGGCTAAACAGGCCCAGCTCGCTTAGTCTTTCCTCATATGACAAATGTTCCAGTCCCTTAATCATCTTCATGGCTCTCCGTTGGAGCAGCTCCACATACCTCTTGCAGTGGGGGGCCCCGAACTGGACACAATACTCCAGATGTGGCTGAGTAGAGGGGCAGGATCACCTCCCTTGACCTGCTGGAGACGCTCCTCTTAATGCACCCCACTTAATTGCACTCTGCGGTTAGACACTGCAGGGTATTTGACACTAACGTGTTACATTCATAAATGAGAAAACACATTTAGTAAGCTAACTGTTGTCACAAGCCTCAATTCCATCATACTATCATTTCTTAGATATGAATATCACCTAATTGTGGGGACGAGGAGAAGGGAAAACAAGAAAAAAAAACAAAATGATGAAGAATGTGAAAGGATTATTCTCTCTCCCTGCCTCTGTATCATAGCAGGTGAGGTCAGGTATGACAAGATTCCCCTGTTCTCAACTCCAGCAGTGATAAATGGATTTTAGGAAACCTTCTTTAACTCTCTCATTATGTTTTTAGATGGTACTAATATAAAGCAATAGATATTACAGCATAAAAATACATTTTATATAATTATTTTGCACCCTGCAAGATATCACAGTCTATTTACACACAGCCTGTTAACCTCTGCTAAAAAGACTTACACGACTCTCCAAGGTTGATTACTCGCATGGACTGCAATTCTGCAGAAGTAACAAGGCAGATAAATTCTTTCCCTGGTCTATTCAGACTGCAGATTTGTCCATAGATATCCTTTTTTGTTGTTTTTTGTTTTTTTGTTTTGACACTGAAGTTCATAAATTAATGCAGTGAGAAGGGTAAAATACAGTTTAGAGCCTGAGATGAGATAAGCTACCAGTCCATGCTGGTTCACGTACCTCATGATGAAATCCTGATTCAAAAGTACCTTTCAGAACTCTAATCTGTTGTCACCTAATGCATATTCTCCCCTTATTCCCTAGCTCCATTGCTGCAGACCTTGGGTTTGAGTCCCGCTCCCTCTGGACTTTTACAACAAAATAGCTCCATTTGCTCCGCACTGGCATGCTACTGAGCGCTCCAGAACTCCTTCGCATCATTTGAAAAAGTACTCAGCAGCAATTTTTGTTCACTATTTTTTTCAGTTCATCCACAGAGTGTTCGTAAACACTCAACATGGCTCGCACATTCATGGGCACTAGGTCCAAAGCACAGTTAACTCTACAGCTCTTCACCTTGCAGCAACCTCAGGTTGGAAATGCATTAAAACAGTGCAAAAGGAGGAGCTGCCAGTATCAGAGGGTCCCCAGCACAGGTCAAGGGAGGAGTCAGTACTAAGTTCTTAAACGGGGCCTCAACTTGCTCCTCTCCCTCAATTCTCTCCTGCCCCTCACCAGCTCTACAGCACCCATCTCCTCTCCTACTCCCTTATGCTTTCCTAGCTTCTTTATCACAGTGGTCTCTCTGGCCCACTTTCTGGCAAAGACATAGAAGGCAAGAGACAGAGACAAGCTCACATTGACTGCTTTGCTCGGGGACATTAAACACACTTTATGTCTATCAAAGCTGGACCTATACCTTCCTCCTCACTCTATAACCCCTTCTTCACGCCTCCTTTATAGCAATTGCCGACCCGACAACTGCTAGGCAGTGTAGTTGTGTGTGTTACTTGGCATTTCTTATTTCTCAAACTGTATTTCCCATTACATTTCACCTTCATTTTCCCAAAAAATTCTAAAAATAGCTCAATCTTTTTTTATAGTCCCTGAAAACTAAACTGATATAAAATGCACTACTCTATCAGCTACTTTAATTTTCTAATCGGTTTACAGAGGTACAAATTGGTACCTCCTCACTGTCTGAACATACATTTTGAAGGCTTCTCTGAGGCTGCCCCCAAAGAATCCTCTTTTTTCCACAAGAAACAGCCATTAAGCTCATTGTGAGGCTCCTGCCACAGGATGCTGCACGTGTGTGGTACCCAGGGGCTTAGGGTGCTGCCAAGCACGCTCAACACGCAGTTGTGCTGCTTGAAGGTAAGTGCATATGTAGAGCGCTGTGCTGACACGCACTTCGTTGCCCAACTGTCAACTGCTGCAGAAATACAGCCAAAGTGCCCTGTTTCAGCAACAATCTTGAAGATTACAAAGATGAGGAAACAGTTCTGTAGAATTACTACTGCCATTTTTCTCAAACACAGCTTTTCACTGATGCGCACCAAAGCTAATGTTCTTGCCATGATTGTGAGCCATTTCCTACAGCGAAGCACACAAAAAAAAATCTAAATTCAGATTTTTTGCTTCAGAATGACAGTATTAGTACTGTGATTGTTATTAGCATTATGGGAAGGAGGCTGGGAAAATGCATGAATATTCTTTGTAGACATTCACTCATGATCACACCAGGGAAGTACTTAATGTTTGTGAAACCTGGGCAAAAGGATGCAAATTGTTTGGAAGAGGAGTGAATCAAATCTTGTGTGTTGATGTTAATCAATGGACTGGGCTTGCTTTCAAGTCTGAAATTAATAAAGTGATTGGGAAGTGAAAGCATCCAGCACAAATTAACGCCCTATCAATGATAAAATTCAGGTCTCCCAACGCACATTTCTTTTGCTAATTCCATTAGACCATATACTGTACTAATGTTATCTTACTGAAAAATAGGCTTAGAAAAATACATTTACCAAGCAGGAATGGCTAATAATCAGGTAGAAAAGTGTCACCTGGATGAGATAGTGAGAACATAAACTGAGAAGCTCCAGCAGCTGCAAATGACTCCCAGCTGCTAGCACATCCTGGATCACCCCTGGCTCCAGGAGGATCTGTAAAGAAGAAAACAGAAGCTTGTCATAGAGAACTTAGAGCATTTGTAGAAAACACTACAGGCCTTTGATTCTTCAGAGATTTAAGTCAACAAAAAGAACAGAAAAAGTAAAATCAAGCACATACATACAGAGATTTTTGCAGGATGGGAACAGAATTTTAAAAGTTCACTCGGCTTGTCCAAAGGATTTTTAAAAAGATTGTTCTTTAAGTGCTCATGAACCATATCACCCTAATATTCTTTAAAATTAAATGCATGATATTTTAAAAAGAAGACTTTTCAGCATAACAGAACACCCTTTTGTTATCAGCATGCCTGGATGTTTCCATATATATTGATGAAATGGGACAAGAGAATTGACTCTAAAGTCCCTAGATTTCTTATGCTTGTAAAAAAGTGCAGGCACACCCTTCCCATCCTGCATGGTACCATTTCCTGACTTTCACAATCACTATCTCAGTTTTACAGGGCAAGGCTGAGAAGGCATGGAGTGAGAATACTGCTGGGAGGCTGCCAGAAAGGGCTTAGAAACCAAGCCTGATTATCCTGACACTTGTTCACATGAAACTCCCACTCATTTCATTAAAATAATGCAGAGGTAGCAGCCAGGGTAACTGTGGTCTCAGTTCCCAGCTTGCTGTCTTGGGGTCAGTTTACTAGAACATCCCTCTCAGAACATTAGAAAATCTTTGGGACCACAGATCAACGGCCTGTCAATGATCAATGGTCAATTTTTATCATCAATCACAAGCTACCAAAACGAGTATAATTCCATGACAAATGGCGCAGCACGCATTACATTACATCCGAAAAACATGAGAACTAATACTAATTCTGCAACGATACTAAGGTTGTCCAGGGTTTTATCCTCATTGCAAGTGTTTCCTCCAGCAGCTTTGGCTTCACACCACATGAGGTCAGTCTCTCACTGCTCCACAGGGAGGTAAAACTGCTTTCAGTCCCCACACTCCTTCCCCCTCCCTTTTTATTTTATTTTTAATATTGCACACGCACTGTAGTTACATGTCTCCACCACAGAGGAATAAGGAAGTAGAATAAAAAAAGAAGGGAAGATCACTTGCATCTTCTAAAGTCAAATTATTTTTAAGGAGATGAAAAAAAGATAGGTGTACATCTCTCCACATCAAAACAAAATTGCCTCCAACACAGGCAATCTTTTAGGAATGGGAAAATAAAAAAAAAGGAATGAACTCTTGTTTACGCCAAGAGCTTATTTACACTGAGTTCTGCAAGCAGATGTCTTACTTAAAGCTTCTACAAATTACTGTATACCCATGTGAAGTGTGAAGTGACCATACATGTAATTTATATGCAGTACAACACTTCCTCTCGTCAGCCAGGAAGCCATTTAAGGATCTCAATGTAAATGAGAATCTGGCCCAGCATGATCTAGGTTTGCAGCTCATGCTACCTAGGTTGCTACATGGGATGAGAAATACTCCACTCGATGGAAACCTGGACTGGATTTCAGTTACAAAAACACCTTCCACACCCACACTTAAAAAAATGTGTAGCATGGTCAAGACTTTCACAGGGAGAACTCAAGGCCAGGCTGACAAAATGCCCAGCTAACATTTTCCAGGGTACCGCTGCTTTAGACCTGCAATGCTTCTACTGAGCAAGTTCTGTCACCTGGGCTGATGTCATATTACTTATTAAATGCCAGCCACAGGCTTAATGTGGGTAAAGACACAATAGATGGAGAATTAAAACCCTAAGCAGATTAGTGTTGTGGGCATAGATATAAGTTCTATTTAACTGTGAAATATTAATATATTTTAAAGCTAGAGCGCTGCATTTACAAATAATATACCATGAGCAGCATCATGAGGTAAGTAGGACAGAAGAAAGGAGGATCACTGCTTACTACATAGAAAGGATCTGCACAAAATCAGCAACAAAAGTTAGGGTGGCAGCCGCTTTAAAGAGCGCCATGTTATTTTCCAGGAGTTAGTCCAAACTTTCAGTTCTAACTAAAATAGTTAGAACTTTGCAAAATCAATTATAGTATCAAGTAGCTGCTTTTCTTTCCCCTCATTTCTTACATGTTTCCCACCCCACCCAAGATGAGATTCTGCTGAGAAAACACTTTCACCTTTGTGATTCCCAAGAGTACACAGAAAAGTCTTTTGTTTCTCTTCCCCAAGGCTTCAACTTAAATTGAAATGTCTGAATTTCTACTCAATTCTCATTTGGATATATGCAAAAATGCTTGTGCTAAAAGTTCACATCAGCAAAATGCATTAGAGAGAAATCCACACTAAAAAGAAGCACAATGAGTAAAGAAGAAAATATTTCATGCCCTCCTACTGAACTTGGGGCAACTAGCAATTACTAGAAAACCTCTTAACCTCTCTATATTAGTAGATTTATATATATATATTTTTTTTTGTTAAACCACCAGCACATCTGCTTAAATGCTTTACAGACTGCCTAGCTGAACCATAACAGTACATACACATAAATAACACTTCAAGCAATGCCAAATATACACACTGGCTGCCTCTCCTGTTTATCTGTTTACCATCAGAATAATAGCTCTGAGGTGACACCGATAAGAAAATTAAGGGAAACTAAGATCTATTTTAGATTCACACCTCCAAACTTAGTCATGAAGCAAAAGCGGAAGGGAGAAACTTAATCCCTTTTGCTATTCCACCCCCAAACGAAAGATTATGGTCATGATGGTTAAACATATGAGTGCAAAAGCTCAGATGGCATCATCTGGAGCCATCAACTTCAGTCATCTTTGCAGTCTTCACCAGTGCAAGATTTGCCATTGTGTAACGTATTATCATCTTAAGTCTCTTCTCTGTGCTATTTTTATATTAAGATTAACTACATGCAATTTAGATATTGTATCTGGCAGCACATTACAAGCAGTCCTCTATTCAATCCTTACTTCTGCAGGTTAATTTTCATTAAGTTTTCAACTCCAGGCTATGTTACTCAAGAAAACCAGCTTAACCACCGACTCCCTGTAGGCTTTCCCAAATGCCTAGGTCTGAGGCACTGCACATTTTGAGACAGGACCTCACTGGCCAAATTACCTTCTCCTACACAACTAATCCATGATCAGACAGAAATTCTGCCCTTCCAGGTAGCCATTCACCCTCCATCCAACAAATCTCCAAGAGAGCACCCTATCCCAGCACATTCCAGCCTAGCAGGCATGACTTCTTGAACTGAGATCAGCATATAAGCACAGGATACATCCTTTCTCATGAACAGCGTTAGGAAGAATTCTTCCCTCCTCTTCCTGCATGGCTTAGATTGCAATATTTCTCCTACTCGTTTTTAACACATTTTTTTTTTTCTCTAAAACAAAAGCAAATAAAATAAAACTAGGGCAGGCCCCACAAAATCTGCATGGAAATTTTCTCTACAATAAACTATGCACACTGAGTTTATTAAGTTCCATATCTTCCTAAGCCTTCTGGTTCTCTGTAATTTAACTGTAAACTCTATATTTAGTAGTAATAACCTTATGCTGGGCTCTGAAACAAGATTATCCTCTTGATAATATTTCCTTTTTTATCATGTCAGAGTATCAAATACATGGTTTTAGTCCTGGAACTACATTGAAAGTGACAGTAAAATAGACATTTACAGTAATACGCAGTCTTGCTGTAATCACAGTTTTCCGAGACGCCGGCATGAATCACACAGCTCCCGTGGCCATTGATGCCGTGTCACAGGAACCCAACAGACCTACAGAGTCACCGGGCAGCTAAGTCAGCCAGAATCTTCCTTCTCTCCCTTCTCCCTTGAGTCTCATCCTCCCCACATCCACACTACATCAAGTCTTTCAAAATCAGGTCAGTGCTATAAATAAGTTTGATTACAGTCTCTAAGCGATACAGGAATGGCAAACAGAGGTGAAGAAGACAGCACTGAATATTTCAGCTGTTTTTCCCCCCTCATCTCTATGTCCCAGAGGCCTGGAGTTGTTGTCCCTTGCAGACAAGAAAAGGATATTTTAAGGTCCTCTCCCCTGCACTTCTGCCAGGGACCCCAGGTAGTTTGACTGACCCCTGTGATTGCCATTTGCAAAAGACAAATGGTAGAACTATCTCCTACAAGAACCAGGAGGTCACTTAGGCAAGAAAGGAGGGAACACAACACAGCTTTGCAACATGGCTCACACCCAACAGAGCTAGCAAGGATTCATGTAATACGAGCCATCTAGATCCTTAGACCTGGCTCTCCACAACCTTAATCAAAAATGGAAGGTGAAATACCAGCTAATCACCAGGAAAGAGGAAGTTTTGATAAAAGGTAAAAGCCCAGATTCTGTAAAGGAATCAAAGTTGCTGTACTTGCAAATATTTGTAATGGGTTAATTTATTTAGAATTATTACATGATTTGTAGTTGAGTTTTACGATAATCATTTTTTCTATTGAAAAATCAATTTGCCTTAAAAGCAATAGATTTTCAGCAGTAATTGTGATAAGGCACTGCCTGCCTGTGTAGGTGAGAAGATCAGTGTCTGTATTTTCACGTCCACAGCCACCTTTCAGATCAAAAAGGATGTGATGATGTCAGAACCGCATTTCAGATTGCAATGTCATGCCAAAAGTTATAATTTCATTAAATTCTAATAATTAAAAAAAAACCCACAAGCATAAAGTATTGCTATCATGCAATATGAAATATTTCCACCAGATGTCTCCAATATACTGTTTTACACAAAAAAATACATTTCAGTTACAATGCATTCAAACTGAATATAAGTGCTTAACTATTTTTTTCCAAATCAAGGGAAGAAAGCAGAAGTTGAATATTCATTTGTTTACATACTGTGTTACACATAAATCAATACCCTAGAACTATCCCTGCATTCTTATTAGTTCTATGGTATTTTCTAAAGAAACATCAACTTTTATAAATCCTTGGCACTTATCTTTGTTTCAAAATAGTTCTTGATATATCTGAAGATACAGAGTTCAAATCTTTGCCCTACAAATTCTTATAGATGTGAGCAACTGTACGTACTGGATACAAGTAAATCTAACTCAAAAAGCCAGCTCATTTATTCAAAATACAAGACTGAAGAATGTGTGTGCGATCAAGGCTAGAAATCACCTATTATTCGCTAGGGGGCTGAAGTAGGCATTGGTGGCATGGGGTGGACTGCTGGTTTAAAAAAAATAGCCATATTTTCAAGGTTCTCAATGTATTTTGCATTTATTTACTATCTTTTGAAAATCTCTCAAAGATGGGGGAGTATCTCTACTCAGAAGAGAGGGTAAAACTCACATGCAAGTAAATTACTATCCAGCATCTCAAAATTAACTTTGGAAAGCATCCAGTATCTTTTGGATACTTCTATTTCACAGCAGGAGCTCTCTTCTCCAAAAATGACCTATAATCTCAACCGACTTGAAGCATGGTACAGATACTGAAAGCACAAGAAAGATTCATTCAATTTTACTTATCAATGTAACCATCTTTCAACCAAAGGAAGAACAAAAAACACAGAGATGACGAGCCACGCACTGAGACCTCCAATCAATCAGGAATACAGCATAATTATCTCTATCTCCCACTTACCTCAGAGAGAAATCCCTGAATAAGTTACATTTCCCAAAATAGCAGGAAGATGAAAGTTTCAAAAACTAATCTTAAACACAAACATGAAAGTATTGACTGTTAAGTGGGCAGATGATAAAAATAATTCTTTTAAAACTGGTAGCATAAATAAATAAATAAATCTTTCCTTATTTCTATTTACTTCCCTTCATTTTTAAGGCCAAATACTCAATCCACAGAATGGAACAGATGCCTAAAATTGTATAAGCTAACAACTCCTCTGAAGTAATGAAACACAAATTGAAGTTTCAAATATGAATTTTGTTTCAAATTTAAGCAATAATGAACACACATCAATGAACTCAGCTGTTGTTGTAACAGTATTACCAGAAACAGTTTGGTTATCTAGAATTTTAGGGTCTAAAACAGAAATTGCATGTCTCCATGCCTGGGTGCAAACAGATCTTAGTTCACTGGGCCTGAGCCCTAAACTGAGATCAAGTCAGGCCACAACATGAACACAGTGCCTGGGCATGCAGTGCATAGAAACAACAGATCACCCATACTATTTTGGAGACAGGGGCATCACTCTGCATTCTCTGGACTTCTGTTTGGACTTGCATTCTAGTAGCATATCATGGTAAACAAGATGCTATCATTAAAAAATGCTGCGGTAAGGAGGTAGCTATATGTATCTACAATGATGCCTGGAATACATCTGCCTGGAGAGTAAAGTTACACAGAAATAAAGATCCATAAAGATTATTCTAAAAACTATCTAGGATACTTCTCTTTACATTTTATTTAGCAGATGGAATCAACTCACATTAAATTCATATGAAAAGACAGGCCACCATAAAGGGGCACAGGGGTTCTACATGCTTTGCTATCTAGGAACAACACAGAAATAGTAGGTGCTTTCTATTAGAGAAATCTTAAAATAAAAAACAAACCCCAAAAAATCAGAAAAACACATCAGAGTCTTACTCTGGATATACTGCTTATCTCAGTTGATGTTTTACTGGGCAGGGCACTGACATAATCATTTCTAACACTTCTGTAAGGGTCATCTTTGGGTTTTTTTTTTTTTGCAATTTGCTTTCACTTGCATCTGTTAATTTGAAAAATTGTACAGTACCTGTCCAGTATATGCAAAGTCCAGGGCTTGTTTTAAACCCAGGCTTGTGACACCATGTAAATTCACCTCATCAGCTCCACTTTCAACCATGCAGAGACTGAACATTGCCTAAGAAAAGAAAAGAGCTGTTATTAACCATTCAAAATAACACTTATTGAGGGTTCAGGAAGAACGGGAATAAATTTTCCACCTTTACTAACATTTCTTTTTCCCTAGATCATAATCCTGATCAGCAACAGACACAGACTTGCCAGTCAGAATGAGATCTATACCAAGTTTTCAATATTACCCCAAAGCAACCAATCTTGCCACAGAGTCCTTTAACTGATAAAGGAGTACAAAAACTTATTCTGGAAAAAATGAAACAAATCCTTTTGTGTGTGTGTGTGTGTGTGTGTGTGTGTTTANCATTTCTTTTTCCCTAGATCATAATCCTGATCAGCAACATTTATATTTATATATAAATACGCTCCTCAACTAAGTAATTTAGGTATTTAGATGAAATCAATGTGACCAGCCACACAATAAAAATTCAAAAATTAAAAAGTAATGGGACTCTGGGGAAAAAAAAAAAAAATCTAAGCACCCAGAACAGGAAACAATAATTATATAAACTATCTAAAAGAAGGAAAAACAATAAACTACGTAGAATTACTTGTACAAGTAGCAGCAAGTTTATTAGGAACAGTTAATATACCATCCCTTATAAAGAATCCTACGCAAATGGTACCTCACACTGGAGTGTGAGCTGTGATCCCCAAGTAATCGAATGAAGAGTCAGAATGGAGCTGCAGTCACTTAAAATTAAAACGCCCCTCTCCTTGTTACCTTCCCACTTCCAAATCATTTCAGTCTCTCCATAAAACCTTCGCTGCGGGTCACGAATATTGTGTGGAACTCCCTTACAAGTAACGGCAAGGAGAAAGGCTGCCCTTTTTCCTCACCAACCTTCGAGGCCTCATGGACTGAGGCAGCCATACAGGGTGCCCAAGCCTGAGAAGAGCTCTCTCCTTGTCATTATTAAGATTAAATTCCTGGCTTTGCCCCAGCTCCTTTCTGAGGCTGCACTTACTGCTATCTCCCTATCCTCTTATCAGCCCTGTTCTCCAGGTCAACACTTTCCCAGGATCAAACGTGCTCAGGGACATGCTTTTGGGAAAAGAACAACTCCCAGTTTCTTGCAGACAGCAGCACCCAGTACAACAGAACAGAAACCTTTCTCTTTACTACCCTCCCACGCATATTTTAAGCAAAATACCTCACACGGTTTTTAGACAGTAGACTGTGAACAAATAAATTCAACGGTTCTACCATCTGTCATAGCTGAACAGAGACTAAACTTATCGCTGGTGGTTTTTGTGTAAAACCTAATTCTCCTACGCAGTGAAACTCCAGTGGGCAGGACCGCAACAGCAGAGCAGCCTCGTAGCTCCTGCGACACTGCGTCTACCCCGGCTGACACCTGCGGAAGCCGAGGCCCTCAACACAGCCATGGGATTTCATAGGGGCAACTCGCACGCCAGCTACCGCTGAACTTCAGGGAAAAAGTAGCCCTGACACCCTAAGTCTAGCACTGAGGATTCGCCTCAACTCGAACGGCTTCTTTCAAGCACTGTGGCTGCTGCGAGCTAGTCACATCTTTGAAAATGTCAGCCTCTTCCATCCCACTGAAATGCAATGGTTTGACACACACCTGCTGCCTGGAAATCAGACCGGATAAGCAAACATGACATTTATCACATGGTCACTCTACATTTTTGCAACTTCTATTCCACTTAGCTGTTATCAGGGCTTCTTCCAATTGGCAAGAGAAAAGAAGTGTTGAACAGTTTAAAAGATTTATTGCACTAATGTAGTAAGATACCACCATATGAAATATTCCCAGATAGGAGGAAAAAAGAAGAAAAACAAAAAAAGAAAAACACAGAACAAGTTGAGCAGTTTTTCCAGTTCCACTGAAGTTCCCCCTGATTAAATAATCAGGGTTGAATACTTCATTCTTATTTAGATATATAACTAGTACTAACTACTGTGAGGATCCACAGTTTGCCAGGAGCTGCAGGGCACCCATCAGCCTTCTGCCCTGTGCAAGAGCAAAACTGCTCCTCATGGCTGCGAGAGAGAACTCAGGGTAACAACTGGCTGCCCACAGCGCTTGGGCAAAACCCTGCCCTGCCTCTGACACCTCTAACTCCTTTGGGAGGTGCTGCCTTGCAACATGGCTGAAAACAGTGACTCGTGTTAACGGCTAAAGATGAGCAATTTCATCCAACACTGTCCTCCACATGCTGCTCGTCAGGCTTAATGATAAAATAAAGAAAATACTGATTCACTAGTACCTCAGGGCTTTAGAAACAGATAAAAACAGAAAAAACAGATAAAGCCTATTCTGAATTTAGCTACTTTCTGGTTGCCAAGTTGAATTAGTAAGACTTGGCTCAGCTTTTTAACAACAGCTCTAGGCAAAAGTAAACAAACAAACAACACCCCAAACTATGATCCTTGTCTGAAATTAGGCTGGATACCTCCCTTTCCAGGCACTCACTTTCATTACCTAAAATCCAGATCTACCTACAATCTGGATGTGTCCTGGACACAGGAACTAGGGATTTAAGACACACGTCAAGCACCCTTGGCTGCAGCTTTCAGCTCTGAGAGGAGGAGGCTGGCATTTGTCCTCGTGAGCCTCCTCCAAGGTATCTTCCACTACAGTTCCAGTACACAGACCGGCTGCAAGGGCTGCCTTGCCTAGGATAACCCGTCCCTGCTCTCTCCCCTGAGATTTCACACTGCAGTTTTCTCTCTCTCACCAAACTCAGGCTTCTGCTCTTCAAATGACACAGGTTACACCTCTGTTGGGAAGTGATGGTGTAGCTCTACAGGGCAAAGGTCGTGGTGCTGGGAACCCACCTTTGGGAGGGTGCCTGCCCCGTTACGTACCACATACTTAATGCCTGGAATGCATCTTCCAGCTTTGGTTCATGCTGAAGGAAGGCAATCTCTGCACTACGAGGTCATGATTAACAGGAGCAACGAGAAGAACTTTACAAGGTCACCCCTGGTTCAAACTACAGCGCTAATCTGGCTACCTCCACAGCTGCAGCTTTTGCAAGCTCACAGCCTCCACTCCCATTGTAGTCAAGGGCTCAACTTTAGGATGTGAAACACACACATTGGACAGGTCTGTCTGAGCTCGGGAACTGAAAGCCAATTTCATGTGAACTAACAGAAATATCTAAAAAAAAAAATCATTTTTCACTCCATGTAGACTATTTCACGTGCACCTCTAAGACTCCATTGGAACTAGTATCACATACTGGGTGTTAGAAAAGGAAAATCAGATACAAACTTTTTTTTTATGAAGGTTATGAACAGTCACCAGCTAAGCAGAGAACTTGTGTTGACCCTGTCAGCTAGTTTTTCTAGGTATTTTCTGAATGCTTTTACTGGGATTACTTGCTGCCCATTGCATGCGACAAAAGTGCTTCTAATCCTTACACTGATTACAGTTTCAGTGCAAAAACACTTAAATGGTCAGTGGGAATGGTCATAGATCTGTTTCCCGAGTGATCTACGTTCCAGTACGTTGAAATGGAGTGCCTGCCGAATCTCCTACACGCATCAGCTGTAAACACTTTCAGTCATGGGAACGATTATCGCAGCATAAATCTTACTCCCACCAAAAGGATAAAAAGCCCTCTGTGGCAGGGAACTGCACATACTGAAGTGATTATACATGACAGTATACAACAATGAAAAGGGTAAAACAAGATTCAAGATGAAAATCATACCAGATCACTAACAGAAGAATATTTAATTTGCCATTTTTACATATTGAGTCTTTCAAAAAGGAAGACTTTGTTAAGCACAAATACATTTCCTGGTAAAGATCTGTTATGCTTTGCAAATGGATGCATGATTGCTCACATGTTATGACTATTACTTTTCATTAAGTTATGAATTTTCCATACAAAAAGATTATTTTTGTGCTTTCTAAGCACTACACCAATGAACAATTACATTTTCATATATTCAAGCTATATACATGCCATTTTTTTAAACATTAGGCATTGTCTGTATGTCTGAAAGAACATTAAGCTACAGTTACAGAATATACCACGCCTCAGTGAAAGAAGGAAAAATGTTATTCAATTTCTTGCACACAAATGAATTTACACTATTATTAATGATACAATACCAAGTGTTCTGTGTGTCAACTGCTTCTATTTATACTAAGCAGTAATTTGACCTATTAGCATCTATTATGTTGCAGAAGTTCATTCTATTTCAAATGTGCCCCAGCTTGGAACAGAAGAACACTGGCGGCAGTACTGAGTTTATTTAGAAGCTGTGACCATCTTTCTTGCTGCAAAGCATACAAGTTAGGTATGGCTTGTAAGTAGTCAGTGTTTTTCTGACTGGTTTTCATGGATGCACTGGTTTTCATGAGCACCAGATGAGCACCTGGACTTGAAGAAAAATGTTTTATTCTTTTTTCTTTCTGCAAAGGTGTATTTCCAAAGTCAGGAGCATCTGTTATGTATTCTAAACTTACCCAGAAGCTCTTCTAACTACATTTGCCCTGATGCATCTAAGATAAAATATTTACTTGTGTTACTGTATCTACATATACTTCCTTTTTTATGAAGGCATACTTCTGATCTCAAAAAATTCATAGTTAAATAACAAACTTACCAGGCAGTGCTCCTTTGCCATCTGAGTGCCTGAATAAACAATCTCGGAGCGATATTTGTTTACATAGCTCTTGCCTGGAGAGATGTACTCACCTCCTAAGCCTGCCACCGCCTCCCGGCCTGCATGCGGCAGCCTGCAGACGCCCGGTGACACGTTCACTGAGCACACTGCTGCCTGCATGCAGCAGCCATCAGGGAGCTCAGTAACGGAGGTCATGCTCTCACTTAGGATTCAGTGCCCCGTACAGCAGCTCAAACTTACAGACCTAAGGAAATACTCACCTGCATCTCACCTGCAAAGCAGAAACCACTTCTGTGCAACTGGTACAGTTTTCCTTTGAAGACTTATGAAATCTACCATACCCCTCCTACAAGATTATTGTATTGGGCTGCAGAAGTTGCTCCTTACATATGCAATCTGCCATGTGCAGCTCATTCTCTTTCATGCTGTCCTTTCTCAAATTCTAGTGCAACGTTTTTGATTTTGCATAAAAACTACACTCATCTTTCAGAAAGAAAGGGCAAAGCATTTTACTGGTCTTTCCAGTGGTCCTAAGAAAGTTCCTTCAGTTAAATGTAATTAGCCTCCAGGAAAGCAGTCTCCTACGGAGGAAAATCTAGTACTACCACCCAGCTATCTGCAGCGCTCTTACCAGCGGGCAAATCTCATTCTCATCTAGAGAGCTTAAAGGTTTTGTCTGGCATGGAAAAAAACCTGCTCAATCACAGGCAAAAATGAAGCTCATCTCTTAATCTTGCTATACTTTAATATTACAGTATTAACTACGTAAACACACAAATCATAAAATTCTGTTTTGAGACTTCTGCAGTACCTGGACAATGAGCTGGGCTAATATCTTCTGCTTTAAAATACTTTTGCTTAGACAAAATAAAAACAGGAAATATCTCTGTTTCTTTCCCCCAAGACCTTTATAAGTGTGAGCAATACACAAATTGTTAACTGAAGTTAACATCCAAATATGTTAACTGAAGTTCCCTTTTCCAATAATATCCACTGGTGAGAGGACCCAGCTTTTCTTGCAGTTTCTTTGCATCTCCAAGCCTTGCAGTGTCGTTCACTAATCTGTCAGTGAGCCAACATTGAGGGATATCAAGCATCTGAATTACGCTTGCTTAGCCAGGATTTTAACTAAACAAATCAGTTCCCAAAAGGAAAGCAAACACAATTCACTTGGCACATGGCAAGAGCTCACAGAGGATGAACGCATCTCTAGTCACAAACGGCTCTTCTGGATCTCACCATCATTTTGAAAGCTCCAAAGTCAGGCAGACCCACTTTTGTGGGGAGGGAGGTGGGAAGGGAGTCACTTCGCTTGCTTCCTTAAGATAAGGGGGAGCAGGGGAACCAACTTTCTAATCTCCCCACCTCAGCCTCGAACAATCAGGTGTCAGGGGATTATTCTCAAAGGAAAAAGAAAACAAAGATCACAATCCTTGGATAAAAGTAATCAAACTGTATTTGACAAAAGTGGCTCTAATGCTTGTTTTAAGGCAAACGTACAAGCAAATTATTAAACTCTTGGAAATTTGACTTGAAAGAGGTGTGACACACTGGTGGGCGTTTAATACACTGCACACTGGCACGTGGCTTCATCGGGCTGCCAGTAAGGGCATCTTTGCAAAACACCTTCCGTGACAAACACGGGGCACAAAGCTAGACAAAAGCTGAGAACTGAGTGCCAGCTGGCAACAGGGTGACCAGCCTTGGCAGTGACGGAATCTCATGTAACTAGGCAGAGCAGGACAGTCCTTGGCTCCACCTTTTCATGCTCAGCTTTTGTGGCTGTGTAGCTTTGAAAAAACAAAATGCAAGATGGGTGTGAAACATTGTCCTGGCAGAACAACGTTCTGCTGAAGTTGTTTATACTGGACTTTTAGAAACTTCCTGATGGGAGTTTCAGGGGAAAAAAAAGTTTTTACACTAATGTAACTTCAAACAAGTATCTGTTCTTGCTTTGGAAGACATCTACATCCACTGGGTTGTAATTGAAATCTGAATAAAAAAAATGCTGAGTATTCCTTACATGTTATAGGAAAGTTATGAAATCATTAAGAGAGCATTAAAAGATTACATTGTATAGAAGACTGGATAGAAAAGAAACAGTTAAAATTCCTGGAAGTTTGAAAGGAAAGAAGACACAAAGTTGTCAGCAATTTAAAGGACTTAGTGGGATGAAATACACCACCTACTCAGTAACTGTAGAGGAAGCTTAAACAGTTAGTTCAGCCTAAATGCCTAAAAGAAATGAAAATGCCAGATTTTTGAGAATTAAAATTAGGCCAACTGAAAGCAACAAGAAACAGCAGCAGTAACAAGGTAGTGTCTGCATCTGGAAGTCTGTTGTCTAACATGTTCCTGTATATTTTAGAACCAGAATTTTCTTTCATTTTTCTGAACCCACCTAATTTTTGAAAAGCCTCAAGTAAGAAGCTCTTTTAAAAAGTTACAGACTATAAGAGAGGCTCAATCCAGACAAAATACCTTCAATTTACCTATTTTGATCTCCATAAGATCATTCCTTACTCATCTACATCAACCTCCAAATACCTTTTGCCACATATCCCAAATGGAAGATGAGCAAATGACCATTTAAACTACTACCTTCAAGAAATAACCCGGCTTTTCTTGTAATACAGCATATGGCTTCCAGGGCACTGCGGTTACCTCTAGGAACAGCTCAAAGTTCCCTCAGCAAGAACAAGAAATGTCAGTCATCCCTATCCCTTTTTACTTCATTCAAATTTAAAATTTCATAATAAATCTAAGATTCTGAAAACCAGAAAGCAAGTTTAACATTGTAGTTGGGCCAGCCCAAAAACCAAAGGGCAACATTTCCAAACTGCCTCACCCCATGTTTTCACACATTGCTTCAGCAACCATTAGTCGCCTTAGTTCCCAATCTACTATAATATAAAGAATACTTGAATCCTCCTGCCATGGACACTGCTGAATCCCCCAAGTTCTTGCTCAGCCACAGACTTGCCAGTCTGTACCAGTTACTGAACCAGTAAACACGGTCAGAGTGTCGCTGGGCCACGTACAGCACCCTTGACCAGGAGCCGCGTGGCTGCAGCGCACCTGGGGTCTTGGCAAGGCCGTGCTTGTTCCATGCCACATGACGCTCCGCCAGCAACTCAGTTCAGCTCCCCCTCAGGTCCCCTGGCACCTTTCAGCCCTGCTGGGCTGGCAGGGGAGGCTCCTGGCAGCCGCCCTCCCACAGGTGCCTTCACCTCCCGCTGCCGCTCCTGCCTGGCCCTGTCCGAGTCCGGAGCAGCCTGCACGGAGGAGCTGCCACGTTCGCTGCGCTTCCCAAAGACAGTCAGGCAGCGAGGGTGGAAAGCAGGCATGTGCTGAACAGCATTCCTGCAGCTCCTCTCCCTGCAGCACACTCCAAAAAAGCAGAGGTGAACATCTGGGAAAGCCAGCTGAATTAACTGGGAGTTAGCCTGGACACACACAAGCTTTTAGTCTCTAAGCAAGCACAGAGCTCTCTGTTAAAAACTCACTCCTTTTCCTACAAATTATCAACTATATTTAAGCACTTTGGCCAAAAGTTACAGGAAAAATATTCTATCCTGTCTTACCAGAAATTAATTCATAGGGATGCCATTCCACCCAGCCTCTTTTATTACTGAGGCTTAAATTGTAGGTAACAAGCAAAAATAATTTAATGGCAATTCCACTGGCTATTCATGATGAAATAGGATTTTTTTACTACCCAATTCAGAAGACACTATGTCTAAAGAGAAGAAGAAACTTGCTATCTAATGACTATGGCTGAAAAACCCCATGACAACTTCATGTGCCAAAAGACTAAGCGCCTATTCTGTCCCTGTAGCAAATCCTTGTCAAGGCTTCCCACAGCTGTACCTTCCTGCATTGAATCTTTATGGTAAATAACACCCTCTGATTCTGTTTTGCTACTTTAGACAAGCAGAATTTCCATCACAATTTTCTCCTTTTCCTCCACAATTCCATAAGGACATTGCTTGAGCTCTTCTTTTTAATCATTTTAAATAAATTGGTATCTTCATTAGAATGCACTGTACTGCTCAGATTTACTTCCCACAGGATATTAATCTTCTTTCCTATTCAGCTGTTGCTATCACACCTCTGCACCCCCCTCCTCCCTACAATACTCTATACTTCTGATTTGATCCATCATAAAAACCATTAGGAGTGTAAACTAACACTTAAGGGATTTTGGATCAATTCTCTACACTGCTCAGGTAGCTCAGTTGCAATGTGACATCTCTCAATTTGTAATTGCTTGTGTAACTTTAAGCCTGTGAGAAGTTTTACAGGTGCCCATGGAACGACTCACATCCCTGTATTTCCTCACCAGGCACCTATCTGCATATAGGTTGCTCAATCTGGTAAGATCCTGAAATTATTTTAGCCACTTGGACTGTAAACATCTTGAGGCTCCTGGCACTCCTCACTGTAAAAGAGAATAGTCAGAGCCATTTAAGCAGAATCAAAATACTACTTTGACAGGTGACAAAGTCCAAATCACATGGAGTACTCGTCCCCAAATGACCAATTTAATATGCACGTTTCTTCACTGCCTCTAAAAAATGCAATTTGTTCTTATATCTAGCATGCTCTATTTTGCTTTGTTTTCCTCCCATTTTGAGCCTGTCTATCTAAATCAATCATTAGCCATGTCCTCCAATCTCCTGCACTCTGGAAAACATATCCATCAATATCTACAGCATGAAATATGATTAACAGGCTCATTACATGATTCTCCTGAACAAGTTCTATACAAATTGCCAGCAAAAATGTCACTATGTCAATCACTGATAACTGAGCCTGCAGTAACACATCTGCTAAATGAAATCTATCTAAATATTGTTTTTAAGTTTTTGCCATATAATTAAAATGAATCCTGCAAGATGAAAAGGTCAAATATCACTCATATTTTTAAGAAAAAATATATTTACAGGAATTCACATAAGAACAGAAAAAAAATGAGCACCAGATGAGCACCAGAGTATAGTTTTATGTTTTAAAGTCTCACATGCCACTACTTGTGTAGCAATTTCCACTAGACCTTTAAAGTTTCTCTCAGCATTTCACACAGAGCCAGACTGCACAGCACCTAAGAGTACATTATACCAAGCCAAGTCACTTATGAAATGCATTTGGTTTACTGCACTGCTAATACAAAGAGATAACAATTTCTTATTATCCTAAGAAACAAGTAATAAAAAGTGCTTTTCCAAACAGTCTTAAAAATGGAAGCAAAGAGCTAACCTACTTTACTATTCCCAGGAGTTAAAGAAATGGTGTTTTTCCCTATTTATATAGCAGGTATTTGTTCAGAGTGACCTAGCAAAAAAGGAATAATTTTCTAGACTGTAACAAGGCAAAGGTTCTGTGCTCACAGCCAAAATAGCAATAAATACTCACATTTCTGTTACATCCCTGGTTGAACCTGCCTCATTTATGATTCATGTTTGGATAGTTATATTTTTAATAGTGACCACATTATGTTTTCTCAAAGCTTACACTTAGGTGCACAAAGAAAACCTGAGAAAAGAGAGGAGGACAGATTGTACCATCCTATTCCTAATGGGTTGTTACCTCCCTAGAAAGGCCTATACGCAAAAGCAGCCCAAGTTCTACGGTGGAAACCAAATGATTTTCTAACTGACACCTGTAACCTCATATCAGAACAGAAGAAAATTACATGTGAACTACTACAGCTAACCTAATTTGCTGAGAAGTTATTTTTGGTGGTCCTGAATGCCATAAAATAGTGGTCCTGAATGCCAAAACTATTGTGGCAGAAGTGAGAAAAGTGAATCGCAGAAATATGCAGTAATGCACAGTCTGTCCTAATGACATTCGCTTTTAAACAGACTTGCCCTTTGGAACAGCAAGGAAGCAGCATTAACTAAAAACATAAGATTTTTTTCCCCCAGAATTTCCAGTCAAGCACAGAATAGTATGAGTCACATTTGCAAATTCTGACTTAAATTGGTTTAATGCTTCCCAGTGAGTACATAAGCCTATTGTTCCTTTGATGATTTTAGCAAGTGATATCAATAGCAAGCCCAAAATAAAACTGGAATAAAAGTCAGCTAGCTCTTAAACAAGCACTTTAACAACCGCAGCGCATTTCATTTAGGGAGATAAACCTTCTTGTGATTTTTTTAATAACTGGGGCAGCAAAAAAAACCTCAGGATTTTCTTGATGACCTTTAGGGTGTACTTTCAAAAGCGTATCAGATACAATGCTGTCAAGCTAAGTTCCTTGCCCTAGCAAGCAAGTCGTACTGCCCAGCTAGTTACACAGTGAGGTCTCATCCACCAAACCTGGAACATAAAATGCTGTAGGAAGCAGAAGGACAGTTCATCTCCTCAGACAGGCTGGATCACCTTGACCTTGTCACAGTTCAAAGACCTTTTAAACAGCAGGGAAAAGACTTGCATTGGAACAGTGGGGCAGGATCAGCTAAGACAGACCAAAGAGTTCCAAGAAGGGCAGTAGACTCATTTAAAGCAAACAGCAGATCCAGGGAAGCCTCTTCATACAGTCAGACCGGGCAGTCAAAGCAGTCCAAGAGGCAGCTGTAAGCAGAACAGTTGGCCATGTTCTCTGTCCCTTCTCTTCTTTGCAGGTTGTGCTGATTCACCCATAGTTACCAGAGAACTAGAAAAGAGGTCAAAATTCTTCTGTACTCAGTTTTGTGAATGGACTCACTGTGAGGCCAAACAAGTATCCATCCTAAAGAACTATGTCGGGAAAGGAAGAAGGAAGCCACAACTAAACACTATGTCAGTGTGACCATACCATCCAACTGCATCCTCAGAATTCCTGGAGATGAGGAGATGTTTCTGGAATGATGGGAAGACTAAGTACGGCTTTTCCAATGCTACGAGAAAATATAAGCTGATGGAAGTAGAAAGCAAAGCTAAAATTGCAGACTCTTGTTTCTTCATACATTCCACAGCACCACTGTGGAAGAAGGAAAACACATTTTGTTTTGTCTTTCAATTTGTCTTATCTGATGGATTTGAGCTTTCTGTTCAGAGAGCCACTGACTTACAGATTTCAGGAGGTACTTTTCAACTTCCAGTAACATGGAACCTAATTTTGGATACTTAATTCTCAGCCATTGTCTTAAACTTCTATAGAACTTTAGTTCTATATGTTCATGATGACTGAAAATAATAAAAATAAAATAATAATGATAATAATTATATATAACATAATATATATAATGATAATAGAAATAATAATTATATAAAAATAAATAATAATAATAAAAGAACAACACTGGAAAGAGACTACTCTGCTGGAATCCCCAAAATTTCTTCCAGCTGTATTCCACTTCAAGTACTACAGGTAAAGTAATATTTTTTGATGTATTACATACTACATACTGAAAATTAGCACTCCATTAGCATTCCATTGCTTAAATTCATTTAATATTGCCAACACACACTTTCAGCTGTGCTTCTCTAATAACCTTTAATGTTTCAACAATTAAGAGCATCCACTTGCTTGATCCATTTCTCTCTCACACTGTCTGCTAAAGTTTAACATATGTAAGAGAATAACAACATAGTCTCTATTCATATCAGCATGGAATCTGTAGGTAGCACCACTGCAAAATCCCTCTTTCTGTCACTAAGAATTTTAATCTTAGTTATTATTATAAGTAGCTTCTTAAGAAGCCATTTATAGAGCTGACGCAAATGTCATTACTCACTGAAATCCAAGCGTATGAACTAACAGCAAACGATGGCAATTATCTTCCACTCTGCAACCTGACTGAAACAGCACATATGGTATATGAAAAGCCAAGTGTTGCAGTGTTATACGGTCCATTCTACCAACAGCTGAAATAGCTATCCTTCAGATCCTTAAAACAACAGAACTACAACTCTCTAGCAATTCTCACTGAAATATTTATTTAATTATTTGATATAAAATCTGAAGCCTAAAACCAGCTTATTGGCCATTTTTAATTTGATTTTCCACATCAGTTTACTGGGAAAACTTAAAACAGTAATTAAAGCCTAATAGTTTGCTGAATAAAACCAAGCTTGGGTTGAATATTCAAGTCATTTGTCACAGCAGCTATTCATCACTGGCTGAGCTCTGTCCTCCATCAGCCATCTCCTCTGGGACAAAGGACTCTATAAAATCTTATCTTCATTTTATTTTTAGTACTCCAAATTTGGCTGTGCTCATTTATCCTTTGACTTTTCCTTTATCGCTGATGAAAATATCCCCCTCAAGCTAAAAGAGCACACAGTGACTAAAACCACCTGGGCTTGGTGGGCCACATCCCACCCAAGGTGCTCAAGCTGGATTCCAGCTATCCTGTCTCCAGCCCAGGGGTGAAGAGGATGCTGCACTGGGCTCCAGCCATCATGCTTCTGCTTCATACTGCCCCCAGGGGGGACTCTCAAAAAGCTTTTGTCAAAATTGTTCATCAAAGGCCTGTAAGGCAAACTAGGCAAGAGAGAAAAGGAGGAATGCCTTTGCCTGGGTAAATAAGTGACTGAAGACATAAAAGGGAGGACAGGAAGACAGCAGGCCAGTGTTCACAGGAGATGGGTATCTCCATGGAACATCTCAAAGTCCGGGCTGTTTTATATATCCATAAAAGATGTGGAAATGGGTAACAGCAATGAGGCTAGAAAGGTCACTGAGACAAAGTTATTCAGTAAAGCAAGGACATGGGAAAAATAATGATAAATCACAGAAGAACCACATGAGATAGAGGGAGTGGGTCTATAAAACAGCAAATGAAATTCATATTAGTGGCAAACATGAGGAAAGAAAAGAAAAAAAACAACCTCACATATAAAATAATTAGTTCCAACTTGACAACTCAGGAGAGAAGCACCAGAGTATGAAAGAGTTCCATGAAAAAAGTCATCTCTTACCCCTCTACTCAGCCCTGGTAAGGCCATATCTGGAGTACTGTGTCCAGTTCTGGGCCCCACAGTTCAAGAGGGATGTGGAGCTGCTGGAGAGAGTCCAGCGCAGGGCGACTAGGATGATCAGGGGCCTGGAACATCTGCCCTATGAGGAGAGGCTGAGGGAGCTGGACCTGTTCAGCCTGGAGAAGAGAAGGCTGAGAGGGGACCTGATCTGTGTCTATAAGTGCCTCAAGGGAGGCAATGAGGAGGATGGGGCTGGCCTCTTTTCACTGGTGGTCACTGACAGAACCAGAGGAAATGGCCATAAATTGAAGCATAAAAAGTTCCACGGGAACTTAAGGAAGAACTTCTTGACGGTGAGGGTGACAGAGCACTGGCACAGGCTGCCCAGAGAGGTTGTGGAGTCTCCTTCTCTGGAGATCTTCAAGACCCGCTTGGATGCAGTCCTGTGCCACGTGCTCTAGGTGGCCCTGCGTGTGCAGGGGGGGTGGACTAGATGACCTCTAGAGGTCCCTTCCAACCTTAGGCATTCTATGATTCTATGATCTCACTACACAGAGCACTTAAAACAAAAATTAAAAATAATAATTTAAATAAAAAGAAATAGAAGCTTAAAAACTGCTAGGCAAGAAAGAGAAAACAAAACAACCCTATGGCAGTGCAGAAATTTATGCTTGGCCTGCACTGCATGTAATTCTCTTACCCTTATCGCACAGAAGATATTTTAAAGCAGGAAATGCTTCAGAGAAGGGCAGAAAGTACGATCAAGGACATGGAACAATTTCCATTTGAGAAGCATCTGCGTAAGTCAGAAGCCTCCAACCTAGAAAGAGATAACCAACTGCCATAAGAGTACTCAAGTTAAAAAAGAGGGAACAAAATCTGCTAGCAGAAGCCAGATTCAAAATAAAGCAAAAAGTAGTTTTTCATGCTGCAGGCAGGCAGCTTTCTTGCCAGAGAATAGTCAATGAAAAAATTCACACAGGTTCAAGGAAAAACAGGATAAATGTTTGGAAAACAGGCTTATCTAGGGTTATTAAATAGACAAAAATTATATCCTTCTCCGGAAATGTCCTGAGCTGAAAACTGCTAGAGAGTTCTAAGGACACATGTCACATTATCCCTTATCCCTTTTTTGCTCCTTTTCTCCAGACATCGCAGATATTGACTGCTACCCTCCTACAGTGAATTAACCCTTGATCTGACTCACCATGGCCATCCCTACGTGCTCAGACCACGCTGCAAGGGCAGTCCCCTCCCTTCTCACTAACAGACATACAGCTAAATTCATTTGTCACTTTTACAGTGGTCATTCAACCAGACTGGAGTGGGACTTCAGATAGGTTTTTAGATGTTTCAGTCTGAAAAACGGCTGACCTCGAGAAATTATATCCTGCCATAAGAATTAAGACCTTAATGAAAGGTATTTCCTCTAAGACTTCCGAACAGCATGTTGTGCAACACAAAAGGCACAAGCACATGCACTGTGATGGATTTCTCCTTATACAAATGAGATTAATACTATAAATCCTGAAGGATCATCCCAAAGAAAAACAAAACAAAGCAGAACTCTTCTGATAGTGTTAAAATATCCTAACAGTTGCTATGTACACTTTACAAATGTAAGATCTGGGTTTTTAGCTCTTCAGCAGACTTGTCTCATTCTTTGGATACTTCTCATGTTATTAAAATGGTCTATGGGCCCTTTTACTCAAACTAAAAGCAGTATTCTGCCCAAATAATTGTCTTAGGTGGTTGGTCTAGGAGATGTTACAGCTTGACTACACCCGCAGAAGAATAGCTTTAAATTCTAATGTAGAAAAATACTACTGAAGGTTGCAAAGTGTACAAGGTGTCTGCTGCACACAACCACATTCTAAGATATGAGATTTCCTCAGCAGACCTTAGGGACTAGGAAGAAAACAGGTAAGAAACACTCCTCTGCCACAGGCCCATCATGATGAATTGGCTTTCTTGGCAAATTCTTCTATTACTGCAAAAACGACAGCCAAGCCCAGCTCAGCTTCTGAGCATCTGCTACAGCTATATTGTAACACTGAACTGAGGCAGCCTGGAGGAAGAAATGGAGAAGATAGCAAAAAAAATTGGCAGTTACAAAAACAAGACTTCAATGAATCCTTTTCATTTCTGCTATTTTAATTACCTGCTCACAGTGCCCGTCCGCACTGCATGGAAGGGTGACTCTCAGAGCAGAACACCGTGTTGCCACCTAGGAGTGCCACAACTGCAATTAGTTCATCTAAATACTATGAGAATTGCAACAGCCACCTAACTTTTACACCATAACTGCTAGAAATTTGGATAGTTCTTTATTTATTGAGAGAGACACAAAAGGAGAGAGGGAGGATAGGAAGAGTGATGGAGTGTCACAGAAAGACCCAAGATGCACAGTGAAATATTTATTTAGAAGATTTTTAGAGCATTTATAAACAATAGACACATATACTTCAGAAATAAAGATTTTTGGGGGGATAGAGTGTAGATTAGAAGGGCTTTTCTACAATGAGCAGTGTATACCTACCCTAGTTGTATTATTTCCAGTGATTTTATTCAATTTTGTAAAGTTATTGGCAATGTCTATATCATTCTTTTTAAGTGAATGAATGTGTGTTTTTGGTGGCATTTAAGTGTAACTGGAATATAGAATATATCATAACAAGACTCTAACAAAACTCTTTAATTTGTACCTACCGCATTGCATTATGCAAGGAGTGTAGCTTTTTCAAATATCTTGATTTTTTGAGGTTACTTGTTTTAGGTAATCTTTCTAATTAAAAGGAAGCAGTACTCCAGTACCTACTACAAGATAAGAGCTTAATTTCTGTTTTTTATTGGTATCAAAGAAGTCTTGACCTTGAACTTTAGCTTTCTATGTCTCAAGGCGATGCTCTAATTCCTGAGTTAGTAACTGTCCCAGATAGGGTCTGCAAACGTCTCTCCATTTAAACCCGACGCTGGAGATTTTCCACTGAAGCAAACCACTTATTCAAATGACGTAAGCTTAGATTAAAATTGCCGCTTAGCTTTGTGCTGAAGAGAAAACAAAATCAGCAAAACAACATAAGCCAATAAAATTCCTGAGGTTCGCTTTCCATACACTCTTATATCTTAAATACACAGATATTAATACAGCTGAATGAGAACGGTTCTTCATGCCAGTGAAGCAAAAGAACTCCCAGTTCAAGTGAGTTATCCTTATCAGACAGTTTTCCAACCACACTGTGCTTTTTTAAGGCAATGAAACCTGAAAGCATAACTGATGTGGCATGGATATTACTGGTAGCTGAAATGGCCTTCCCCTTCCATAGCCTCACACCTTTTGCGAAAACTACACTATTTGCATGGACTAAGGACTTGGCAAGTGTAACATATTTTAGTGACTGTCAACTATACGTATTCTATAGCAACTAAATCAATAAAAGTACAAGTGTTTCAGCTATGTTCAGCATACACAAAGAAATTTTCTGCTGACAGGGAGGAACGATATAAGGCTGGAAGGCCTATGGAAATAAGCTTCTTAAGAAACAGCTGTGACAGGTTTAAGTACAAGGTCTGTACATAATATTCACATCCATTGGTTCACTTCAGAGAGTAACATATTTTAAGAATTGAACATGCTTGCTGTGGAAGAAGCATTAAGCATGTGGAAGTTTGCTTAAAATGTTGTTTGCTTCATTCTCCTTCAGGAGAATTTGAAAATCATAACTTTCAAGTACCTAATCTTGCAACAAGGCTGTGTTTGCGCCGTAGCTTTTTGCATGCAATTTTCCCTTTTTCTTCCGTAAAGAAAAAAAGCACAATGTTATTATCTAAAACATATGCAACTCCCAAATGGGTCACTCTGTTCAGAGAAGCTGAAGGTGCAGTGTGAGCGGGACTGCAGGACCAGTCCCAGCAGTGGCAAAAGTAGCAGCAGAAGATGCTGAAGCAGTGAGCGCCCTCTCCCTGGAAGGCCGCCCAGGGCCCAGCCTTCGGATATTTGCTGAAGCGCAACCCAGGCGCCTGGCTCATATTGCCCAAGCTAAGGAAGATGATACCACCAGGTGACACTGCCAAAGAAAAACTGATCGTGAGGCAGCCCTAAGCATGACCTTCTCCTCTCCTCTGCCTGCAGTGGCTCCAGCACCTGTACCACAGGTTATAACACGGCCTTCATCAAGACATCCTTCTAAAAGGACACTCTTCTTAAACATGCTTCTCAACTCTGAATTAGTTTTCTAGTAATAAAAAAATTAATCCACTGTCTTTAGTAATTCAAGAGAGATCAAAGTAATAGAAACCAAAATTTAAAAACAGCATCAGGAATCGATTCCCAAAAGAGAGGACAAACTTGATCACCAACCATAAATTCATCAACACTTGCAAAGCTGAAGAAGTTCCCAATAACTGTTACGATAATTACAGCACAACACCATGAGTCAAAATTGAAAACTGCCTTCTTATCTCTTCAAGAATTTCAGCCATAGTTACATTGAAGCCAACACAGACAGAGAATGTGCACAAAACCCTAAAAGAGCATTTTCTTTGGTAATCTGTGAGATCATGAGGACCAGATGGCAGCCCCTTCGGATGGGGCAGAAGGTAGATTGGAGTTTTAATCAGGTCTATGAGCCATGAAAACCAGAAGTTAGGTAAGGCAAGCTCTGCGTCTCACACAGTGCTGCCATCTCAAAATTTTATTCAAGGTAACCTCAACATCCTGCAGCTCCTAGAGTCCCACTGCCTGTAGTCTTGTTCCTACAAACTTTCTATGCCTTTATTTTTATAGGAAAAAAAAATCCCACAAAAATAAAGGGCAAGTTTTTATAGCAAGGCTGGAAGACCTGCAAGGTTATTCCAAGAATTTCTCCAAGACCACCCAGGGAAAAATAATGGTAGAAATGATCTTGTGCAATTTTAACAACTAACTTTGAAGCACCTAAATCTAGTCTTTATGAGCAGTGGAGGCAGGTCAAGCACTTACAGCTGGTGATTCATTTCATCCTTAAATAAATCTTCCAATCTCCTTTATTGTCCTCCTGAGGTGCCTGTTTCTCCTTATTGACTCAGAATGAACCTTTAATATCATTTTAAGTCTTAGAAACAAACTCTCAGGTCACTTAGATTGATCAAGAATCATCTAGATATAAAAACAACACTGATCTCAATTAAAAAAAACAAACATTATTACTTTCCAATCAACATTTATCTTTTATAATGATCAGAATCAAGAACATAGTGAGTAGCTACTTCTTTGACATCTTAAAGAAAATACATCCTACCACATTATAACTATGCTGCAGCAGATCAAACTATTAAACACTGTATAATTCATTCACTATTTTTCAGTATAAATGATTTATGTTATAGATAGAAATTTGACCTATTGCAAAATCTTTTTCTTTCCCATAGCCAATACATCTAATTTATAAGAACAACGCAACAAATACTAAGTAACTTAACTGCCAAAAATAGTGGTAATCTGGGGAGTCACCGTGCCTCAAATCGCAAGGTCAGTCAATAAATAACCAAGACTGGAACAGATGGTGGGCTGCCTGCTCTGGGTTGTCTCTATACGCTGGATAGGAGGAGTCCTGGAGGGAACCTGCGCCATGTGTGGAGGATTCCTGTGCTAAAGTATCTCAACCAATGACCACTAGTAAGTATAGGTATCACTTGCTACAGCTACAGACCTTCCTCACCACTCCTTTTCCATGCACTAGGGAAAAGAGGAGTAACAGAGACCGTGTGTTTTGTCTGTTCCAGCCAGCCAGGACACCATGATAAAACAATTTTCACAACTATGGCATATACAGTAACAGAAGACACAAATATGTGGACATCCACAAAAAGAGCAATCAATTTGCTCAAAGTCATCACAGTGAAAATAACATCAAGTCTTAAATGCCTTAAGTAAACAGAATAACCTAAATCTCAATTCTAACTGGAGTGCGAGTACAAGACAGAGAGAGAAATTAAGAATACAGTGCAGTTTCCGTTAACTGTATTACTATTCTAACAGAATAAAGAGATCGCTGTAAAGAGATTCAGCATTACAGTTATGGTGGAGGTAAAATATTAAATAAACTTACTCTAGACTTACTGTAGAATTCAACATTTTGAACACATTCACTATAATGAAGGCTGGTAGCATTGCTTGCTACAAGGAATGTTGTTCTTATTAGAAAACTTTTTTCAGTTACTTAAGTTTATCTTTTGGATGCAAGGTTTCTGTGCTGAGTACCTCATTTAGTCAGATTCCCATAGGAATATTTTAACCTTCAAATTTCAGAACCATTTCTATATGAAAAAAAAAATATGAAAGCTCTTTATATTCAAAACTTACTACAGCCTCTTTTTTCGAGGGAGGCCACTGCCATCACAACAAAAGTCCTCTCTCAAGACTATATAAACTATATTTATTAATATTAAAATTTCCTCTCCTCACTTTCCCACACACCAATTACAAGTGGTCCCAACAACTGAGGCATGAAAACAATCATCCTCTTTCAGATTTCATTGGGGTTTAGACCTCATAGAAAGCTACACACTGCCTTTCTCTACTGTAAAAGAAAAATAGGACTAAATCATAAATAAGGATAAAAAATGATGTTCTTAATCCTTTTACTTGCATTTTTATTGCACTATGTGCAATAATCCCCAAACTTCCACAGGCTCAGACTTCAAGCTTCCTCAGTACAAAATCTGCAACTCTTTCCCACTTTCAAGGAGATGTTTTAATGTTGGCGGAAGGAAATCAAAAGCTCTTCGAACTTACTCGGAAGTAGTCGCTGCAGGCTGCCAGGACCGCTTTATGCGCATGAAATTTCTGCTCTTCGGCAACCAGGGTAATATCGCACAGGATGCCATCGCTGCGCTGCTGGTTCAGGGCTGCCAGGACAGCATCGTTATGAGAGCTGGACTGGCAAAGCCTCTGTCCTGTCAACATTTCCCGAACGCTGAAAATGTAAAGGGGTGGTGAAAAAGAGGTGAAAGGTTTTATCAACAACTGCAGAAAAGTGAATTTTATCAGCAGAATGTAAAAGCTTTTTGCAAGACAAGACTGTTCAGTAAACTGCACAAGAAAGAGTCATGACTTCGATGAATAGTAAATAAAACTACTATTTTAAATGCAGCTTTCTTTCAGCCTCTATTTTATTTTTCAATTTTAAAACCCTTTTTTCAATTCAATGACCAAAGTGGAAAAAAAAAAGTCAACTCCTTATCCTTTATCAGAGCAACATATGTAGAATGTACACCCACACAAGGCACTTTAAACAGATCTTATGAATGAGAAAACACTGATTTATCAAATGTTATGTGTCTATTTTGTCCCTAAACTAGTGGTCAGCAGCTAAAAAGACCAGGCACCCAGGTGTGCCCATGGGTGTTAACCACTCAAACTACCAGGTTTGTAGTATGTCAGGTCAGTGGAAGGTTCTGCAGAAAAGCAATTGGATGAATGAGCTTTGCTCTGTGTATTGCATAAAAGTGCTCCCAAAAACTAATTTAGTTTATAAGTTCAAAATTCTCTGCCGAGACAATAGGCAATACAAATACAGGAAAAGGGCCAGACTAGCAACTACATATGGATGATTAAGACACCATAAGACGGAAAGAGGAAGAATGGCAGAGAGGATGCTTAGAAACCATTTCACAGAAAGGGAAAGAGTACTGTATGTCCTGAATACTGGAATGTTCTGCACATCCAAAATCTAGGCTCTGGCTGCATGACTGAAAAATGTCAATTGCTTCCACCATCAAAAATTCCAAGTATAGACAAAGGCATAAACAAAACGACATATGAAAGACTCAGGAGACCCAAATCAATCACTTCCCTTTGCTGAAGATGAATGGCAAAAAGAAAGCAAGCTCTTGCAGGTAATAGTGTAGTGAATATCTAATGATATTCATATTGGATAGCACATAATGATATCTAATGATATTCATATTGGATAGCAAAAATTACTATGTCATACTTTCAGTGCCTGCTAACAGATGCTGTGGTAAACATATATGGTACCATACCTGAGACGCCTCTCAGACGGCATCTTTCAGCTTCGCTCTTCTGAATATCAAATCTTATAATCCCGTCGAGAAAGCAGCAAGCATTCCAGCTAGAGGGGCAGAAAGGAGAGGCACATTAAAATTCAAGGCATACACAGCCTTAGCCTTGAAGATCAATATTTCCAGGACATGTAACTCAAGAGCAACTTTTTCCAGGTCATCTGTTTCAGAAGACAAAACAAAGTTTCGCATTCAGCTAATCTATATTGACTAGATCGACTGCAGCGCGAACAAGGTTTTTCCTCCAGTCTGTTTAGGGAGAGCACACGTCACCATCTGAACTTCCTGCAGCTACTGCCACTGAGATATCTCTCTTTTCTGCAAACTCAAGGACACAGACTACTTAAATGGGATGGGAAAGCAGTGGGGGAAGTATCTTCCCATCAAACCAATTTGAAGAGTAGGCCAGAGGTATCTTTTCACATTTGCTTACTTTCCTGAATATCCAGGGCTTTGACCAAATACCACTGTCAACTTTTGTATATATAGACCCTTTAGCTAATGCAAACAGTATGGTCAGACCTGTTAACTCATTTGGATTTCTTTAAGGTCAAAATATTAAAAACACAGTAACAATAAACCTACTAATTTGTGAGGCCCACCTCAAGGATAGCAGTACAGGATGCCTTGTTAGCAGATAACCAGCCTCAAGGACAGCAGTGCAGGTGTCTTAGCAGCAGATAAGGAACAAAACAAGAAAAAGGGCAGAACTGCAATTGCATGGCTGTTGCGTGATCCAGAAGCCGATTGGATAACCTTGCACATAATTATTCAGACTATTGGCTTGTTTAGCAACTGCCCTTCGCATGCTTTTCTGCAAATGAGGAGTTATATCCGTGACAGTACAGCGTGTAAGTTGTATCTAATGCTCAATAAAGGGTCTTTGGTACATTATACCGAAGTCCATTTCATCCTATGCTACAAATGATGCCCTAACAGGGACATAACACTGAGGAGGCTCACAAAGTCCAAATCCAGCAGCACAGCCCAGCTGGACCAGGAACGGAGCAGGAAGAATGCTGGTGTGCACCCAGCACCTAATTACAAGGGAGCAGTTGGGAACCATGGGAGGCGGAACGTCTCAAGAGCAGAATCGCAGCCTGGACGTGCTGTAGCACATGATGTGCAAGCAGAACCAGGTAGTTCCCAGGAAAGACTTAGTAACTCTGCTACAGTGGATCCAGAAGAAGGTGCCTACCTTTCCAGAAGAAGGCACCTAGCAAGAGCTGTGAGAAGATCTCAGAAAGCGCCTTAAGGAGGCAATGGCAGATGGTGATGCAGCCGCAGTAAAACACGTGACCACCTGGTGGAAGATTATGTTTACCCTGAAGGCAGTGCGGGCCCCTCCGAATGATAAGACTGATCAGAAAGAAACACCACCACCGTCGACACTAACGTATGAATGCGTGGCTGACCCCCTGATTGATGATCTGTTTTACCCTGGCCCTGTGGACCCGGAGAAGGCACCTGATCTGTATCCACTAGACTCGGATCACAGGGATGTAAGAGGGAATCGGTGGTCGGATCACTGGGAAATGTTTAAGGGAGAAGCAGTTTGGCAGGGGGCACTTAGAGATGTTAATGGGCACGCCAGTTGTGCGCCAACCGAACGCGCCCCCGCAGTGGGAGGCGTTGCCATATGAGGCTGTAAAAGAGTTGCAGAAAGCGGCCAAGGAGAGCAGAATATGATCANTGCAGTGGGAGGCGCTGCCAAATGAGGCTGTAAAAGAGTTGCGGAAAGCAGCCAAGGAGAGCAGAATATGATCAACTGTAACTATGACTGTTAAAGTATATAGCAGACAGTTATATGTTAACCCTGCATGATTGGAAGTTAATATTGTGCATGGTTCTAACTCCTATGAGCTATTGTGTACAGTTAGCAGAGTTTAAGGAAAAGTCCACATTGCAAACTATGGACAGTGTCTCACAGGATGTGCTGACCTTGTACCAGATGTTAGCTAGGGAAGACCCTCATGCTGCCCCACAAATGCAGGCTGGTTATTAGTGGCCAGTATATGCGCAGATTAGGGATTTGGCTTTGCGTGCGTTGCGACACATGCCAGATGCTGGGCCTAAGACTGCCCAATCATTCGCAACAATCACTCAGGGCCCCACAGAGGATTACTCAGCATTTCTAGATCGAGGTCTGCAAGGGCCTTAGAATGGCAAGTTCAGCATCCAGATGCTCAAGAAATGCTACTGAAACAACTTGCCTACGATAATGCAAATTCAGAGGCCTTGAAATCCTTCTATTGCTGACATGATTAGAGCCTGCCAGAACAATGGTACAGCAGAGCACTGTGCCAATGCACTGGCTCTGGCCCTTGGTGCACATCTAACGACACAAAGCCAGTTCTCAAATTCAAAAGAGGGAGTTGGGAAGTGCTTCAATTGTGGAGAGGATGGCCACCTTAACAAAAGTTGTCCCAAGTGGTCAGAGAGTAAGCCAGCCCCAACCCCGTTATGCCTGCGCTGTCAGAAAGGCCTTCACTGGGCTAACGAATGCCGGGCTAAGCTTCACAACAGTGGTCAGGCCCTGGGGCCACTGTCGGAAACGGGGGTGAGGCCATGCACCCCCATGACTCACAGGAATGCAGGCAGACAGCAATCGAGCGCTCAGCCAATACACTGAGGACAGCCACAAGAGGGAGCGCAGGCCTGGATTTGGCCACCTCCCAAGACGTAGCTTTGCATGATACTCGTTATGGTAATTCCCACCGGGGTGTTTGGACCCCTGGGCAAAAACTGATAAGCACTCTTATTAGGACATCCTCTACAGCAAGGATGGGATGTTTGTGCTACCTGGAGTTACTGGTGCTGATTACACGGGGGAAATCCAAATTATGGTTTGGACTCCTGTGCCCCCATGTTATATCCCTGCAGGACAACTAATTGCTTAGTTAGTCCCCTTTCTGAGCCCTCCAATACAAGGGCCAGAGCTAAAAAGAGGATCACAGGATTTTGGGAGTACAGAAGAATCACAGATTTTCTGGACTCAGCAAACTATGCAACAAAAGCCACTGTTGACATGCACCATTAACGGAATTAAACTTACAGAGCTTGTAGATACAGGAGCAGTCGTTTCCATTGTGCAAACCAGTGACTGGCCACCCCACTGGCTGACTAAAGAGAGAGCAGCTACCATTATACGAGTCAGAGGTATGCAACGGCCACGGCAAAGTACACACTTGGTCACAGTATTGGGTCCGGGCGGCACTATAGGGCGCATTGCGCCCTTGTATTACCTACACCACGTACTCTCTGAGGCCGTGGTTTGTTAGGACAGCTTGGCATGACCTTATGTGTAGGTTCAACCAAAGAGGGCTCAACAGTTTTTCAATAGGGGCCACTGGCAGGCCACTAGCCCAGGAGCAGCTTATCCAGCTCACCTGGTTTACAGACACGCGGGTATGGGTTGACCAGTGGCCCCTGTGTAAAGAGTGGCTGCAGCAGCTACAGCTGCTGGTTGAACAGCAGTTAGCAGCAGAACATTTACAACCAACTAATAGCCCCTGAAACACTCCCATTTTTGTTACTCCAAAGAAAAATGGTAAATGGAGAATGCTACATGACTTACACACGGTTAATGCTGTTATAGAGTCTATGGGTGCCTTGCAACCTGTATTATCTTCACTGCCAGCAGGATGGCCTTTGACTGTCATAGACTTGAAGGAGTGTTTCTTTACTATACCATTGCATCCTCAGGATCCCTCTCAATTCACATTTTCTGTGCCCTCTCTTAACTATTGTGAGCCCATGCACGGGTATCATTGGACTGTATTGCCACAAGGGGTGGTTAATAGTCCCACTATTTGTCAGGCGACAGTGGCAAAAATGTTGCAGCCGATTAGGCAGAGAAATCCTGACATTTTCATCTATCATTACATGGGTGACATTTTAATTAGTGGATCATCACTGAAAGCAGTTGAGCAAGTTTCTGAACAAATACAGTCTGCAGTAATTGTAGCTGGACTGCAAACTGCAAAAGAAAAAGTACAGTAAGTAAGCCCCTGGAATTATTTGGGATGGTGAATAACAGATGGTGAAATTCAACCTCAGCAAGTAAAAACTGGAGCTGGGCAATAAGAATGCTCAATGATTTACAAAGGCTGTTAGAAGCCATAAATTGCATTCGGCCGATGATTGGCCTCACAAATGAGGAATTACGGTCTCTCTTCTTGCAGCTTCAAAGGGATCCGGATTTAAACTCCTCACAACAACTGACGGAGGAAAGTCAGTAGGCCTTAGCAGAGGTAGCATATGCAATTGAGAAAAGACAAAGTTATAGAATCCAAAAGGAAGTAGAAATTGACTTTATTATTATACCTAACAGTTACTAACTGCTGCCTTGATGCAATGGGATGTATTGATGGCAGATCCGCTTCAAGTACCAGAGTGGATCTTTTTGCCTCACAGGCATTCAAAAACAATTATCACCATAGCAGAGCAGTATGTGCATTTAGTTCAAAGAGGGAGAGCCTGCCTTTGAACGCTGAATGGTAGAGACTCAAGAGCCGTTTACCTCCCTGCGACAAAGGAGATCCTGCAGTGGCTACTAGCTGAACATTTGCCTATGCAAGCAGCTTTAGCAGATTTTTCAGGACAGATAAACATTCACTATCCTCCACATAGGACGTGATCCGAGCTTCCAAACATTCCCTTACTGTCAAGATCTCTTTGGCAACAGACTCCCGTCTCAGCTATTACTGTCTTTATAGATGGAACTGGACAAACTAGTAAGGCAGCTATTGCCTGAAAACCTCGGCAAACGAGGAATGGCAGACAGAGGTGCCAATGGAGGTACCTGGTTTGACACAGGTGGTGGAGCTGGTAGCTGTAATCACGGCATTTCAAAAATTTGCAATGGTAAATCTTAACATTGTGACTGATTCTGTATATGTCCAGGCGCCTAGTAAAGCACCGGAGGGGGCTGCACTCCGAGAAGTTGCCAACTCTCTGCTAATGGCCCAGCTGCAACACCTATGGGCATTATTAAATTGACGAAGTAATGCTTATTTTATCACTCACATACGATCACACACCACTATGCCAGGACCGTTAGCCAAAGGAAACGGAATGGTAGATCAATGTACTATGGTAGCAGAAGCTGTGCCTGACTTATTTCAACAAGCCAGGCTGTCGCATGACTTTTTTCACCACAACACGTGAGCTTAGTGAAGCAATTTCAGTTAACTAAGAATCAGGCACATCGGATCATTCAAGCATGTCCTAATTGTCAACGTATAAGTGCAATGCCATCTCAAGAAAGTGTTAATCCTCAAGGCTTTATGCCCTGTGAACCATGGCAATCAGATGCAATTCACATAGGAGAACTTGGACGACTGAAATATGTTCACGTTACCGTAGATACATATTCGGGGTATTTAATGGCAACTGCACATACTGGGAAAAAAAAGTCGAGAGGCTTATAAACCCTGATTAAACTGTTTTGTGGTTATGGGTGTCCCAAAAATGATAAAACGGATAATGGGCCCGCATATGCTGCCAAGGTCCAGGAATTTATTAAGCAATGGGGTATTCAACACATCTTTGGCGTTCCCCATTCCCCTACGGGGCAATTACTGAACGTACTCATCAGACTTTAAAAAATATGTTAATTAAACAAAAAGGGGAAACGCAGGGAGATGGTCCTCAAGAGAGATTAAACAAGGCTTTGTACGTACTTAATTTTTTAAATTGTAATTTAGCAGAAGAAAGTCGAATCTCTCAGCATTTTGGTCAAGTTGGATAACTTTCAACTGAGGCCCCGAGTTACAATAAAGACCTAGTCACAGGGAAATGGGAAGGCCCTAAGGACCTAATAACCTGGGGAAGGGGTTATGCTTGTGTTTGGACAGACAGAAGACCAAGATGGGTCCCTTTGTGCTGTGGAGCCTTTATCCCAAGTGGGGTCAAACAGCCCAGAAATGTATGGGTAACAGTAGCAAACGCGACAAATCTCAAACAACCCTGTGCTTAGCCATGTCAACGCCAGACAACTCTTTTAATCTATCTAACCATTCAGTATCTACCCATAGGAGCATCCAAGAATTAAAAGAATTAAACAGCCAGATCCAAGACGATCAAAACTGGGACTTGTTAGGAATATTCACCTGGTTAAGATAATTGGGGCCTTGGGCAACACAAGCTGTAAAGTTTCTGATTATTGTACTAACTGTATTGTGTTTATTGTTAGTATGTCTGCCTTGTTTCTTATCAGGTGTTCAATGATTGATTGATCGATCATGTAATCAAGTTATAGCTGCTCAAATAAAAACAGTTATGGCAATATAACAGTTGAATAAACAAGCGGGAGATGTGGAGGCCCGCCTCAAGGACAGCAGTACAGGATGCCTTGTTAGCAGATAACCAACCTCAAGGACAGCAGTGCAGGTGTCTTGGCAGCAGATAAAGAACAAAACAAGAAAAAGGGCAGAACCACAACCACACGGCTGGTGCGCGATCCAGAAGCTGATTGGATAACCTTGCACATAATTATTCAGACTATTGGTTTGTTTAGCAACCGCCCTTCGCATGCTTTTTTAAAATAAGGAATTATATCTGAGACAGTATGGTAAGTTGTACCTAATGCTGAATAAAGACTCTCTGGTACATTATACCGAAGTCTGTTTCATCATACGCTGCACTAATTAGCTTTACTAATGGCTACTGAAGGTAGAAGCTTTTCTTTCTGCTTCCAGATTAAAGTGCTGTCCCCATTGCAGGTGCTATCGGTGGTTTGTACCAATATCAAGGCCAAAACAAGCATCTCTTTGCAGTGTTACTAAGAAAATTAACAAAAAAGGCAATAATGCAGCTCTCTGCTTCTGCTAATTTGCTCTTAATTCTGCCCCCAATCTTAAACCGAGTGGTAGCTTTTCTTTGAAACCCGCTGTGTTTATTCCAGGGAAACAGAGATGTGTGAAGGGAAGGCAGAACTGAGCCATTCCTAAGACAGCACTCAAGCAATCTGCACAAAAGCATCATTAACCACCGCTCCTTGCTACAGTCCTCCATGAAGCAGAGAAAGCTACAGTTGCTACTTGACAGAAAAGCAGAGTGACATCTACCTTTCTGCAAGCACCGTCAACTTGCACAACAGCAGCAGAAACACTAGACAAAAACCCCCAAGGGAGTTACAGTTGTTCCATGCAGATACAATTGTGGATTTAGCTTAGGGGAAATGTAATTTTTCTCCATTTCATTCTCAAAAATGGTGTTTCATAAATTTCAGTCTGGAATAGGCATCTGGCATAGAAAACCACAGTCTGACAGTCAAAGCGTCCAAAAATATATATGCATTATTGGAAACAGAGTTGTATGGCGAAGCGTTAAGATACCCTCATTACTGACATAAGAGCCTGCACAGATGACAGGACATTTTGGTCTCACACATCAGGTATAAAAGAAAAATATATTTCAGTAGAAAAGGTAAAAAGCAAGTATGCTGCCGTGGCTGTTTATTAAGATATACATGGATTACTTAATACAATTTGCTGACAACAAAAGTTCCAGCACCTATTCTTCTATTAACTCTCCTGAAAGAAGTGAAGTCCACTTCACATTTTTATAAACACAACAATGAAAAACTTGATTACAGTTTTCCCTCTTGTCTTCCAACCTGCTAATTCTTCAGTCAAGAGATGTCAAAAGGTCTTGATGTTATTGGTGGCAGCAGGGGAATCCTAAAGCAGCCAGAGACCAGCCTCATCTGTGCAAGAGCGCTAAACTCTCCGGCCCACAAGGAACAGGCAGTGAAAGGAAATGGGACCAGCAGTAGAAAAGCCTGGAAGGGAAAGGGCTCCTTCTAAAGGAGCCCTTCTATCTTCTAAAGGTAGAACTGCTGGATCTGCTTTTAGGAAACAAGATATCCAAACAGTTGGATATTGAGTTCCTTGTCCCTTGCTCCCAGACAAAACCATCCTTCCTAAATGTTGCTATACAGACTGTCTCCTACAAAGTGCTCGTGGAGCGAGCATGCTTCAACGTTTTCTACCAAAACCAAATAGAACAAACACACACTCTGGCAGGATATTATACCAGCTTGCAAATCATTTGAACAATTCTGCATAGTTCTGGTTTAGAAACACTGCATTATTTATTGCACCTCAAAAGTTTTAATCACTGGAAATTCTGGGCTGTTTATTCTTGAAGGAGATCAGCACCTTCTCCTGTCATCTGCATACTATGACCCCAGAAGTGCTACGTATACAAGCCACACACAGGCCAAGGACAGTCAGAGGTCCTTAAGTACTACCTGTGTACCACTACTCAGTATCATATTCAATAAATCTCTTAATTATCTTGTTTTAACATGAGGATCATGGACAAGGCAACAACCTAATAATTATTTTAGAGGCATTTTGCCACTGCAGATGATGCAAAGAGTCCACTCAACTTTCAAATTTATACAAAGATGCAGGCAGGTAATATTTAGATTGAAAGACTAATCAACAAAGATTAGAGTAGACTTCTGAAACAAGCCATAAGTGAGTTGTAAGATTGCTCTAGTTTTCCTATAAATAAGAATGTTCAACTCCAGTTTACAGATCCTGCCCTGCCTATTTAGATGGAGAACAGTGGCCTAGACTCCAGCTACCTCAACAAGAATTCTACCTTTGCACTTCTTTCAAATCCAGAATTTTGCACTCTCAGCTACCAAAAGCTTGGTAATTTTCTAGTTAAGCTAATTTTCTAGTTAGACAGATCTATTTCTTTATGTAAACTAAATTTCTGTGTGCTTTAATGTTTAAATCAGGCTACTGTGTTTCTATTCACTATGTTCAATAACTAAATCAACTTAAAAGATTGGTTTATCAATTTAAGACTTCAGGTTTTTAACAGAAGACTGTAATTCCAATCAGACCCTTCTGTTCTAGTGACCTATTCAATTAGGTCAGAGATTAACAGAGATAAGAGGCAAAGCAACAAACATTTTAGATTTGAGTTACATTCTAAGTTCTCCAATAACTTGAAGAAAAAAAAAGTTTATCCCTTTGAAACACCTAATTCTTACAAGTCTTTGTGGAGGACTAACTGTTGCTCCTATTACATCTCAATTTAAAAAGACTTCCAGTTGTATCACTAATACATTTGTACATTTATATCCAAATAGAGTGCAAAAAAAGTTTCCAAACAAAAACCCAACAATGATGTAGTAAACATTAAAAAAAGCTTAACTATATTCTGAGAAGTAGGAGGGGAAAAGGCGTGAGGAGACATTTAGTTTCCCTGGAAAGCACTATATGCTTTGGAATTTCAAACACAAGGAAGTCAAAAGAAATATCACACAAGAAATATCACATTCACACTGATGGAAACGTCAAATTTAGCAGAACAACATTTGTTCTATGGCAACCTCATAAAATGCCAGTCTTGTTATATATTCTTCTTCTTTGCCTTATGAAGCAGCAGAACAAAAATAGTTTGATGTTCAGGAAATCACGAAGCAACAGGCCACTTTACTTCATCCACAGTATTTTGCCAGGCTGGGCTTCTTCTCTAATCTAAATTAGCAGCATAGATCAAGAATTATTTGTCTAAACATTAAAAAAAAAAAAAAGTTTAAGTACTATTTCATCCCTTAATATAAAATTGGCACAGCATTTATTTCCAGAAAGGAATGCATGCGTTTTCTCTGGAAAATCTTCCATTCATTTAAATTAATGTAATCTTGAGGAATCAATAGCACATTTAAGTTTAACACAGAAGGCATCCAAGGCAACTTGAATGGGGAAAAAATGCAAGAAAAATAGTTCTTTCTTCCCTCAATCCCTTTTAAAATGTGTTTTTTTAAGTATTAAAAAAAATAATAATTTCAGCATTAAAAAACAATTCCACTCAAAGCACTCTTTTTACTTTAAGTTAGAAAATGATAAAAAAATAAGAACACACACTAGCTGCGAAATGAACCACAGTGAGCAGAAGCATCATATTCTTTTCCTGGAGAACAGCAACATCTTCAGCTTAATGTATCATGAAGATAAAGCACTTGGACTTCATTAAATGTAATTTTTCCCTTACTAACTTCAAACAGATGGTTTAAATTTGGCCTTCATGTAGTCTTAAAAGTCTTTATTTAAAAAGTAAATGAAGCCATCAGAAGCACACTGTATGCATTTCCTCACAGAATGAGATCATGGCCTGTCTTGAAAGAGCCTGCCATGGGCTCAGAATAAGAAAACTAAAATACATCCATGGCTATTTTCACTCCTGGTTTAGATCCTTATTCATTGAGCTGCTGGTTTTGTTTTTGAAGTATTTTTGGCTTTAAATAAGTCAGAGTAAATCAGTCTTTCAAGACAAAATTAACTCCCTGTCACAATTAAAGCCATTGTCTCTTCAGAAACAGAACTATCTGTGCTTACTGGTCACCAAGGATGCAGCACAACATTATTTTCTAACACTCATCAGAGCCTTGCTAAATTAATCCGTGCAAAGAGCAATCACTTATCTGCAGACTATCAACTACAGTCATTGAGAAAGGTGACATTTACTGTCCATCACTACCAAAGTGCTGCCTGTCTTTACAAAGCATTAAGATAAACTACAAGGGTAAAGGATGTAAGAGTAGAACTATAATTTTGTATATATATTAGTGTATACCTATTTTCCCTACACACCCCCCACTTAAGCAGGAGATTGTGATGATCTCTTGATAAAGCCATATACAGTTGTGTAACTGAACACAGTATCTCACTGCATATGGCTGAGGAAAGGGGACTATAGCTCCATCAGAAACTGCACACTGCCAATTTGCTACCTTTCAAGAACTCACTTGTTTCCAAGATGCATGTATATTGTTTGACATTTTTATTTTTAAAAATAAAAGCTCTATTTTATACAGATACAATAACCATATTTTAATGTACTATCAGCTTAATATTTTCCAAGCCATTCAGCATGGCTATCACTTAAACAGTCAGCAAGAGGAAGAAGCCCTTCCTTGCGTACCCCACCTACGTACCGTGACCCACGTATCATGGCTGGGAAAGCAACCCTACAATTCACTTCCCACCCCTTCGAAGGCCAGGCAACACACACACGCAGGACCAGAGCTCCAGAAAAGTTTGTAATTCATTTTTCATAGGAAACTTACTACAAATTAAATTTCATTAGACACAACAAATCCTCTTCTCCAATCCAAGGATTTTCCTTCCAGGAAATTTGATAAATTCGTTGAAAAATATGGAAGACTTCTCTAAATAAGGTCAGAGTGATTTATGGAGAGTAACTGAAACTTAACTGTAGGGAGCATAATTATTTCTCCTGCTAACTAGAGAAATCAACACAGAAAAAGACACACAAGGATGAGGTATGTTCTGAAATGTTGTCAACTTCATTAGTACAAGTAAGCCTTGATTTTTAACTGTAAAAAAAAAATCAAGATCATTATAGTAAAGCAATCATTCTTTCTTCAGAGTAGTGAGCCAAAAATGAGAGTCAAAAATACAAGCATGCTTTTGAAATCATTTAAGTTTCCATACCCTTATATCAGACAGGGCTACACAGTATCATAGATTGTCCAGACTCTTCGTAATTAGTTTACATGAACTTTTGCATTTTATACATGTTGAAGCAACCAGACTTTTGCTTAATAATATATTAAGATGCTAAGAATAAATGATTGTTGGTTAAGTTAGCCTCATGTAACCAAGCAGCAGACATGTAAGTAGTCACCATGATGGTAAGACACCATCATGAGAAGATTTATTAACCTAAATATATTCACTGGAAATGCTGTATTTATTTCAACAGAAGTATAGAGAGATGAGACTTTTCCATGGGACTTATGATACTCCCTCAACTTTTTTTTTTTTCAGAAAGAGCATTCATTAAGTTTAAAAGATGACTACGGGTAGTAGCGGATGCTGGGAAGTAAGCATGCACCTTCTCCGAATGACCCCCCCCTAACCTCACTCAGTGGGGCAGAACTACACTCCAAGGTGAATCATATAGCCAGTCACTTCAGAATATTTTAAGTATATTGAAAGTGGAGACTGTAGATAACTCCACCGCATCCACCTTCAGTAGGAAGGGAAGCTGCACAAGCCCTAATAAGAGGAACTTAATGAGGGCAGGCTACCCTGTCCATGAGGTCAGCTAGCCCCAATGCAGTCTTTTGGGCTCTCCAAAACAACATGATCATACCTAGCCTGGACCTTGGGGAACTCACTAACTCCAAACCATGTGTTGAAATTTGGGGGAGAGTGACAGATAGTTCAGCCTAAGACCTTGCCACAGTTGTTCTAAACAGCTTCTCAGTACAAATGCCCAAGTTTCAGACTTGGAAGATGGTGATGAAGACAGGCCGAGATGGCTCTGGTTTTGTTTCTTTCTTCCTCTTTTCCAAAGGGCAAGAAGCTGGTAGAATACTGCACAAAGAGAATTATCTGTGTGAAACAGAGGAAGGGGGATGGATTTGTGTATGGCAAAACCCTAGTATTAAAGGCTAGCTGCCAGGCAAGGGGGCTGAACGCTCAGACCAGCAAAGCACAGAGAAGACCAATGGAAGAGCCGAAGGCAGGGAAGATGCTCAGGTCAAAGCTGCATGCAACAAAATCATCAGACTTAGGAAAAAAAAGCAAACAAACAAATCAGTGTCCAGTGAAGGCCCCTCCCTCTAGATCTTGGAACAGACACTAAGATCTCCAGGTTTCACCTCCTCTTTGTGTAGATGCATCTCCAGATCACCTGCCTTGGCTTTCTTGCTGCCCATGATGCGTTATAATGGATAATACCTGATGGTCGTACACTCCCTTGGGCAGCACAGCTCAGCATTAATGGTTCCAACCACACTGGTTCCCCAGGTGCATGGAATAACTCTTCCTAATTTATTCCAGAAAAAAAGCCAGGTGTGAGAATTTGCAAAGGATTCTTCAAACACCAGTCACACCCACCCATGACGATGAACATGCTGACATGGCCACAGTTTTACATGGAGTGCTAACTATAAGGATGCTTCCTGCACAGTGAAATACCATGCTTATCTTTAAGAAAAGAGGCTGGAAGAGCTTAGTATAGGGCGACATAGCAGAGATGCATATCACATCTTTAATACTGCAGAGGGCACAGCAGTTACCCTTCCACAAAATTGGGATGTGGGGCATGCAAGACCAGAAATTTTAAACTTGTGCAGCTATATCTGTAGGGGCAACTCTTTCTTCTCTCAGCTCCTTTTAGGACTCACTCAGTCCTTTTAGGACTCACTACCTGACCTTTACGCCAAGTTTTCATTAAACCAGCCAGGAGTTTCATTGAAAAGTGCTGTAGGCATCATGGCTACAGACTGAGAGAGCCCCATATGCGTGTCATTCTAGAAGGCAGACGGTTACCCCAGCTATAGCCCCCTGACTGACAGCCTCTCCCAGCCCTCTACTCTGTTTTACATTGTCTTCTGCAGAGGAAAAGAAAATATATTGTTTAGAGAAAAATCTAGTCTTCACTATTATCTTCACTAATCTTTTGTTGTAACCCATTTTATTTTTTTTTTATTTGGCCTATAATATATTTATGCAGTTATTGCCTCTAAAACATTAACCAGCTAAACTAGAATAGAACACAGAAAAGTGTGATCTGAGACATGGACATCTTACTTTTAACTCAGGATGGGTATGAAGGTGCAGATTTACGTCGGGAACTACCTGTACCTGCACTAGCTGTAATTGTTCCCTACTCTCCGAGAGCACAGGCTGCTAGTGTGTTTGAGCCTCTGCAGCATGAGCCCAGGAGGGCCTGGTGCAGTACCAAGCGGCTGTGCAAGGAGAAAAACATCAAGGCACCAAATCTGTCATGGAGGAAAAGAGCTGGCTGCTCTGCCCAACCTGGTGGTAGAACCAGCATAGGTTTATCCTCTAGGAATTCGTTTGGAGCCTTTACCTGGCTTTGCACAAGCACAGACTCCCACGAAGCGTCCTGTACCGGCCACTGCCGTTAACACCTAGAGTATCAACCCAGCAAGCAAGCAAGCCGCCCTCTTGGGGCAGGAAGCACATGGATAGGAGGGAGGGAGGGGAGCTGACGGGTAATAAAAATCTTGCAAGATTCATTTTGAAGATGTATGCTATGCATTTTGTAGTGAGAGTCAGATCTTTGACCACATGTCTAAAGAAACTCACTTTAAGGCAACACCTTGCACTGAAGTACAAGATCAGTTCAATTAAGCTCCAGCAATTAGGTTCTTAATTTGTAGACATCAATAATCTTTCTCACACGAAATTCCACAATTCATACTTAAAATTCTTTGGATATATGCAGATTTCAAGACAGATTGCCTGGTTCAAATAATTTTTTGTGGGGGAGGGGCAAAACCTGCATAAATTCACAAATCATAAATCAGCTAGCATTAACTGTTGATACATTTGGTAGCCCAAAGAAAAGCCAGCGGTATGACAGATCTAAAAATTGCACCACCTTCCATGATGTCTCAGCAATAGCCTCATCTCCACAATGGAAATGGATGTATGCTGCCAAGCTAATACCTTGCAAACTAGGATTTGCAATCCTGGGTGCTAGGATTTTGCAGAGGCAACACCTACACACCTGACATTGTGGAAAATATTTTTAAAAAATCATATTAAAATCAAATATTAAATAAAAATATTAAATAAAATCATTTTAAAATACTCCAGTAGCATTTATTCCTATGATTTTTTAATTGAATGATCTCACACTGCTAATTGTCTTAACAGTGCATTTTATTGCATCCACAAAGTTCTTAGAGAAGTACTCAATAAAAAGTTCTCTGATAGAATTTCATCACAAGAATAAAAACTGCTAAATAAAAGCATCTTGCACAATAGCTCAAGAATCACAAACACTTTCCCTTTTACATAACAATGCTGCTAAGGCAGAAGGACAGGAAACAATTCAGAGTATTTCAGAATTCAGCTCTGCTGAGGGGCCTTTGTGAATTTTGCTAAGTTATGATGGAAGGGAAAGCTCCTGCAAATATGCAATATTCTGAATTAACTCCCAAAACTCTGAGTATCCAATAGCCTACCCAAAGCATACCCTACCATTTATATTAGGTCAAACCTTGCTAACATCAAATTAACCAACTGAATGCTGCTGAATGCCTGCTTTGCTTCANAAAGCATACCCTACCATTTATATTAGGTCAAACCTTGCTAACATCAAATTCATTAACTACACTGAATTCACAGATTAACAGTTTGCATTTCTTTCCATCATTTTATGGTAACATTTCATAGCACGCTAGTAGAAATACTGCAGCATAATTTGTAAAAACAAATGAAATATTAATGGTAGATCACTCCCCCATATGTAGCTAGGTATAGGCCTAGCTATTAGCAAGCAGCTCTCCAAGGGTACATAAGTGTAAAGCATTCCTACTAGGGATGAAAAAAGAGGAAATTAAATCTTGATTAACCACTCATATTGTAATGACCTTGCAGTCATTAGCTGCACAAATGCAGTGCAGCCCCTTATGCAGCGGGAGTGGTTGCTCAACTTCCCCCTTCTGCCTGGGATTTGGGCATGCCACAGGCCTCCAGGTTTGGATCTCCACAGGAATAACCAGCAAGGCAGCTGGGCAGAGTTGCTGGAGGAGACACGCTTACCCAGCATCCATGCAGCACGCTCATGGCGCCAGACCCAGCAGCCACTGAGCCAGGGGCTGCGCTCTCCCCAGCGATGCTTCAGCACAGGGTTCCTGTGGGGCTCGGCATACACCTCTGCAACATCATCTGGCAGCCACGCAGCAGGCAGGCAGGGAATTCACAACAAGGGAATCATGAGTTTCAGATGCGGTAACAGTAGCCTTCAGACTAGGCATAACCCAGAAGGCACTGAATTTTTTCCTGGATATGGCAATACCAAAACTCCACAAAAGAGCCTGTAGAGATTTATTCCCTCAGATGTTTTCCCCAAGGATACATTTAAAGAATCTAAATCTGAAAGACCCATGATGTTCTGAACAGTTCAAAGCATACAGTTAGTATGCTTACATTATATATACTTTTTATTACATTATTATATCAAGAGGCTCAACTGACTAGATCCCATGCTTCTAATTATTTTAACCGTGCATTTTATTTTATCCACAAAGATCTTACATCAGCATTTTAAATTATTTAAAACAATCAGCATGATCAGAGATTACTGTCTTAATAATCACTCTTGTTCAAGTGTAAAGCATTTGATTCCAGCTGCTGTGATCTTTAACACAAGCAAAAGCAACTTTTGCTGACATAAAAGGGACAAACTACTCAGCAAGAAGTGAAGACAAAGCTAAACTGCATATACACCCCCAAAACGAATACTATTTTACATACAATACTATTTTACATTTTTAATTTGCAAGATATTCCCTAAGCTTTATAAATAAAGAGAAAAAATGTAAAAATATTTACTTCACCCATGGCAGGTTTTGTCTTTCCAAAAAATCCTTCTATAAATGGCAATAAATATTTTTCCCCAAAGTTATTTTAACCATTTTTAAAGCACAATTTTAATTAGATTAACCTGGTATGAGCTAACAAGTTTAGATAAGCAGCTTCCTAATCCCTACAATAACCTTCTCCGTGCACGGCACATGACATGCCAGAAATCTAACATTTGACTTAATATTAAGTCTACAGGTACCAATCCAAATTTTTGAGAGATATTGGATTGTTTCATTGTTAATTGTGTTTGTTCCACATACTTTTTGTTATTCAGTCTATTAATAATGTCTAAAAGGCTATATTTCTTTTTCCTACCTTCACAGTCACGAAGTCATCTAATGTATGGCTCCAATTTTCCTAGCTGTTTGGTTCCAAAGAAACCACAAAGCCAAAAGATTCTGCATTGTCTCCATTTGCGAAGACCCCAAAATGGCTTGAGATCATGGTGGAACGGACAAGAAAAAGAAGGCCGGTGGAGAGCAGAAGGGGGGCCACATACGTGGTTGCATGGAAACAGTCACTTTGAGCTAGGAATATACTCTGACGTGACTCAGTGAAAAAAAAAAAAAAAAAACAAAAAAAAACATCAACATAAATACTGAATAAAAATCCTGAAGTTACGATTTGGTATCATATAACAAATTTACCACTACTTAAAAACATCCCTCTCAGATACACAAACCTATACTTCAGCTGCACCACTGGCAACATTCTGCTCATCTAAATACTGGCTACCAATTGCATTTTGTGCAGTAGTATTAGACCAAAAATTATGAGTCTGAAACATACCAATATAAAATAATATGGAGAATAGTTTTCTAGAGTAAGAAATAACCCAACTGATACTAAAAAGAATGATTCCCTTGTATGAAGTGGTTCACAAGGAATCCTTTAGCAAACCGCAATCTTACAAATAATTAGTAACATACTCGAATACAGCAAAGACGACCTCAGAAATACCTTGGGGTGATTCAGAATATTTCTGGCAGAGTTAATGCTGCAGTTGGATAAGTTTTTCACCTTCTTCTGAGGCCAGAGCTGGTTAGAACCATTGCATTTGGTTTCCCGGGGCCTCCCAAGAAGGCTGCAAGCAGAAGAACATGAAAGGCTACTGAATTGTGTCCCACATTTGCAAGCCAGGATTTTCAAGATTCAGAATTAACTTGCTCCTTTTTGTGCACAGTCTCTTCCTACTTTGGTAAACCATCAGTAACAGCGCATCTTTTATTTGTTTTCACTTCATCACAGAACAGCAGTTTGTTATGACTGCTCTCTCCTACACAAAAGCTGGGCAGGATTTCCAGACACCCTTCTGTTTATTTACAGTAAGCTACTGTGAAAATATTTGCTTACTCCATTTCAATGAAAGACTATGGTAAACAAAAACACTAATTTAATACCTTTCAGTGCTCACTGATGGAAAACACTAAGCCCACGAGGTCAACATTTCTTCCTTAAGTAGACATATGTTCAAAAACAGGCAAAGCAACCAGCTGCTGTAATTTCTGAAACAAGTAGAAGTTGAGCAGCAGTCCTGCCTTACAAGATTTCTTTGATTTCCTGATCTGGCTTAGAATATATGCAGGTTTATGTGGGACTGCTTTATACACATATGTGTGCATGCATATACATATATTCCTGCATATGGTACATATACAGAGCAGCTACATCAGAAGCATCCTGAAGCCGAGTCCTATCTCCTGTCTCTCTCTTCTGTATCAAAGTATGACAGAAAGGCAAGGAAAAAATGAATCACAACTTTTACTCAATCATCTGCCTATCCAGAAGAGAGAAGGCATGAATGATGATAAATCCATTAGATTTCATATATTTCGTGTTGTGAGAAATACTGTTGCTTCTGACAGTTAAAAAGAATAAAAAGTGCATACCAGAGAGATACACGCAGAAAATAAACTTAATTCAGACATGATATAGGGTGGTTTAGAAAGCTCTGGGTTTACAGTTGTCAGGATTTTTAACATCTTCTCCTTATTCCGAGACACATCTTCTATTTATTTGGGCACGAGCCCCTGCTTCAAAGACAAACCCTAAAAAGATCTTCCAATTGGAATCTTTCTTAAATTACTGAACTTTAATTAGTATAAAAATGCAATTAGAGAGGAAATGGAAGGCAAGCTTCAGGTCTAAACAGAAGTTGCCCTTGTGGAAGCCCTCATCCTTGCTTTTCCCCTTCATGTACTGTAGCAGTTGTCTCTACCTCTTGATTTCCTCTCTGTAACAACTCTCCTGTCTCCCCCACCAAAAAAAAAAAAAAAAAAACCCACCAAATAAAACCAAACAAAACACCCTTCTCTGCCACTCCAAGCTACATTCTTCTTGTAGCTTTAGGTCACCACAGCTACCACCGCACTCTCACTTTCTTGTTGTTTACATTTTTCCCTTGTCTGTTCAAGGGGTCGTCTGGTTTCCTATGGGCCACTTGGTAATCACCTAGTGACACCTCTCCCATTACCAACCCTCAAGAACAAACAGGACATAAACAAAAGGTGGAATCTATGAAAATTCACTCCTTTGGCTTTGCAACGGTGACTTTAGGTACTCAAACATGGACTAATTAAGAGAGATGACAGCCATGGGAAAGCAATTGCAAAACCAATGTGTACTTCACAGACATTGCTTCTGGTTCCAACAGCCCATTGGGGTTAGACCCCAGACACATTCAGCAGCAGCAGAAGTTCCAACAGACACCTCATGCCAGTGTCCGTAGCCGCCTGAGATGCAGGTATGTGCCCTATGCTACACCACATCCGCTGCATGGGTACGGAAGGGAAGTGGAAAGCTGGGAGTGGTTGTTTTAAACCCCACTAACCACAGACGATAAGACAAGGCTACTAGAGACCTAATTCTCTTCGTGGTGTTGATGCATAAACTAATCAATGCAAATGCAACAGTGCAAAGAGGGACCCTGAATTTATAGAGCCCCTGCAGCAGTTTTCCTCCCTTGAAGATGCCTTAGGGCTGCACTGTGCCAGCTCTGGGATTCTACGGAATAGGAGCACTGCGAGAAGTGCAGCCACACAGGGCTCTCGCGCTACTAGGTTTTGATAAAGCTCTTCTGTCCAAGGCAAAAATAGGTAGCATGGAATGAGACCCCATAAAGCACCGATTAAAGACAGATCCGACCAAAGGTCTTAAAGAAAACAGGCGATCCTAATACAAATCCAACTGCATGCTTCAAAGGGAATATGTGCTTAGGGGTCCAATCACGGAAGAGCTTTGCACATTATAAGATCAGCTTTGGCTGCAGAAACATTTTGAAATTTGACTTGCTTGAGAAGAAAAAGTGGCAGTTGAGCTAATCAATATGCCTGACAGCACAGATGCTGTTAACTCACTAAAGCTCCATGCTTCAGCTCAAGGTATACTTAGATCAAAGTCACAGTTCTTTGCCGGAAAACTCACCTCAGTTCTTTTTTTCTTGTATACACGGAAAATAAACATCACTTTGATTGAAAAAGAGGCTTTCAAAACTAAGAATCATACAGAAAATACAAAAAAGCAAATTATGTATCCCCTCAAAAAGGGAATTCTATTATTGCTGTAAAGACACCATTTATTTCAAGTTTGTATTAGATGAGGGCAGGGGAGAAGGATGTATTCGAAGTCTATTAGTGCTTAAAATATTAACTGTTTGGAAAACAAGTTCAGCAGCACTTTCAGTACTAGTGTTTCAAAAGGCAATCTGGAGAGAGTACAGTCTATATATCCTGGTATTACCCTGACAGATTTTGTCTGATTGGTCTTGGTAAGTCAGAAAAAGTTCCTGTCTAGCTGATTAAGAGCAACAGCCCTTTTAACTTTGTTTCACCTGAAGTGAACTCTGATGGAAAATATTTCAGACATAATAAGGCCATAAGCTCGCTCATGTCCACTTCACAATCCTCCATTAAGCTAAGCAATACCCTTATATATTATATATATATATTTTTTTTTCAAGAGAAAAAACACAAGCAAAAGCATCCAGGACAGAAATCTATTCTAATAAACTCAGCAGAAATGGACCTCAATCATTCCTAGCTGTGGTACCTGCACAGCAAAAGACCTCCATTGCCCAAAGCAGTTGACAATTTATTTCAAGTATATCATTACTGAACAGTGCAATGAAAGATTATTCTAAAGATATAAAAGGATGAGGAAAAATGAAGATTAAATTGTTTAGACTACCAGGGAAAACACACACACACACACTTATACTTTAAAGAAATGTCCTAAATCATGCCAATTCTCAGTAAAAACATAGTAAGTTAGGCTATAACATCACCTCCTCTAAACTGTTAGAACCACCACTCTGCACACAATTCTTATGGGGAAAATAGAGAAAGATAGCTGCCAAAAAGAACATCCTTCAGAACATACTAAGAAATGAAATTACATTTACAATGTTTTTTCCCCATATAAAGCTCATTTTTTACAACTTAGTGTTTTCTTCCACATTAGTACAGTTTATTATCACAGAAATCCTGGCACAAGATGGATTCTTCATCTATATAATTCTTCAGAGTACTTTCAAGTATTACTTGTTCTGAAAATACCTGATTTATTTTACTCAATTTAAATATCCTATTGTTTTCTCATTACACACTTTGGTTTTATGGGCAAGCCTGCTGAGAGCAACTTAATAGCGTCCTAGTGGCACACATGCTGTTCAGACCCTATTTGCATCCATAGCTGGGTCTCATGGGGGAACTACACCTTTCATTTCTGAAACTAGTGGAAACTTCCACAGAGCATCTGAGTGATTCAATGCTCCCCTGACAGTGTAGAGCCCATAAGATACCCTCATGCAGCTCACATGTGCAAAGCCTCTATTCCTAAGGAAGGAAACCAAACACTAGCAATCCACCGAGAGCCTAGTAAAACTCCTCAACGTCAAAACTGAGCTATGACCAAACATCCCATGGTTGAAAGGGCAGTTAAAATACAAGTCTTCCCTCACTGATAAAAAAATATTGACAAGAAAAACAATTCTCCAGTTCTACTCTTGGCCAGATTGCTTAGCAGACAATAGCAAGGAGTTCCTCCCTGAATGGTATAATTTACAGTGGGTTTGTGTTTTTATTTTTTTTAGCGTTTCCAATAAATTCTGGAGTAACCTGGAGTCCTTGTAGGACAGAGCACTCAGGCAACAAGATCTAGACAGATGAGAAATTTAAGGATAATCCCCTAGAATAACAAGAACTAAAGTGAAACAACTGCATGCTTACTACAGGTGAGCATAATTGTAGCATATAACAGCCAGGCTTGCTCAGTTGCTTCTGGTAATACTGCCAACTGCTCTCGCCCGAGTGTTTAATTTTTTCACTTCATCCAATTCCTATTTCTAGTCCAACTTATACTCATCATTTCCTCATACTGGAGTGGCAATAAATTAACTGCCATCCTCAGCCATTGAGTCAATCACAGCGCAGCCAGCCGAATCAATCAGACGGGCCACAGCGGAGCCCTGCATCTCATGTTGAACAGGTTCCCACCACCGCACCGTGGAAACTCGTTTCACACCGATGCCAACCACCAGGCACCACTTCATCAGTGTCAGAAGCTCCATTACACCTCTAGCTGATTTTTACATGCACAAACAGCACACTCTGAAATAAAAAGGAGAGGAAAAAAAAAAAAAAAAAAAAAAAANGCAGCTATGGCTATTTTTTAAGCAAACGTGGAATTTTCTCAGGTCAAATCCAACTCATTTTTCATTGCAAACACACAGTGAAGGTCCACAGAAGTCCAGATTTTTATTTGTTACAAATGCTTATGCTATATTATTCCTTACTGCTAGCTGCAAATTTATTGCTCTTCTTACTATCAATAAAATGATCAGAAATGGGGAAAAAAAAGAATCTTGATTTTAATCCATTTTTGCATGATCAAATTCAAGTCCTGAAGCAAATTAATCTATAACATGAAGCAATGCACAATTTTTAAAGAGGAATTGCCACTTCAAACACAGTTTTTCATGCTCTTCTAACAGAGAAGGGAGACTCAAGGAAGATTTAGAGCTCAGTTAGATGATGTCAGGCAAGACTGTACACCTTATGTTCAGAGCCAATTTAAGTTCAATCACTTCCAAGTCTATTTTCCAAAAATGTCCAGGAATTTCAATTTTGGATAGTCATCTTTACTTCTATGATATCACTTGATTTTTACGACTGTTGAGACGGTGCTTAATCCAACATTCTTTGTGATTAATATAACAGGCTGCTCTAGAAAATGTTAAACAGATAACACTCCTATTTCCATACTAAAATTCTCTTCCTTATAAGCACTTACAATCTACCTGCAAATCTAACTGGTTCCTTTTTCAAGCAATCCAGATGCTACTTCTTTCTCCCCATTTTTCTTGGCTGGGTGGTTTTAAGCCATGGGAATATCACTTTGCCCAGATCAACCAACTCAATAGCTGCCCAGAGGCAAATTTTCTCTGCACGTGAACTCATCAGAAAATTAAATAAAGTAAAATAAGGGACCTTTTATTGTTAGTATGCACAACAGATCACGATCCTAATGAGCAGCTGTGAAGCTGCTCAGACCCTCCCTACCTACCTTACTACCTCTCACGTAGCTGCAAAGCACTGTAGAAACGCTGTCAGCTGCTGAAAAGCACACAAAAGATAAGAGGAGGTCTCCTGGAACATTTTCAACAGTAAGTAAAAACGCCTCTCTTTAATCCATCGTAAATTTGAATACAGCAGAGGCCCGGCTGAGTAGCTATATACTGCTTGAATACGGAGCTGTTGTGGTGGCCATACTGTTTGTTCAGCACGTCACTGCATTTATTTAAGCTTTAGTTAAATAATAAACTTGGTTTCCAGATAACAACCTCTAAGCAGTTGCTGAGCAGCCCCTGGAGGCCTTGCCTTCAGGGAGCAGATGCCAGGAAGAAAGGAATGGGTACCCAGGAGATCCCCCGTATGCTCCGCTTAGCAGGATTCTGGCCTCTGGAGCTAATCCCGATCTTTTGATGACTGCAGGAACATTGTTCTTAGCACTTACGCAAGCACAACTAACCCCAGTGTCCTTTGGAAACATTTCTACGGTATCCTCTTCCCCTCACCCCGCAAAGACAAAATAATTCACAGCAAGCTAGAAACCTATTAGCCCTGCTCGCTGGGACCAACACCTCCGCTTTAACCCTCCATGCCTATTTTAAAGGATGGCTCCTGCTCCAGTTCATCGCAGCACTGGGTGCCGAGCATCCCAGTTGCCTGCACAACCCTCACTCCCCGTTCCACGAACGGGATGTAGACGGGCAAAGAAGGAGACCTCCCTGCTCCGAGTGGGACACTCAAACCTGGGCAGCAGAGCCACGATCCAAGCCACGGACACCAAACACCTCCGGAGCCGGAGCCGGCCCCGGCCGCGTCCTGCCCCGAAGTTAAGCTGAGCCCAGAGCCGGACGCGGCGCCAGCCCTGCCGCCGGCGCGGCCGTTACCGCGGGGCGCCTGGCGCGGCCGTTGCGCGGCCGTTAAACGCGGGGCGCCCGGCGCGGCTGTTTGAGCCGTCGCCTTGGCAACGCG
>VWPW01024912.1:70729-83402 GCA_013389825.1 Crypturellus undulatus
ACCCGCTCACCTCGCGGCGCCGTCACGGACAACCCGCCGCGCCGGCTGCGCGGCTCCGTCTGCCCGGGAGCAGCGCAGCGGAGCGGAGCGGCCCGTCCCTCCCCTTCCAGCCCCGCTCCGCCCAGCGGCACCCGCGGAGCCCCCGCAGAGGCCGCGCGGCACCTGCCGGAGGAGAAGGAGGAGCCGCGGGGCCGGCGCGGGCTGCGGAGCCCGCAATGAGGCCAGGAGAGACGTGAGAGTCCCCACGGGACCGGCACTTAGGATTTTAAAGCACCTGCCCGCTTTAAGGGCTCTTGGGACTGGGATGTGGATTTCACCCCCGCCCCCGCCTCCCCCCCCAAAAAAAATCATCTCCTTGCGAGAGGGCAGAGGGAGAGCTCTGAGGTGAAACTGCTGCATAGGGGCATGCGGCAAATCTGGATCTTCTAGATGCTGCCTTGGGCCAGGCGCCCTGTCAGCAGCCTCAGCAGTGAAGCTGCTAACGGCCACGCAGGGCTGCTCCTGGAGCCCGGCCTTGGCCCCCTGGGTCTCATGGGCAGGAGGTGCGTTGAGCTTCAGCCCAAAGCTCCAAAGCCAAAATTAAATCAAAAAGAAATTCAGTGATTATGAAGCCAATCAGGGTGCTGAGCAGCTCCAGGCATTACTTTACAGTGTGGGAGGAGGTACCATCTTCTTTAGAGCAGCTCTGGTTTCGAGTCTGTGTTCCCTCACTGGACCTCTCATGGAGCGTGTGAGGAGCGGGCGGCTGGCAGGAACGCACCTCACCTCATTCAGAGGCCTCACGGGGCTTCCCCCAGCTGCCAGGGTCAGGGAAACGCTAGAGAAAGGCAAGAACATCCCCGTCATGTTTGCAATGCTTGGGAACATAATCCAAGCTCCAAAGCTGTCCTAAGTCTGTGACCAAGCAAGAAAAGAAGCTGGTGACCATCCTGGAGGTACTTAGAACATGAAGAAAGACTTACACATTTGACATGGTTTCTGGAGCTCAGGCAGTACAGGTGTATTTTTGTGTCCCACCTTTGATGAAGTTATGAGTTACAACTGTACAATCTTTATGGTCAAACTGGTACTGGACAGAACTTCACAGCAGAAGAGGAGCTGTCATTCAGTGAAAAATATTGGGAAGAGGATCCTGTAGCAGGTATAATACCCCATCTTGTCAAAAAATCGAAAAACTCAGAATAATACTGAGTTTTCTGTGAAAGTCTCTCTTCTGGAAATCTATAATGAACAACTTTTTGATTTGCTGAATCTGACTTCTAATGCTGAAAAAGGACTGCAGATGTTCCATGATCCATGAAATGAGAGAGATGTAAATTATAAAGGTTTGAAAGAAATAACTGTACATACCAAAAACTAAGTCTGTCAGATGTTGGAAAGTAGTACAGAAGAAAGAACTACTACTGCTACTTATATTACTGAATAGTCCTCTTATTCCCACTCTACTTTTGGGATGAAAGAAACGACAATAGATGGGTAAGAGCATATAAAATTGGGAATCTAAACCTAGTTTATGTTGCTGGAAGTGAAAATATTGGTCAGTGTAGGACAGTAGAAAAAAAACCTCTTCTGAAGTTGGAAATACCAGCTGGTTTGCTCTGACTCCAGGAAGAATTATTACTGCTCTTGTGTAAAGATGCAGAGGATCTAAACTCACAAGAACCCTTCAAGGCTCTTCAAGAAGCCAAACAAAAACAGCAATAATTGCCATAGTTTCTAGTGTATCTATAAATCTTGAAACATTGAGTACACCAGAGTATATCTACAGAGCAAAAAACATAATGAACAAACCTGAAGTTAACCAGAAGCTGACAAAAAAGAACTCTTACTAAGAATATGCTGAAGAGATTGAGCATCTGAGCTGAGATCCTGCTGCTGTATGATAAGAAAATGGTCTCTGTATTTCCCTTGAAAATTAATGAAGCCCCTAATGGAAAGCTGACAGCTGAGGAAGAACAAAGTGCAGAGTATATTGACATAATCAGTGCCATGAAAATTGAAAAGAATCACTAAACCACTCACAATTAATAATAATAATAAAAAAGAACCTGAACAATATAAAGCAGATCTGCAAAACCAGAAGAAAGAAATGGAAGAAACACAGAAAGATCTGCAAGAAATCAGGGTCATCTGGCTGAGGTTCATATATGCTTTCAGTTTTGGAAAACACTGAAGAAAATCTTCATAGCTTAGCCAGGAAGTTGCTTAGTGCTATTAATACAAAAGATTTATCTGGTCTTCATGTGAAACTGGATCATATGAAGGCTATTCATCTACACGACACTATCATCCAAATATATCTGCAGAAGAAACAAATGTTCTGTTCAACAAAAGCCAAGATTCAGTCAGCAAGAACTATTTGAATGCAAGAATAGCTGTTACCATCTTTATACAGATTTTACAGGTGACCTCCTCTCCCCCAGTTCTTTGGCAGGTAATACCCTTGCATCAGCATCTTTTACCTCTGTTAAAGAACTGGAACCTGAAGTTTCTTACATGTCTTAAAAATACTGCAACACGAGGCTGTCATTTCATGGGTATAGCTGAGGTGCTGAGGTTGCTTGAGGACCATACATCTGGAATGGGAAGAGCATTAAATAGCTTTATACTAGTGATGGAAATTTGTCCTCGAGCTAAACTGTCAGGTTCAGAATAATATGAGAAAATATTCTGCTGCAGCTGATGAGACAGGGAGCCATAAAAAGAAAATGCATAATTCCTTTGGAGATCTCTGTCTCACTCTGAAAATATTACAAGAAGAAATAGCCAGTAGTTTTGCTCCGCTTCAGATTGATTTTAGGAATTTAAAAGAAGTGGAAATGGCGAGGCTTGCAAGAGGAATAACTGAATTAATGTCTTTGCTGGAAAGACAGAACGACCTGATCGCTCAGGAAACTTGGAAGAATTTAGCTGGTGTATTGGCAAAAAAAATGGAAGTTTGAAGACCACCATGACTGCTATGCAAGAAAAGGTGCACCTGAAAGCTACAGACCTAATCAACAGTACAATTTCTAACCGCAACAAATTTATCGTGTCTCTTAATTTTTCTCCAAATCTAAGCTGGTGGAAAAAAAAAAAAAAGAGATGCTAAAGGAATCCACTACCAGTGGATCAGCGGCCACGATCAGTGCCATTCTCGGCAGTCTCAAAATGCATCTCAGGATACTCAATGTGAACACGTAACTGCTGAGATACTCAGCTTTACTGATCAGCAGCTGTCTTCCTCAGCAATGAGAAACAACTGCAGTTCTTACAAAAGGAAGGAGAAGGATTTTGCTTGAGGTGTTTCTTTTGCATTGTGTATCTCATTTTACATTAAGTTGCGTAGATGTGGTTCAGCTCTGCCACAGCCTCTGAGTAGTCGGTCCTTTAGACTACTGTCCAATAACACAAAAACTCGTTCATGTCCAAAGATACTAAACATATTTCAGGCACTAAAATGAGCTAAATGATGATTTTAAAAGCTTTGGAAGTTGCTCATGAGAGCTATGAACCAACAGCCTATACTGACCTTAAAGAAAGAAAATGTCATGTTGTTAACAGTCATGTTCAGCCTCTTCACATTCACACTGTCATTTAGAGGCCTTGCATGAATGGCCATGCTAAAAAAAGAATCTGCTCATCGATTTCCAGTGTGTGAACACTAAAAGCCCATCAATAAGTAAGAACTTATTCGAAGAGTGGAATTGTGTTCTAGTTATTGGAAGCTGGTGGACAGACAACAAGCAGTTCTGTATGACAGGAAACAGAATGGATTTATTTATTAGATATCCTCTGAAGAATAAGAGTGAATTGCAGTCTGTGGCATTTACCAAGTTCATGACGAAAAAATATATTTAAGATATCCTTAAGATTATAGAGATATAATTGCTTATATTGCTACATATATACTCCTTTAGGTATTTTTCATAAGTCTGACTTCAGAGACTGGCATCAGTGCAGATGGAGATTGGCATCTCTATCATTACAACATATGGCAGCTTCCCTGCTGCCAAAACATGGCCATGTTTCAGCCGCAGGGTACAGCTGAGTTGAACTTAAAACTGAGACTGTTTTCAAACACATACAGAATTTTATTTTTCTGACAGCATAATGGAAGAATAAATTCCATTCCAAATGCCATCTCTGTGCTCTTACGGGAAGCTCTGCAGACACTGCAGTCCTTGGTTATTGATCAGACACTGCAGTCATCAGTTATTGGTAGTAGAAAGAAAAAAGAAGCTCCTTTGAGCTTTCTGGTAACATGTAAGTGCTAAACAGTCACTGTCTCAGGCCATACCTCACTCAGCTAACCTTACTGAAAACTTTTCAGTTCAGATCCCAGCATAGATCCATGCAAGATTCTGAATCTTACAGTGATTTATGGTGAATTTCCCACATAACTACAAGTTACTGCAGTCTCTGCTCTTGTGCAATCAATGATTCGATAAACCTTTTCTTCTCAGAGACCTTTTCTTCTCTTTTCTTGACAACTTATCCACACTTAGCACATTATTTTCTTCCTAGAATTTGTTTCCTTGCTTGCAAAGGTTAACTTCCTGTAAGTGGTATCTTGATATTCCAAAAATTAGCCAGAAAAATCCTAGTTATATTTGGTTACTATCACTATCTTGAGTAAAATCATAAAAATACTGAACACCACACCAAGTTCTGAGCAGTTTACTCAGCAGAACACTTCCCATATTACACTGCAGCATCACAGGGATATAAAGCGATTAAACAGAAAAATAGTCCACCATAAAAAACTATGAAAAATGACTATGGGCAATCCTCTTCCTCCAAACTCATAACTAGACTTAGAAGAAAACACAGAAGCACATGGGTGGAGTGAAACAGGTGCCTCAGTTTTGCTTATTGGGTGGAGCAGACAACATGAGTTATCTGCTGAAAAGCAGCTCAGTGGCCAAAAGTGAAACGGATTAGGTTATTCTCTGGAGTAGCTATATAAATAGCAGTGCTAACTATAATATCAGAGTTATTTAGATTCCTGCTTTGACCTGGTTCTTTCATTTAGAACAGATGAGATGACAGTCTTTATAGGAAAAATGAAGCCTCCAGATGGATAAGGTCCCATTTTGAACCTTGCAGTGCCTTTTCTGCGACATGGTATTCTGAATACAGTTCTGGATGCAGCATTTAACATTCACATAAAAGAGGCTTAAATAAAAGTTGGGAGTCAGGCAACTATAAAAAGTTTGCTGAACAACCCTTGTAACACTGTTGACAGGTAAGTTATTGGATACTGAAGAGTAAAAATTCTTTTATTCCTCCTTCTCCCTTTCCTAGTTTCTCCCTACTCCCAAAGAAAAACATACCAAATTCAATGAGATGCTGCTTTAAGGAAATCATTCTCAATTTCTGAACTGCTGTAATCCAAATAGCCTGGCATGCTAACTGTGACACTCCACAGCTTTTACTCTTGTGAAGTAGGAGGTGTTTCCAACACAAACAAGTGTATCCTGCTGCTAGTACTTAGAAGCTGTCGCTGTTGCACATAGCACGTGGTTGCTGCAAGAGCAGACACAGTCCTGCCACGACCCATCTACACTGCATGGGATCAGGCTAGTTTCCAATCACAGGAGACACTGACTGCCAGAGTTTACACAAAAAGCGCCCCTTTTCTGGTGCTAACACATTTGCTTTGCTCGTGATTTCCAGTTCTGTCGCCTAAAAACTGATGTCACCTGTAACTAATTCTCTGGGATTCAGGCGCTGCAGAGGCTCTGGATGTGTCTCCCAGGAACATATCAGAAAGAGCTCACTCTAGAGAGATCAGAGGTTCCCACCAGCAAGTGCCACTAGGCTGGGATATAAAAGATGAGTGACGGTGGCACAATGAAGAGCAATTATTTAGACATTAAAAAGAAGGCTGCATTTTGCAGGGAACGCTGCATTTCTAGTGCAGAGAGCACACCTCAGAGGAGGGCAGCCTCATGTTTCATGGAAACTCTTCATAGGCAATGATAAGAGAAGCTCCCTAATTTTGCCACCAAAGTCTTGAAACTCCTCAGCCACTTTCTGAATCATTATTGGATTTAATGGTACATTTGTTAAACTGCTTGTGAAGTAGACGTCTATGAAATTATGCAGCAAGTGAATACTGGATTTCAGGGTCACCATTCTGGACATACCTACACTCCAGCATGTCACCTATTCAAATCTCTAAAGACTTTCTTGCGCTTTCATAGCTGTGCCTGTGTTTGTCACCATGCAAAAAGTGCACAGAAGTATCTTCTTACCTCTAGGGTTTTGTAAAATTGAACCAACAGAAATGGCAAGGACCACAAGAGCAGAATAACCTAAGTCTTTATCAGAATAACCTAAAGTGGCAAACATAGCTTGTACCGTCATGATCCCGCTTGCTACTGTTTAGGCTTTTACGTTATTAGGAAAGGACTGAAAATACAACCTGACTAGGATACAGGCAAGTCTGAGTCCTGATTCTAATTTAAAATGTTTTGATAGGGTTGCAGAAAAATGACAGTAATTTAGCATGACGGCTGGTAAATGACACGGGTAGCATCACAGTAACTGTTGTGCTGTTAAGTCTTCAGTTTTTAGGCCAACTGAAATTGTGCTGAATCACAAGTACGGTTGGACTATATGATCTCCAGAGGTCCCTCTGACTTCAACCATTCTGTGATGCTGTATGATTCTGCATATGCTCCCCAGCTACTGGAAGCATCTGCATGTGCTGCAGTGACAGCAGAGGGCCAGCATGGAACACAGTTACTGTATGAAACATCTGACTTGGTACANTGTGCTGCAGTGACGGCAGAGGGCCAGATGTTTCGTACAGCATACTGTATGAAACATCTGACTTGGTACAGCAGGGCTAGAGCTGACAAGAGGCCCTCCTCTCCAGAACAGCAACAAAAGCAGATGACTGTGTGCGCATGTCCATACACATGGATGTGTGCACTTTTCTGCTGGGGGTCTGGAACTGCAAGAACGGGAACCATCTTCCGTTTCCTGACAGGTTCAGAAAAACGGGGCTGGGCGTGTATTGCTTGGAGGGAACAGTGCACAAACAAGCAGATCTCTTTCCAAAAAGTAGCATGGTAACTTAGCCCCATAATTTCAATTTATACATTGCACTATAAAAAAAAAGTCATTTATGCCACAGAAAGAGGGAACACATCTGAAAAGCCATCTCGGTAAGTCTACTTTCATAAAGTACATTAAAGCTGGAAGTTTAAAACTTAATCTTGTGTTAAAATCAGTAACAATGGACTTTTAGTACATAGAGGTAGTCCCTCTAAATCATTTGGCAACTCTTTCATGGAATATTTTAATATCCTCTTGAGCAACCTGCTACTTGTGTATTTAGAAACCATTATATATAATTACTAAATTCGTTCAGAATGCAGCTGTATCCCACAGACTTTTCCCAGATTTTTGATGCTGTGGAAAGAGACAGAAAAAACTCTACCTTCACTAATGACTTCCAGTTGGACTGAAATACTAGTAGTCATGTGTTGGCATCATTGAAACCTCTTCTTCTTTCTCTAGTGTATTTTCTACCAACACAAGCATTACTATTTCCCTGAGCACTTATATATACATATTATGAATGAAAATGAAAAGGCTCAGAAGTGGTAATGGAGCTCTACTGGAAAACCTGTTATCATATTAGAGAGTAATTCATTTTTTGCATTGCTATACATGAAGTATGATAGATAGGAATAATATAAAATTCAGCAAAAATAATAAAGCATTATTTGTCTTAATTATATGCTCCTCTGGGGACTAATACTCCAGACATAATTTACGAACATGAATGAGTGATGTTGCACTAGCTGCAGACCAAATCCTATGCAGCGGGCCTCGTGGCTATCAGAACAAGCATTTTTCTGCAATATGTTGCAGTAATGAATATTGTTTCACTCCCAAGTCAAATACAGCATCACCTTTTATGGCAAATGAAGCAAGTGAAGAATAAATCTATTTTCCTATGAATCAGCAACATGAATCAGCCTGTGTAGTCTTGAACAGTGCTTCTAATGACAGCTTACAGAAAGTGCTTCAGAGTAAGACGCAAAAGAAAGACAGAAACAGACAAAAAAACTATAGTACATATCAGTAGAGATGAGAGTCTTCCTTCTGGGGAGTTTTCTTTCTGACTCTCATTGGACTAAACACAAACCTCGAGAATCTTTGTTCCATTTCAAATGTAGATTTTTGTCTGTAGTCTTAGATTCTTTCTGCCATTATGTTTCGTTCCTAGTTACTTTGTCCTGTTTAACTGTTGCTGAAGTTAATATGAGTTTTTAATATTAGCTTTTACAAGTTTATGGTCAGCCCCAAAACAGTCATTGTTTAAAATATGGAGAAAAATGAATATAATCACAAAGCTAAACAGAAATTTTTGCTTGAATCAGCTAGTCTTGACTATCCCAAAACTTTGCAAAACATCCCAGTGCCAGGTAGACTGTAGCTACTCTAGATCCTGAAATTAGACATGCATAGAACATGCAGTCAAAGGAGTCTAAGTCAAAGGCATTGGCTAATTGAGATTACAAGCACCAGCTAGGAAAATTACTAAGGATGATGTCAGTTGTACTAGACCATAGTCAATCAGGGAAAATGCGATAGCGAAATGCGACAACCCAAAATGAATGTCCCAATGAACCAGGTGTGGGCCTGTAAATATGTGCTTGCTGCACTCTTCTGAAACGTCATCCCAGGGAAGGACTGACAGAAACTCGTACTCTACATAAAGCAGTGCGGCCACTGAGCCTTGAAAAGATGCAAGTGTTTAGCAGTGCTCTGGGCATAGCTTGGAAGGAGGCAAAAGTCTTTGTGTACTTGTAGATACTTCTGGAGGCGACGGAAGATGGATCAGGTGAAACTCAGTAACACAAAGCACAGAACAACCAGAAATCACTTACAGCAAACAGTGATCTCAACATCCATCGGGTTTTTTTTTTGAGTGCATCTTCCCAAAGCCAAGGGACCAGCATTGTTTCCTGGGTCGTAATTAATTCTTGCTAATGCTGTGTTCTCCGGCTCTCTTTTCCTGCAGATGAGATAGGGAACAAATGGATCAATGCTCTCATTGTATCTAATGGAAAGCCAGTAATCAAGAAGGAGAGTTGAGGTCCCTTGATCCTAATTATACAGGAATTTGCTTGGCAGTATCACCACAGATTGCCATAATTTATGACCAATCGGGAAAATAAATGAGAGAAGAGAAAAACAGTATCAGTGGTAGAAAGCATGGATAAAATCAAATATTAAACTATGTCACTACAGTGTGATTCACATTTTTCTCTGCCTTAAGCTTTGTAACTATTCTAGACCATGAATCATATAGTAAATTTAATGTACCTCTTCTCAAATATTGTCAAATCCAGCATCCTTTATTAAAAAAGATTATTATTTCCCTGAAATTACCTGCCCATCTAGACTAATAGTCTTATTTCCACTTTTTTCTGAGCAGAAAGTGGGGAAACCGTGGTAGCATCTCACAACTACTAAGTTAAACTGCTCCCTTCCGTAAGGGAATTTGCAATAGATTAGTCAGCCTTTTTTGATGCTGGTTAACTACCAATACTAATTTTGGACTTATTTTCTATTCAGATAGGGAATTAATCAAGAATGAAAAACATACATACAAAACTCCACAACATAAAATCAGAACTGGCACGGAAGAATGAAAGGAAGTCTTAAGAAAGTTTGCAAATGTATTTTTTTCTCCAGGTGTGCAACAATTTAAGAAAATTCTCCCTTGAAGGTGAGAAAGGATTAAAAGGCTATCCGATGTGGCAGATTATGGCACGTATATATGGTGCCAGATCCAGTATATTTTTTCAGTATTTCAGGTTCCTGATTCAAGAAAAATGCATTTACAATGGAGTAAAAGCTGAATACACAGTTTCTAACACTTTGAGGAACTGTACATTCACTAAAAAAAAAATACACTTGCAGACATGTGAAAGAGAAAAGGTTCCCCAGCTCTTGAGTACTGTTACTTACCATCAATATAGCTACTTTGATAAAATGCTGAATGGTCAAAGAATTTTTTAAAATCCCTATTCTTTTGCCTGTGACAATCAAATTGGACTTCTAATACTTTGTTATACATAAAAAGAACAGCATTGTGCCATCCTCAGTGACAGGAAGCGACAGGCAGAGAATGACATCACTTCTTATTTTTAAACGACTGCCTTCTGCTGAATTTATTTTGCTGTCAGTAAATATTACAGCAGTGTTAGTCACATTCAGCCTCTGCAGATACACAATCTCTGTGATGAGTTTGATCCTAGAAGCCAGCAATTCTTAGCTCTGGGAAGGGAGCATCTTTATTTCCAGATTGGGTAGCAATGGCTTGCAGCCCCTCTCAGAAGACTAAGAACGTGGCTTAGAAAAACGCCACAGGGCACATCAAGGGTTGCGACCATGCAGCAAAGGCATCCGTGTGAATCTTACCATTGCTTTTACCATAACAATACTGCTTAGGCTAAGCATAACAAAAACACCAACCCTCCTGAACTTCCAGAACATACATAACTGACCACTGATATTTAATCAGATATCCCACCAGGCAGATGCAAGACAAAAATCTTACAGCAGCTTCGATGTTGCTATTATTAGAACATATCCAATGCCTAAAAATAGGATCACTTTGGTTAGAGGCTGAGTTTATAAACAGAAAGCAATATTTGAAGAGATGTTTCCATCCTTCTTCTACACGCAGTGAGAGTCTTCCAAGCGTGAATATGAAATTATCCCTTCAGGACACACGCGGATGGCAGAGATGAAGCACAGATCATGCTTATGCTGCCCTGTTCTCACCGCCTTGGTGGATTTATCTGTTTTCCTCACCCACATGCTTTGTCTTTTTAATTCCCCTTAGGCAAAACCTGTTATTCATTATGCAGTATTGAAGCACACTGTAGTCTTAATAACTACCACATCATCCTTGTTATTGCTAATAATAACACTGCTACTAACACTAATAGACATCCAAGTTTCCTTGTGCACAGCAGTAACAAAACTACCTGAATACAAGGACAAAAAATGTGCGTTTTCCTCCTAGAAAAGCATCTCAAGAGACACTGCATCTCTTCACTATCCTTTGTAACACTCACTCTCTTAGCCACTTGATCAAGACAACCACTAAAATGCATGAACAGAGTTTGCAAACAAGATATAGACAAAACCACAAGGCAATAATGTATTGGTCAAACAAGGCAGTAATATGGTTCCCTCCCTCGCCAGGGTACTCACCCAGCCTGTGTGCACCAGGCAGTTACCAGTAAAGTGGAGAAGGCTCGGCCCCTGATGCCTATCAGAGCACTGATGTGCTGCTGACTCCTTTCTTCTCTCACGAATTTTGTATCTTTTCACACTTATGCTCTTACCTCTAGTCTGCAAATTTGACCTTATTCTATATGGCTCAAGACTAAATACTTTCTTGCAGCTTTTTTCACTGTTTATCCTTTTTCTCAGAGGTCAGAGCCAAGGTTATTCATCTGGGCTGCATCTCTTATCAGATACAGCTAGACAGAAAGGTTACAAGATCACATGTGAATAAGGGAGGGTAGCCCACAAACTCTGAACAATGCAAAGGAACTGCTCTCTGAACTGTGAGGTAGGGTGCATGTTTTATCTGCCTAGAAAATTAATTTTCTGTCACTGAATAAAGCAATTATGTGCCTATAAAGAAACACTGTACATATTAATGACAATAATATGACATCCCTAAACAATATCCTTCCATATTATTATTCAAGCAAAAAAAAAAAAGAAAAAGCAAAAAAGCATGGTAAGGCATTGTAACTTGGCATTCTAGTTGATAACTGTGTATTTGGAGGTTAGAATGTGAAAAGAGGATGGCAGCTAATGTTTTATGCATTGAATGATCCTCACTCTTGCCGCTAAGGCCTTTTAATAAGTCTTTAGATGCTGGGGAGAAGGACACATTGGCCTGATGGAGATTTTCACTTGCACTGCTTTCTCCTAAAGTTTCTCCGGTGATGTGCACAAGCAGTAACCCTGCTTTTAACTCAAGAAGTGACATATCTCAAAACCATCTAGAAAACAGCGGTGCCCACGTCCTGTATCGAAACGCTGAGCGCACCGCAGCGGCTGCGCGGAAACCCTAGACCAGCGCTGCCACCTTGAGGAAATTCCCAACTTTGCCCCAACAGAAACCACGCGGCGCCGCTTCCCCTCGGGCTGAACGGTCACGCTACGCTTGGGTGACGAGCATATTAAATAATAATAATAGTCGAGCATATTAAATAATAAAAGGCATTACACCAGAGCGGTCGTGTTCATAGATGCTTAAAACTTCCCCCGAGCAGACGTACAGGCGCTGTAAGGCACGTGTGGTTACTGCGCGAGACCATTAATACTGCACTCTCATCCACAAGTAGATTCTGGTGGGGAAAAAAGTAAGAATTTCCAAAACAGCCCTAACGCGCCTCCATTCCTGCAACAGCGGGAGAACACCTTTTCCCACAAGAGTAAAGGAAGTTTTGAGAGCACGACTACAGCAACGTGCGCAGGCAGCACCTAAGGAAGGGGCCACAAGCCCGCACTGAGGGAGAGTTTGGGAGGTTTAACAGCCGCTATGAGGCAGCAACCGCCGCCGTCCGCCATCTTGCGGCCCCCACGCCGCACGTGCCGCGCCCCGCCCCGACGGCGGCGCGTGCGCATGCGCGGC
>VWPW01024912.1:83661-112967 GCA_013389825.1 Crypturellus undulatus
CGCGGTCGCATTGCGCGTGGATGCCCGGCGCGGGCGGGAGCGAGGCCCGCGGCAGCGGGTGACATTGAGAGCGGCGCGGGCGCGCGCGCGGCACGCCGGGAAGGCGCGGCGGTTGCCGGGGCGGTTGCTAGGGGCGACCGTGGCCGTTGGGCAGTTGGCTGCGCGTTTCTGTGTAGCCGTTGGGACCGTTTTCTCATCGGCTTTCTCGTCGCTAACGGCGGCTCCTGCCCGCGCTTGCGTTTAGGTTACTCAGAAATACAGGAGGAAATCTCCAGAAAGGACGACAGGCTCCTCGCTTTGCTAAAGGACGTTTATGTTGAGTCTCGAGATCCCCCTGCACAGGTGAGTCTGGCTGTAGGAGCGAGCATTCAATTTGTGGTCCTCAAACTCAATGCAAATTTTACCTAGGGGGCAGACTTTTCAAGGGAAATACTCTATCAGTGCCTAAAAACTATTGCATTTTTATAGATAAAGCTGTTGCTTTAATTGCTCTCATATATTTCAGTAGCAGTGGCTGTGTTTGACCCTAAGTGGTCTTGAAGATATGACAGGTTCAGGTAGTGCAACCTTTTAAATGCTTACATATGGTTTTTTCTTTCTAACCTCACAGTGTCTTTTTTAAATTTTATTTATTTTTCACCAAAGTTAGCACTTCTCTTTCCTCAAAGACAGAAGAGCAATCAGCCAGTCTTTTGGAAAAGCGCACAAGATTTTGCCAAAGATCTCTAAAAGTCTTGGTAGAAGTAAGGAGACTGAGACAAACCCAAAAGCGTAAATGTGGTAGAGGATGAAGACATTAGCATCAGTTAAAGTACTCTGCCAAAGCGTTTATATCGTGCTACACAGAGCCCTTTTCTTCTGTGGCTGAGGTTGAGCTGTAGTGAAGTTTTTGTGTATAACTTCTGGGACTGTTTTTAGATCAGTTTCCTAGTCACTAATGGCTGCGGTCTTATATGGAAGGCAAGGCAAACCCCTTCCATAGGCTGGGATTCAGTCTCCTCGATTACACTTAGTTTTGCTATATCTTGTGGGTTTTTTTTTACCTGCTCTGTTACTGGACTATTTATTCCAGCTTCTTCATGTGGTAATAAAAGTTATATGATTATCTAGCAATAAAATTCTTAGCTCTCTCTGATTTACTACTTCTCTAGTACCTTCCACTCAAGATTAAAAGCATCTTTAATATAAATGGATTTCTGCAGTTTCTCCCTGAAGTGTATCCAAGTAATCTCTATCCATTATTTTCATAAATGAGATTAAGACTGTAACCTTGAAGTGCTAAAGATTTCAATACCTTTGGTCTGATTTCAATATCTTTTAATGCTTCCATTTGTCAGGCTGCTAAGAGAGATTTGAGGAAAAGCCAAAAGCAGAATAGATCCCCTAGTGTTTCACTAAGTTGTTAGGAAAAGTATGATAAAAGTGTCAGCACTGGGACTTACTCGCAAAACTTAATTCCACATCTTATGCCTTTCTTTCCGGTCACTACTCTGAATGCCTGTGTGTGTATGTCTACATTCCAACAAACACGTAGGTGTTAAATAAAAACACATTCTTTCAGTCTTGAACTAGCAAGGTATATTAAGGTTTGTCACCTTAATATCTATTTTAGGATTACTTAGGTAAGGGTGAAATTAGTAACATATTATCAAATGTTGTTGTTAATTTAGAAACAGTATGGGTGCTGGAGAATCTTCTTGGCTTATGGGTTAATATGGATGGCTGATCTGTGGCAAAACCTATGAAAACTTTAAAATTAGTGCTCCCTTAGTTTAAAGTTTTTCACTGCATCTTTTCTGCAGTGACATTCACTGGTAAAGTCCTATGAAAGGCAATATAGGGAAGGCAGAGACACTTTGACAAATACTTGGAAAAGCAAATATGAAAGGATTTTAGACAATAGATATTGGATGTCTGAGCACTGGGAATCATGGTAATCAAGCTGTATATGGGGCTGCAAAGTAGTTTTATTTTGGTCTAACAAAGCTCATGGATGTAAATATGAAAGAAAGAGAAAGAGAGAGAATATATGAAAGGGCTGCTATTGGTACCAGAAGAAAAATAACAATTTGCAGCATGATGCCCCCACCATGAATCAGTACGGAGTGTTATATCATCTGTATTTATGTTGAAGTACCAAAATCCACAGTGTGACCTGTGTAGAGCTGTTTAGTATGTACAATACCTAGTGTTTAATGGATGCTTGGCTTTCACAAATCCAGGTAGAGATTTGAATGTATGTAGAATGGCTGTGCAATAGCTGACTGTAACTTTGGTGGTATCAAGAAGTGCAGCAGATAAAGCATCTTTTCTTTAATGCAGTGAAAATGGAGAAAAGTATTTGGGAAAACAACTTGGCTCTTACAGTGTGCAAAGTGAACAGAACTACTGTTAAGCTCTTGTTTTCTTTCCCACAATTAGGTAAAAGATCAAGGTGGTGAATATCTTCCGTGCAAACATGAGGAAAAGAGACTTACAAAACTAGGTCATTTGGAGGCTCTAGATGTTAAGAAGGTTCCCAAAGGCAAAATTTCCATTGTGGAGGCTCTGACACTTCTCAACAATCACAAACTTCATCCTCATATATGGACTGCAGAGAAAATAGCAGAGGAATACAGTCTGGAACTGAAGGAAGTCACCTCTCTCCTGGAATTCTTCATTCCCTTTTCTGTGCAGGAATTTCCTACTGAAAGCAGAAAAGCTATAAAAGCAACATAAAAATAATTACCAAAACCTCATGTGATCTCACTCATGTTTTAACTTTACTCTGAATATATTCGTTATCTGAAAAGAATTACTAATGTCATCCAACAAGGCTGTCGTCTTATGCCAGTAGGATACATTTGGGCAATTCCATTCTGACTTCCACCAAACACAATGATTATTGGAGGCAGTTTGTAAACCAGAATATATTTTGTGTCATAATCAGAGAATCATGTGGCACTACTGTCACATGCAAGTTCACTTAAAATATGTCAGTTCTAGTCAGATATGTCTCTAAGATGGGTAGCTTTTCTTAACAGAGAGATTTCCTGGTCTTCAGCCAAAGCAGTGTTCTGTGTGTACCAGCTCTGAATTTTTGTGTCATGGTCCATATTGAAGGTCTAGCTGTCAAGATATATCTGTAACAATATTATATATTTCCTCTGTATGAAAAATGGAATAGTATTTATAATTTGCAAATAATGATGGAGAGACTCATAAAAATTCAGTTCTATCAAAAACTTAAAGGACTTCTTGCCATTCATCTTCACTCTATGATGCTAAAACAGGAATGGCTGATGGTAGCTGGTGTAGTTTTAATGTCTGTACTTCCTCAGATGCTGTTTGTCAGTCTGTGATTTGTAAAGAACAAATGGATCTTGCTGCATTTGAGTCTCTTGCAGCTGTATCTCAGCTATAGTAGTATCTGTCACCTACAGTACAGGCTCATGTCAAAATTAACAGGTTCTAATAATTAGATCCAGGAATAGATGTGTAAATTGCTACCTGTCTTGTTATAACAGCCCTGTTTTTCTTGTGGAGGTCTTGTCTGCTTTACCCAAGTGCGAACTTGGATCAGCTCATATTCAGTAAAGGTAAGTTGTGAACACATTACAACACTGAAATTTAACACTGTTCTTTCCTATTAAAGGATGTTACAAGCTGTGAAGGGGTTAATAACCTTTTGGATACTTCAGCTACTCAGGTGTGCCTAAGTAAGGAAGGAGTTTTGCACTGATGATTAAAAAAATACTGTGGTGAAAATTGATTCAGCTAAAATAGACAAAGGGGACAGAAAAACGTGTCAATTTATATTTGGAAATGAGTTATGATTGAGTTTTTGGTTTTGTTTTCTGTGTTTTGTGAGATGTTGATGTTCCTGATAGACTTCACTTAAGCCAACTGCCTTAAAAGGGAAAAAGTCAGTACCAGGCCTACAATGTAACTGGCCTTTAAGAACTTTTCTGTCAGCCTGTAGCATCCAGATTGAATTAAATGTGCTATGTGAACACTACCAACCTTGTTATTTTAGAGCACAGTACAGAACCCCTTCTCTGACGCAGATGGAACAAGGTATTTATGGTATAGTCTAACACTGTACGGTTTGTTTCTGACTGCGTTAGTGAAAGATGACATAGCCATCCAAGTGCACTGTGTAAAATCTCTAATTCCTGCAGATGTGGATGGATGGTGGGCGACAGGCTTGTCACTGTTCCTCTGAGTCTTACAGGGGACAGAGCTGGTTTCTGACACTACTGCATATTGCCTCAGAGCTGTGTGTTGCATAAAAGATTTTTCCAGAAACTATTCTGGTTTATAGACCATTATTCTGGTTGCAGTAAGCACTTGTATGCTTGCCTGCTTGACCTAGCGTGGTACTGAAGGTAATGCTCACAAAGAGCAGCTGTGGATTGCGTTTGGTAGAGACGTGTGTATTTTTGGAAGCTCTGTGATTACCTTCTTTAAAAATGAATTTGGATAATTTGGTGAAATTAAAATCTTGCTTTACAATTTGCCTGCAGTAGAGAACTTCCCATGCCTTTTGGCCAGCTCAGTAGGCAGTTTGGCTCCTTTTGTCTCTCTGTGTGAACTATCTTGGTCTGGGTCTAAAACCTACTGTGCTCCTGCGTTTCAGACAGAAGGACCCTGGAGACATAATAAACTCTTATTTTTTCCTCATGCTGTTCAGTTGGCACATGCTCTTGGTCATTTGAAGCTCATCAGCATACCTTCAGGCCAAAATTATTACAAATTACCAAGATTATTACAAAGCTCCTCCTGTTTGGGGAGGGCAGGATCTCATGTTCAGGATATGTAGTCTCTGGTGGGGAAGCAAGCAGATCCTGCACTAGAGAGGTGGTCCGGAGATCTATTCCCTGGAAGAAGGTGGCCTGGCAGGTTCCTCAGGAACAAGGGAGCTTCTTCAGCACTGGGTGTTCAATACAGGAAAACCTGAGAGAACCTAGAGCACTGGCAGGCCCTGCGGGTCACTGCCCCAGGCAGCAGGAGGAAGGTTTTGCTGGTGGTACTGGGTGAGGTAAAATCAGTGTCTTTTATGTCCAAGCTATTTCATAGTCCCGATATTTGCTTTTCAGATTTCGTCTCTCGTGCCTGGCCAAGTAGGAAGGCACTAGGCTCATGGGCACATTTTAGCCTTCTAACAGTAATCCTGCTGTATTACTTAGGAAGGAAAAATGAAGGATAACGGGGAAGATTGGATTCCTCAGACATCTCCTTTCTTGCGTAGAAGCAGAAAGTGCACAGAGGCTGGTAGGAGTGTAGCCCTTGGGCTCCTTCACAGGGGATGAGGGAGGTCATTTTGTGATCAGAGGAATTCATAGCTCTGAAGAAACTTTGTAGAGGCATCCGCATGTGTGAGCTGGGCTGCCTGACCCACGGGAGGAGGTACCCAGCACAACAGAGGAGCTGTGAATGGTCCCGTTAAAAGACGGACTTGCTCTTGTGAGGGGCTGCTGTAGCTGGAAGCACGAACATAAAGCAGCAGTGGCAGCACTGGGCAGTGGGGAGCTATGGGTACGTGCGAGGGGCTCTGGGAAGAGGAAACAGCAGGGGCAGCTTGTGTGCAGTGGGAACGAAAAGCACCTTGTAGCAGGGCGGGCAGCAAGTGAGAGGCAAAGGTGGGATCTTCAGAGCATTTTATCTGAAACTGACATGTGTTATGGTATTAACTGCATAGGGTTTTTTTGTTGTTGTTGTTTTGCTCAGAAAAATAAACACAGTGTGATTTGTTATTCAATCAGTTTTGACTGTGTCCAGCCAGATATTGGGTATTAATGTTTAAACACTAATATTAACTAATGACTGATCTCTGTAAGTCTCAATGACTGGAGCTGGGCTCCAGATCATAAGGTTAGTTACGTGCAATATGTTGAATGCACATCTCATTCCGTTGGCTTCTGCCTTATTTTCTTGTGTTTGCTGCACTGCACTGTAGCCTAAGGAATCTTGCAGGCTTGACAAACGGGTCTTTCCCATTAAAGTGGTGTAGGGGCCTCAAATTCCTGCAAGCTGAGGAGGAAACGGACTGTTAGGCACAGGTCTAGCTGAGCTGTCTCTATGGCCATAAAAGCTGGAAAAACTGGATGTTGCTTTTAGTGGCATAACCCTTCCTGTTGAATCACAGAATGGTTGAGGTTGGAAGGGAACTCGGAGTCATCTAGTCTACCCCCTGCTCCAGCAGGGACACCCAGAGTACGGGGCACAGGGTGGCATCCAGGCGGGTTTGGAAGATCTCCAGAGAAGGAGACTCCACAGCCTCTCTGGGCAGCCTGTGCCAGGGCTCTGGCACTCTCACAGGAAAGAAGTTCTTCCTGACATGGAGGTGGAACTTCCTGTGTTTCCACTTGCACCCATTACCCCTTGTCCTGTCACCAGCCGTCACTAAGGAGAGTTTGTCCCCATCCTCCCTACATTCACCCGTCAGATATTTGTACATATTGATCAAATCTCCTCTCAGTCTTCTCTTCTCCAGGCTAAACTGGCCCAGCTCGCTTAGTCTTTCCTCATACGATAGTTGAGCACAAGGGGAACTTGGGTGCCGCGCTCAGCACAGCGAGTTTCCTCCCTGGCCCCGGCCGCGTCCCTCTCGGTGAGGCCGAGTTGCGGAGGCTGCAGCACCAGGAGCACCACGGAGGCTGTCACGGCTGCTCCACGCCGCTTCTCAGCACACCGGCCCTCGCCACTCTCAGGCACTGGCAGGCCTCCTCTTTGATTTGGGCAGGACAAAACATACTCTAAAATGTATTTATGTATTTATTTTTAGTGTTGTGGTGATGACATTCATGTAAAATATTTTGTTAAAATGCCTAAGATGCCTTTTCTGACTCCATGACTTGTCAAATAATTGAGAAATCTCCTTTTTTCTCTCCCTTGATCCATCCCGAAATGCCAAGACTTCACAAACAAAAGAGTTTTTTTTTAATTTCATCCTAGTTAATACCATTTCCATCCTTGCTTAAATCTGATCCACCCACTTCCTCTGCTAGTTTGGTGCTGAGTGCCATCTGTCAGCTTTCTGGCCAAGTTTTATAGCTCTTTGTGGATGAGACTGATTTACCGTATACCTAAAGCTACTGTGAAACCGGGATAAATAGAAAGTTAAGTGCATTGAATAGCAATGAATCAAAGCAAAGTAGGTTATTGAAGACATCTTTAGGAAGAAATAGTGCCACTCTCTTGGCTTTGCTTCCCTACAGAGGAAGAAAATGGGAATAAATTTCATATTGCATTCTGCCTCTCTCAATTAGCTGTCACCAGTTAAAGATTTCCTGTGTGGGAGCAAATTCACAGTAGCCACCATATAACAAAGATAAATTCTGTCCTTTCACTTCAGCAGATGCAGTGCTTCAGGATTTAACTCTCAGGATATAGCTTTTATATTGTAAAATTCTCATTAATGTGGGAATTTGAGAAATGCAGCCATCCTTCCTTCTTGTTACTTTTTATAGACTGATCAACATTTAATCTCTGGTTCCTCTCTCTTTTGAGAGAAATCTACTATTTTGTAGATCTTTGAAAGAAAATTACTTGACTTGTAAGTTCATAATTGTGATTAAAAGCTGAAAAGCTGAAGAGATACTACTGAAAGCCTTTTTTGTTGTTGTTTCGAGAACAACAATTTGCAATGTACGTGTAAGGAAAAAACATAGCTTTACTGGCAGAGGCCTCTAGGAAACCCTTGCTGGACTTTTATGACTTAAAATTTGTGTTTTCTGCAATACAGTTGCTTTGGAACTTGAAAGAATTCTGCCTTTGCTACAACGTTGTGCTCTAGCATATAACAATTTTGCCAAAATGTACAATTAGTTCTCAGCTGAAAGCAAAAGCTTGAAAATATATAGGACTGTGTGTGAACCATGCTGCTCAAATCCTCTTGGGTCTGCTGCAACCCAAAAGAAGTGGAAGGTAACTTGAATCTGAACTAGCTTCACTCGGTGCTGGTTTCACATTACTTCCATGATAAGGAAAAGTGATTACTTGGAGGATGGAGCCCAGTATTCATTCCAAATGGCCAACCTGTTTCTATGGCTGCATAGTATCTAAAAACCCAGTTGAAACTGTGGTTTGAGGATGAGAAAGCAGCTTATCCATTGCATCCTTTTTTTCAACAGATCCGCTAGAGAGAAATGGAGCTCCGGGCTACATAGAAAATACAGGAAGGTTTTTGAGGGCTTGAATAATGGTGTAAAATACTCCTCTCCCCAAATGAAAACAGAAAAAAAAAACTTCCAGGTCCATGTCCTCTTACCAAAACTATGCCCCAGTTGCCTCTAGTGTTTTTTGTTGATGATGCCTAGCAAAGCTTGTAAGTGCCCAAAGATTTATGAGAACATCATCAGTCTCATGGGAAGATTCGGGGAACCTGTGTGCACTGTGAGAGAAACTGACTTACCAATATGCACCTAAATGTGAAATATGAAAACAAGAATAATATTTGTTTTGGTTACATGCTGCAAGGTCACTTCACCCCACTTTTACTCAGAAAAATCATCACACAAAACATTGACTAATTTATCACTATGGTTTTCTCTGTGGATTGCCATTAGAAATAATATTGTCTTTTTTTTTTCTTTTTTCCCTGCTGCTAGCAGTGAAATATGAATAAAAAGTTTAAAGATAAAACATAATGAAATTATGTTGTTTGCTTGTGTATGCTTTTCCCTACATGTACCTTTCTTGCTATGATACAACTTTATTTCTAATTCACAGAAACTACTTTATACTTCGATTACGAAAGTGCAGATCATTAGCCACACCTGTAATTTCTGTAGTGATTTTTAGAGCTTGCCCAGTAGTCTATTAAGGTTGTACAAAGACAACTGCAGTGCAGGAGTAAGTACTAGGTTCTTACCAATGTGCAGGAGCTGGATGACAGCTACACTAGGGGCCTGGCAACCTCCGGGGAAGTGGAGCGTAGTCGGACATCTGGCTATTTGGGATCGAAGGGCTGAGGAGTAGGAAACAGCCTTTGTGAAAAGAATAGTGAAAAGACCTGAGTATTTCAGCTGGGAAAGAGGTGAATCAGTTACCGCATGAAAACACTGGCTGTGGAACTGGGTAGTGCTGGGTGCCACTTAAAATTCTTCTGGAATTCTATGAACTTAAATTTGAAGGGAATAACTTAGCTTGTGCTGCTGAGCTTCCTATGCTTCCAAGTTTGGTGAGTCTGTAACTTCCCTGGACAACCCGTTCCAGTGCTCAGCCATCCTCACGGGAAAAGCTGTTTCCTTCTGTCCAGGCAAAATATCTATCCCGTGCTGCACACTGTGGCCATTGCGCCTTGTCCTTTTGCTGTATCCTCTGAGAAGAGGAACTGAGTCTTTTCTATAACCACCCAAATCTGTCTCAGCGTGACCAGAACCTTAAAAATCGGGGGAAAGAAGCTTAACTCTGTCCCTCTGTGCTCTGCTACTTTGCTAGAACGTCATTCATTCTCCTCGTGTTCCCACTCCCAGCCAACTCTGTCATCTCATCTATGAGGAGTGAAGAGAAAATGTACAAAAATATAGCTTAAAAGACAAAAGAGTCATTCAGCAGCAGCACTCAAACATGCAATTTAGGGATTAATCCCACAGTTGTAATACCATCATTCTTCCTCCCACCTTGCTTGTTTTCTCTATATATCCTTTATATGAGGAAAAGCATTTGTCTCTCAAAGGCACCAGCCGTAGTTCTGAATGTGAGAACAGGAAAACAAGTGAAAAGTGAAAACCCAAACTAAACTTCCTCGTGTTTTTTGTTTTACAGTTTTACCAGTAGAAATAAGGTTTCCTTATTTTAATTAAGGAACAAAACTGTAGAAAAGCTGTATGCAAACTCACAACAGTTCCTTTGCCCCCTAGAAAATTTAACTATAGAGAAATTGCTAGTACTAAGGTTACAGGACTCACCTAAAGTTTAGGTTAGCAGTAGAAGAAAGCAGAAAACCTCTGACCTGCCCCATGAGGACTGCAGAATGGCTGCAGGATGCAGTGAGAAAAGGTGCGCGCTGGCTCCGCGCAGGTGCAGGCTGGCACCATGGCTGCCATCGACACGGACAACGCAAAGAGCGGGAGGGCAAGGGAACAGCACAGATCTTTAGGGCTTGACTTCCGTGAATTTCTCTCTCTCAAAAAAAAAAAGAAAACAGATTAACTTAAGCTTCTGGTGTTCACCTTTTTGTTTGAGTGATGACAAATGCTGAAGTACTCTCCTATGAAAGTGTGAGATGGCACCCGGAGAAGACATGCGCAGGAAAAGGCACGGTCATGCTGCAGTCATGCACCACTGACCTGACCACACGAGAAATCTTTAAGAGTAGCAATGATCTTAGGTTCAATTAGTCCCAACACCTTAGATACTCCTTTTTAACATTCTGCTTTAAGTATTATGCTATGTTACAAAATCTCTGAAATTGCACATTGCAACTTAGTAAATAAGTGGACTTCAAAAACAGGAAAAAGTTATGTTGCTTATAGCTAAATGTGATTTATTTCTGCACAAGGTAAAAGGCGTACACATATGTGCACGCACACATACAACCTGTTATCATTCTAGTGTAATACTTCGGGTTTTGGGCTATGAAACCTTGCTCCAAGTCCTAGGCTTTCCTATGGAAAGTCCTATGGATATTCCTTTTACCCTTTCTTCCAGTTTCCCAAGATTATTGCTCCCTCAGCTGCTGTGTCAAATGCTGGTTCTGTTGGGTGGGCCGGCTGGATCCCAGGTAAGCAGAAAGGCATTTCAGCTGGCTGTGCAGTTGAGAACATCCGCATGCAAGCTGGACGTCTTTTTGTTTTCATGTGTATCCCTGCCAGCTAGAAAGCAACAATACTTTTCTTCTTTTTCACTCATTATTATAAACAAATTGGACTCTTATCCAGATTTGCCACACAGGGTAGATAGATATCAAAGATTTATATTGTATTACTCAGTGTTTAGAAAATATTTAATGTCACTATAGAGTACAATTTGCTTTATTTCCATTCTCATGCCAACATGATTTGTATGGCAGCCAATGTATGCCAGTTAGAGAGGTTCCCTAATTAATTTTTTGTCAATATGTTGCCTTAACATGACTTAAAATGTGCAGCTTAGTGTATTAAAACTGCTTCTACTTTCCATTGTATACCAGGTAGTAATTTGTTTTTAATAGCATATGTTTACAACAATCTTTAGACACATGTTCCAATAAAAATGAACATCCAACATGTTGGCTCAGGATGAGTCATACTTCACAACAGCTCAACAGGGAAGGAGATTAGAGTTGTGTATTCATTTGAAGTAACGGCCATGAAAATAAATTGTTTTCTTTCGTGTGATCTATATTTTGTGCTGTGTATTCCACAGTAAACATGAAAGTCCTGAGCCTGGCCATATGTACAGCATGTGGCAAGGTAGCTTCAATGAAAGGTTGAGCTCTTCTAAAACTTGCTTAATTAGGTTTTGTTGCTAAGCACAAAGCCTACTCTCTATGCGTTTTTATCACTCACGAATTAGGCACCAGCATATGCCATCCTAGTTACCATGGTTTCCATTCAGTCACGCTGCCCTCTCGGAAAAGAAACAAGTTGAGTTTTATATTCATGTATCTTAAAAACAGAACTGCAAATTGAATATTTATGGACAGATGATAGTGATTCTGTTGCCAGAATGAGCGACGCGCTTTCCCAGGCCTACAAACTTCTCTCACCCTGAAGAAATTTCAGGATGAACTTTGTCACAGAGATCCCTCTTGTCTGAAAGAGCCGAGGGCACGGGGAGAGCCTTGCGAAAACAGCGGGCTACGACACAGCGTGAAAGTCGGGGCTCGCACGTTGCCACGGCCGGACCTGGGCAAGCGGCGAGGAGGCCCCAGGAGGTGCTGAGGACCCGAGGGGTGCAGCAAGGCTCCTCCTCTGGGAGCAGTCACTGCTCGTGCAGCCCCAAGAGGGCAGCTGAGTCCTTCTGACTGCAGCGTCGCCCGCGCTGTGGCGATCACCGAGATCGGCACCTGCTGATTAACGGTGCCTCTGAACAGCGGCAGTGAGCGAACGCGACGGCCCGTTCTCTGACAAGGCCCCTGGTCCAGCCGCATTCCAGTCAGCCAAGGTCAGCGTGATGCTTTCCTAGGAAAATCTACAGCAATATACTTCGAGTGAAACAAAGCACCGGCAAAGAACAAAATGTGAAAGAGATTAATGTGATGAGAAGAGTAGACAATATACTCTTTTTTTTTTTTTCTAAGTATTCGCCTCCTTTCTTGAAGCACAGGAGTCCTCAGAATATGATGAACAAAGCCGGTATAAGTTAGTCCTCAGCAAATTAAATGCAGAATGACATACAAAGTACATCTACTGAAACCACCGAGAATGAACTAATTAGCAGTACAAAAGCTCATTTCAGTAGCCTTCAGAGTAGTTTCACAATTACTAAACAAGCCTGCTCATGATTTTCAGACCCATCACCATTTCCAACTTCTTGCACCTTTTCTGAGCCATCGCTCCACCTGCATACACAATTCATTTGGTGAGAATTTGCAACGATAAGTTGCAACAAAGTGTAAAATGAAGAATAATTCTGCGGAAAGAGGCACCTCTAAATAGCCCAAATCCATTGCTTTGTTTCCCCTATATCTTTTAAGCATAATAGAAAGTTTTTTTTTTCTTCCCAACAAAGCCAAAAGAGTCCTGCAGATGTTACACAGGCAGATTTATTTGTTATTTGTTACTATTGTAAAATACAAGACGAGGATCTGGTTTCACTTGTCACTAGAAAGACATTCGCTACATGAAATGTCCCTTTTTAATCCTGCTTCTATAACAGATTATAGCTGTGGTAAATCTGCAGTAAATACCCATTGGAAAATATTGACAAGTTAATTGGGCTCATAACTGTGAGGGCAATGAGACATTTCTGCAACTGTTTAGATCAGCTTTGCCAGGTCTATGTCTGTTGCAAGGGCTACACATTTAATTCTGCACAGAACACGCGGAGAATAAATTGACTTGCAGGTTTGAGGACTGAATTATAGTGCAGGAGGATAATTACCATAGCAGAACACCTACCTAGAAACAAAAATCTTTTGTAAGGCACAAACACTTGGAACGCAATTACAATGAAAATTAATGTTGAGTATCCAATAAATATAAAATGTGAATATTGAATAAAAATAGTGACACCATTTTGAGCCATGATCTTATGAGAATTTCTATCCTCTGCAGAGTTGAAGAAGGGCAGTATTTAAACACACTTCCAAAATGTGTTGAGGTGATGCTGATCACTAAACATCCATCTATCTCCAAGACCAGTGAAAAACTATGGAGTTACTTGCATCTGCTTTCTGTACAATCCACACAGACGCAGTAGGTGAATGAAATGCAAGTGGTCCAGAAGGTCTGCTTCAGTTGTTAGTAATTATATATAATTTAGAGCCATTAAAAGCTAAGACAAATGTTGAGTTTTGGATTGACAGAACAGAGCTGTTTCAGGTAACTTGCACAGAATGTTGCCAGTTTTGTGTTCAGGTAAATACCTATGAATTGGCTCACTTCTGCGCAGTCAGCATTATTTCTCAGATATGATAATCCCGTAGGTGGTTTAAACTACTAGCAATAGTGTAGTGTTCTGAGGAGAATCTAAACAATAGTTCAAATCTATCTAGGTAAAATAAATCCAGCAAGTGATATGATCAAATATTGAGATATACTCAATATATGTTTCCCTGTTCATTAGGGCTTCAGCAAAGGGAATGCACTGAGAAAAAAAGAAATAAATTCTGGAGTCATACAATCTCTATGAGATTTGCTGCAGTCTTCTTGGAATGCAGAGTTGAGCCTATAAGACAGTTTAAGTTATTTCTCATCTACAACAAAGGCTAAAAAGAGGTAGGAATGACAATATTATCAGCCCCAAGCATGACACCATCTCAGATTTCACAATACTGCCCTAAGATCAGGGAATCTAAAAAGAAATATGGGGTTCACAGGGTTTGTCTTATTTGGTATACGATTGCTGAGCCTTTGCCACACACTTTTAATGTTTTCTCTACAATCATAAGGCTCTGAAACTTTCATTAAGAAAGAAGGAAACAAAGCTTTCTCCTACAGCAGTCCTGAAGGAGCTAAAACTTTTTCTTGTTTAGCTGATGTTTACTTCCTCATCACTATTCCTAAATAATGACTTTCAGTGATATTCTGAGTTCTTTATTTTTATTTTTTATACTCAGTAGTCTTAGATGTGGCCACTGTGTTCATCTATTGTGACCTAAAATATAACGTAATGCTCTTCTAAATTTGTTCTCTCTTGAAACAGAAAACAGCCTTAAAGGGGGAAAAAAAATCACACCCATTATTTTCTGTATTGATCAAATAATTTCAAGTGAGAGACAATCCTTTACAGTCTTTTGAGAATTATCACAGTGGTTTTCTTCAGCATTCAGGTCTCAGCATTTTTTCTAGAATGACCTTATTTATCGTAAGTTTTCAATCATTTATTGCCTCTTCTTACACCACTGCTTATTCGACCAAAGACCAGTTGTGTTCCCCATGTAGATACTCAACAGACTGTGGTCTAGTAATACCATAAACCAGAAGGCTATGTTACATTATTGATCCCAAAAGATTTCATATAGCTTTTCTTCTTCCAGTTAATCACTGATCAGATCTTGCTTCTTGCTTCTTGCACTGTGTTTCTGTATAACTCTGTAACTCACATAATACCAGTCTAAGAACTGTTGCTGTGAAGGATAGAAAACACCTCCAGAGCAACTACTGTCAGGAAAATAACAGGCCTCGTCAAAATGCAACATATTCCAAATAAGATGTTCAAAATAGCTCTAACAAGAATCCTACCCTATTCATTCTTTTGAGGATAAACACCCTGGGGGCCACAGAAGTTGTTTTGTTTTTGTACCCTGCTGACTGTTTTGAGACCTGCTATATCTCTTAAGTGCACTGATGTTATCACATCAAGCTGTGAGTAAAACACTTTCTATTAAGATTGGGACTAACACTACGATATAATGAATCTTTTCCATTTCTAGCTTCTGCATGTGTCCCTGTAGGCTGAAACTTTAAAATGAGCAGGCTAAATGGCAAACAAGCTCTGAAGAGCACACAGCTACTGTTGTGCAGTGTCAGCCCTACAAGCCATTCCTTTTGCTTTTTTTTAATATACAATTAAATTGTGGAACTCATAGCCATGAAATGTTATGGAGGTCAAAAGTATAAGTGGATTAAAAAAGAACTTAAAAAAATAATGAAGTGAAAGACCATCTGTAACTGCCATCCCCAAACATCTGCGTGTAACATCATGTCGAAAGAACATCTGATTTAGGAAGTCCTTAAGCAGGCACTGCCTGCTGGAAGCTGGACAGCATCATTTGGTTCTATCTGGTTTCCTGGTTCTTACTGTTTCTGGGACGTCTGCTGCTGGGCACTGTTAAGAAGAGTCCCGCGAGCTAAAAGGACCTCCGGCCTAAGTCATTATGGCTGCTTTTGTATCCCAGTGAAGCTTAGGATGGTGGAGCCACACGGCCTGATCACAAGCCCGGGGGCTTTCATTGCCATGATGTCAAATACCCTTAACCAGCACTCGAGTGCGCGCAAGGACTGGCACTCTGGTGCAGAGATGACCAAACGGGTCAAGAAGAAAGAGGCCACAGGACAGCAACGACAGCAGTTTTTGAGCTAGACTCTCAAGTTCATAACTTCTGTTCCTTTTTTTATTATTTTTTGCCATGTATTAGGCCGTAGGAAAATATCCCGGCACGTGTAAATCTGGAACCCAAATATCCTCTGGAAATACTGCAAGCCCNGAGCTAGACCCTCAAGTTCACAACTTCTGTTCCTTTTTTTATTATTATTTTTTGCCATGTACTAGGTCGTAGGAAAATATCCCGGCACGTGTAAATCTGGAACCCAAATATCCTCTGGAAATACTGCAAGCCCCGCACCTTGGTGGTGCTTGCGGTGCGGCGCTGCTGACTCGGATGGCGGTGGAAGGCACCGGCTGCGCGGACAGAGCCACAGTGCCGTGTCTGATAATCGCCAAGGAAGCAGGCAAAACGGCAGTGGGTGGATGCAGCTCTCCTTCCTTCCCGAGGCTGTTTCACCTCTGCGGCCCAGCCTGTGGCAGGGCCCCGGCCGCCCTCCCGCTCCGCTGCGCTAAGTCAGCTGCCTTACTAGAACTGCTGCTTAGTGCGTTCTGAGCTCCTCTTGGCTGACTCTTTGCAGAAGCAAATCAGAACAGCGTGCACAAGCCGCCGCGAGCTCAGCTCGGGTAACGGTACCCTCCAGCGAGGCGCAGTCATCTTCAACTCCAGCAGAGCCTGTCACAAAAGTTATTTAAGACTGCTTGGCAGCTCCGCAAGATCTCACTCCCCGCACAGGAAAGGCGTAGCAGACTGCGATGTGGATTTTCTCCCTTTATTCCCTAAAATACAGCAGGCACTATGTGCTTGCATAGGCAGCAGGTTGCTCAGACTGCAAATTTCCTTCTACCTTGTAGCTCACGCAAGAAAGAGTGTGCAGGCCGTGAGCAGCCCTGTGATTAAACTGGCAGAGCTGGAAATCAGATGTCGTCTTTGTGCAGTAAAGAGTTCATCCCACTGTGACTACTGAAGAGCTGCTCCAGAATCAGACTCTTCCACTGATTAGAAAGGTTCTAAATTTCAAGCCTGAATTTATTCCTAGCTCTTCTCCCTCCTGGGTGATTATCACCTCACTGCCTGCGTAGTTATAGGCATCAGTCATATTATTAGAAAGGAATTTATATAGAGCAATTAGGAGAATTATATTTCAGTAAATATTATATGAAACTGCAAGGATGGATTTATTTTTTGCAAGCTTGGGTGTTAAAATATTTTCATGAAACATTTTTTCTGTAACCTCCTCCTCCCTGCATAAAACGTACAGAGCTGACAGCAGCTATGTCTGTTTGAAGACAAGAAGGGAGAGGAATATACTGATCTACAGCAAAACGCTGATTCTTCTACCGTGTTTACCCTTACTAGCACGGAGGGGTTTCAAAGGGACATAGAGCTTGCAAATTAAGAAACGTTGTTTCCCTCCTCCAGTAGTCCTCATTCCCAAGAGTAGCATAGTGTTCAAATTATTCATTTTTAAATGGGTGTTTTACTTATTCCTTGTATATTTTACCAAAACAATGCAAAAAGCAAAGAAAAAGCAAAAAACAACAACAAAAAAAACCACAAACAAAAAAACCAATCCCTCCGCCCAAAAAAACAGCAAGCAGCATCATCTTTTATTTGCTTGGGGATCTGATTTAAAATGACTGAATTTTTAAAGTATGAGAAAGGAAGCACTGAAGAATGTTACAAAAGTACAGCACATTGCCTGCTCGCGTGATTGCCTGTACAGGTACCCTGCTAAAATCCATTATTGTTTCATGTGGATACTTAGCAGAGAAGCACCAATGTGCCAAGCAAAATGTAAGAGAGATACTTGAATAGAGACCACAGGGATTCTCCTTTCTCCTAAAGTATTAACACAGGTGAAGACAAGAAAAGCAAAAGAGCTTTCCCCATATGCTTGTTCACAGATAACGAGGAAAGATGGCTTGGTGACAGAGGCATTGTACTGGGATTCAAAGGTCTAGGCTAATCTTTCACTTCTTTTACAGACTTTCTGTCTGAGCTGCTGAAAGCCATTTTATCCTTTTTGCCTCCTACCTAGATCCAAACTCTACTTCAAGATGTTCAGATCAGGAGATGCATCGTATATGGGCTGTGTGCCAACAGACAGGCACACAAAGGACACTCTCATTGGTCCCAGTGCTCTCATGCAGCCTCTGGTAACTACAGCAAAAAATAAAAACAGAATCAAACCAACTGCTCACTAATAGCATTCATGCATTTAAAAATGTTAGAGATGAAATTAAAAAAAAAAAAAAGAAAGCATTAAAGATCTGTGAAATGACAATGATGTTTTTTAGGAGTAGAAATTCCCCTCTTGTTTCATGCTGAGTTGAGATCACGAGACACAAAGAAAGAGTGGCCTCAGGTGCCACTGCAAAGGTAATCTTCATTTACCTCCTCTCTGTTGTCCTCATTCCTAGGTTTTGCATCTACTGCATTTTTACCTCCTCCACTCCATACCAAAGACAGTTTATTTGATCTTACTTAAATAAGAATTCCACTTGCCTCAAAATAGAGCTGGAACACTGTTGGAACATGGGGACACGATTCATTGGGAACAACAAATTGCAAACATAATCATACACAAGATTAGGAGAAAGCTCCTGTATGGGTTAATATCACCTCTAAAAATTAACAGCAATCAGTTGGCTAAATTAGCTTGGCTTTCTCTGAAGCACACAGCACTGTCACACTGCACTGCCACATCTAAGCATCAGATCCAACTCAGGAAAAAAAGGTGTTGGGCAACATCAAAAAGGGTAGTGAAACGACAACATTTTGCCATTACCTGCAGCACTAGTAAACTTCCATGCTGAATGTTTCATACAACTCTGGTCTTGATATCTAGAAGGACACAGTAGAGTTAGAAAAGACACAGAGAAAACAACTGAGACGAATATAGAGATGGAGCAACCGCACCAGACTAAAAGGACATGACTCTGCACCCAGGAAAGGAGAGCTGTGCCAGAGGTGTTCAAGGTTTATAAAATCATTCAGGTGGATCAAAAGATAAATATGGAGTTGTTTTTCACTTTCTTTCACAGCTAGGGTCACTTGGTGAAATCAGTAAAACTGAAATAAAAGGAAAGCATTATTTACACAGTAACTAGTGTGCTAGTTCTGCTGCTGAAGGAGGGTGTGGAGGCAGATACCAACAGTAGGTTCAAAACAGAGTAAGACAAGTTCACATAAAGCAGGTCCAAAAATGGATCATAAAGGGACCAGGCAAAGATGTAGCTTCCTAAAAGCGTGGAAGCCTTTCTTAAAAAAAAAAAAAAAAAAGTCTTACAAAACATGGTCAAACTTGTGTGTCCTCCATAAATAGTTTCTCCTACTTCTGCTCTTTCTATTCTGTTTAGGTCTTTTCTGTTTAGGTACACATCAGCAAAACCTTTATGTCCTCCCTGGGAGGGAAAGTGCTAAATGAAAAGAAAATGAGGAGGAAGAACTATTTATGACAGAAAACAAATAAAAGAGGAGAGGATCAAAAATACAGTTTCCTTGGAGGAGAACACGGAACAGACAAACCCTGCCACCACCCACCGCTACCTGACTGCAACCAAGGAGCTGGTGGATGCTGACCAGTGATGCCCTGGCTGGAGATGTGGGAAGGTAGAATCAAAACCCCGGCCATCAGCATTCGCCCTCAAGCTTCCCGCTCCTGGTGACCTGAGTAACCCACTCAGCAGGGACTGCAAGAGGTTGACAAGGACTTGAGACTCGGAAAGGTCTTGAATAAGAAGAATATAAATAAAAAGCTGAAGGGAAAAGTCCATTCAGAACTTCAGTAAGAGGTTCTGGAGGAGATGGAAGACAGACCACAGCCTGGCTCATAGATGTTCACTCAAAGCACCTGATGCATCCGGGCTCTTTTGCCACTGTTGGAGAAAGAAGGGGATGGAAAGACCATCGCTCCCACCCCCTAGGATGTTTACTATGTCATAAATGTTCTCCGACATCTCCTTGCTGCCTGAGGGTTAAAGTCGCTATTAAATTACTAATATTAATCTAAAACAAGGCATAGTTAGGACAAAGGCAACCTAAAAGGAAAATGTGCTAGCTGCAATTTCCTAGGCATCATGTTTTTAAGAGACAATTGGAAATTATGTAAAATACCACAGCAAGATTTTTATATTCTTATTAAATCCACTGAACACAGAACCTTGTTTTAAATTTACTGTTCTTTGCCAGTTACTTAACAATTTATAATAAAGGGTTCCACTACAGATGTTTCCCATCTTTCAATGATAAGTGACTTTTTAGCTGTTCTTTTTATTTAATTTGAGGGTAATGAGAAGTATTTGTCATTCCATTTTATTATAAAGCTCATTTCTTCATAACTAGGTAAATGGGGCTCTGCCTTTGATTCTGCATAACAACAGTTTAGATTTTTTATGCAATACATTTATGTTGTCTGTCTTGATTTTTAGCCTTTGTTAAATATAAAAAAAATCTGCTGAATAAATGACAAAAAAATGCTGCACAGAATTAGCTTTTTGAATACCACACTAGTCACATCAAAATAGAAAGATGCCTTTGCTGCATGTAATCACAAAATTATTTCAACTTTTCGCACGAACATCCTGTTCTTTCATTTCTGATTTGCGCGAATTGTTATGTTCTTCTGTGTAATTGGAATGATTTTCCTGCTTCCTAAAGTGCAGTATTTAGGGGTTATCTGATATTTACAGTTAAAATTTTTCACAAAAACGCCAGGATTTATGTACTTCTCAACTGCAACTGAGGACACCTGCAGAGATATTGCACTTTCTTTAAGGTGACTTTAACGGAAATAATAAAGGGAAAATTAAATGCAACACTGAAGCTGATGATGGAAGCTTTCGATAAAGATACTGTATACTGGTATCATATTCAAGGTATAAGTATATTATTCTGACTTGAAATGGTCTCTATTCCCTCTTCTGTCCCATTCCACATGGAAAATGTACTCGAATATTTTTTTCTAAACCTATGAAATCATTTGTTACATACATATTAACTCATTATGCTCTACCAGTGCCAAGGGAATCCTGCAGCTCTATTGCTGTCTCCTGGTTCTGTTTGTTTTCCCCACTTAGGAAATAGAGAATTATTGGTACCAGGCAAATACAAGGTGGAGATAGTTGTGAAAATTGTTTCCATCATGCCTTTGACATGCCACCAGCCACCATTTTCCACTTGCTAACAACCTTACTATGATACCAGGTTGTCTCTCTGATTTATTCTGCGGTGGATGTTTAAGAGCCCGAGACACTGAATATGCGCAGCCAGACTGTGGCTACGTATTTGACAGCAGCACTGTTTCCATAGGGGGAAGCAGTTCCCACAGTTCCCAACTTCTCTGGCAGAGAGTGACCTGTGTTGGGAAGCTGGTCCAGCTAAACAATAATCTGTTGAAATTTAAAAGACTTTTGAGCGGCTCAGTCCCTAGAGTTCAGCTCTGTGCAGCATCACAAACACCTACTCAGCAGCAGCAAAGCTGCAGCAAGACCAGGGAAGTTGGAGCCAGCGCGGATTCGGAAAAATGATCCATGCAATCATGGCCTCAATACCTGTGAAAGTCTAAATGAAAGCATTTTACACCCACTTGGCATTCACTTTACAAACTGCAAGACAAGAGAGAATCTGCGGCATTTCATTTTAGGGCAAAGCCATTTACCTAGGTGGAAAGAAGCAGCCCCACTCTGCTCCTTATCCCTCCAGCTTCTTTTGTGTTACACAAACCAAGGAATCTTGGAGGGATGGGAAAAAAGTCCTTTCTGCTAAACCAATTGGCTTAGCCCACAGCTGCTAAGTCCAGCATTGCCGGGCTGCGTGCTGGACAGGGACAGAGTGAGGGGTGGGTGGAGAGCTAAACGTGAGAAGGAAATGCACCTTCACCACTGTGAAGGTACAGACAGGATTGGGAAGAAGGGATTTAATCCTCTAACTTGTTATGGATGGGACGCCACAGCTTGCACGCAAAGGCTATGCTTACAATCCACGCACAATTCGCTGCTGCAAGAGCACACGGGTCAAGGCTCCCTCCTGTTTAACCAGAGCAGGGTGAGAGCCAGTAAACCTTCTCAGCCAAAAACTAACCTGCCTCCTCCTCCTCCGTTGTTTTCCCCACTTCTTACGCAACTTCTTCCCAAAGTTATCAGATGGATCCAATTCAAGGGTGGTATCCGTTCAAGCATCAGCACGAACCCAGAGATACGCCTTGCCTTCCAACCACAGCTCGCACAAGTTATTTAAAATCACCAAGTAAATGAAAAGCCTTTGAGTGCTCAAAGTCATCTTCAATACCCAAAACACAGGGTTGCTCTGGGTTCTTGTTTGCCAACTGTTCTCCAAGAGAACCACTTGGTCAGGACCTGTGTCCAGTTCTGGGCCTCACAGTACAAGAGGGATGTGGAGCTGCTGGAGAGAGTCCAGCGCAGGGCCACGAGGATGATCAGGGGCCTGGAACATCTGCCCTATGAGGAGAGGCTGAGGGAGCTGGGCTTGTTCAGCCTGGAGAAGAGGAGGCTGAGAGGGGACCTGATCTGTGTCTATAAGTGCATCAAGGGAGGCAATGAGGAGGATGGGGCTGGCCTCTTTTCACTGGTGGTCACTGACAGAACCAGAGGAAATGGCCACAAACTGAAGCATAAAAAGTTCCACGGGAACTTAAGGAAGAACTTCTTGACAGTGAGGGTGACAGAGCCCTGGAACAGGCTGCCCAGAGAGGTTGTGGAGTCTCCTTCTCTGGAGATCTTCAAGACCCGCTTGGATGCAGCCCTGTGCCACGTGCTCTAGGTGGCCCTGCGTGTGCAGGGCGGGGTTGGACTAGATGACCTCTAGAGGTCCCTTCCAACCTTAGGCATTCTGTGATTCTATGATTCTACGATCTTCCGGAGCAGCCAGTAAGTAGGAATGCAATCTCTCCAGCCTGCACTGCCCTTTTCCGCTCTGGATTTGGGGGTGCAGGGCAGCCAAACTCTGTCAAGAACGATGGGGTGCTCTGCACCTCCAGAAATTCAAGCCAAGATCACTGCTAGTGATCTGCTGGCATCACACTGGCCCCGTGTTTCAGACATTCAGCTGAGAAAAGAAAACACTTCTTGTCCTCTTCTCTGTTCTGTTCCAAATTCATTGCCAGTACTGGAAATCAGCAATTGTGAAAATGGCTTAAATAGATCACAAAATAGTCTTGACAAAAGACAATTCATGGTGGAGAATTGTACTTAAAATATTTATTTTTAACCAAGAAGTAAAACTGCTGCCAACAGAAAAGGCACAAATGTTAGCAAATTTACAATGGACAGCACACTGCCATGCAGCATGCTCTAATTCTTAACTGATGATGTGAGAAACCAGATCTCCAAATTAAAATCAAGAAAATACTGTTTTTCAAGTTGAAAAAAAAAGTTGCATCCTTTCCTGTTCTTTTTTTCTAACTAAATGCCAAATTCAGCTCTTCGCAAGCATGTGTGAAGTCCAAATGGAGCCAAAAATTGTGTGAATAGTCTGAGCAGAACTTAAACTCAGAATAAATATTAAGCCCCTTTCCCTGGCCATTACATTACTTATTTTAGTATTAGGTACTATTCTACTGTTCTGTGTTCCATGTTTGAAGTGCTAGAAGTGGTATAAGCTTCTCTAAAATTATCCTATGCTTGGAAGCAATAAGAAACACCACTTTATTCAAAAAGGTGAGACTAGAATTTAACGAGGAGCTCGTACAAAAGATTACACATTGCATAGGGGAAGCATATGCAGATGCTTGGAGGGTAAAGGTCCCTTTTCAGTTCTCATCTCTCATTTTTGTCCTGTGCCATGTCAGAACAGAACTTCAAAAAAGGGCTGGAAGCACCCAATCTTAACGTGTGGGCTCGGGGAAAGATAAGGATGTCCATCCTAGGTTAGTTTGCCCAGTTTCTGTTTTTGTCTTTGCAAGGGAAGATAGGAGGCAGATCAGAATTAGGCTGTGGAAAGCAGGGGGGCAAAGCAAGGGCTCACTCTTCCCGAGCCAGGCACAAGTTGTCTGCAGTTCAGGTTCACATTTGTCCTTCAGGAGCAACCAGCACAAACAGAACTTGTGCTCTGGGGTGCCTGGACTCAGGCTGGAGTCCTTGATTGCCGAGATGCACAGGCTGACTAGGAAAATGACCTCCCTTGATCATCCTCCCTGCCAAAAGCTCACCAGCCAAGCAGGCTGCTGAACAAGAAGCTGAACAGGCTGTTGAGGAAACCCATTAATGCCCAACACCCAGGCCAAACTGCTGTCAGCTGTGCAGCCACGGGCAAGTAAATTAAGAAAAGGCAAATGGCAGACTGCAATCTGTACTCAAAAAAAAATAAATAAAAAAGGACAAAGCAAAATAAAGGAGTGCTTGCACAAAGAAGAACAGATAAGCACGTTGTGATGTCTACTGTTTATAGAGGAAAAGCATCCCTGCACACTGGGATATTCTCCCTTCACCAAGCTGTTGTAAAGGTTTATTATGACTTGGAGACATTTTGTGCTTTCTCATCCTGAACAGGGTCTAGAACAACATGTTAGGTCTTGCTACCCTGTATTCCTATTCAAAGCATTTGGAAGGATGGAGTCCCTGAAAACAGAGAGGAACACGGGCATCAGCCTGGGCAGGTACTACTGAAATACTCAAAATGGATAGGTTTATGTCTCTCTCTCTTTTTCCATTCAGTATCATGAGGTCTGGAATAAGACACCACAAATGTCCTTTTCCCCCTCTTTTCCTCTCTGGAAAAAAAAAAAAGGTATAGAATCACACTTAAAACATGGCTGTTGGTAACTCACCACTGTTTTGAACCTAGTGGTGCAACCCAGTGGATGGACAACTGCAGCTGTGAAGGGGTCTACCTCACTTGAAGGAATTTGTATCAACATAACTGAGATGATGACCTGAACCACAAGGTCTCTATCAGATTGGCTTTATTTGGCCCAGAAGAAAGAGTGGGAAAGAGGGACAGAAAGATGGAGAGTAAATGAATGAATGAATGTTCATGTCTGTTGTGGCCTGGGGGAAGACCAGCTAAAATAACCATTTATTATTTTATATCAACTTAGTCACTGGAGGAAGAACAAGCAGTCCTCAGAACAGGATTCATACCTTTTAAAAAGAAAGTGGAGAAGTCAGTGGTGGTTTTGAGCCTGCCCCTACTACAGTCAGCTTAAGAACCAATCATTCAGGCCTGTCAAACTTGAGTCACTTCGAGGCACATAAAAATCTTCAGGAGAAAGGGAAACTGTGGGGCCTCCCAGGAGATGTGGCAGCTCAGTGAATATTCTTTGGGACTGCAATTCTGAAGTTAGAAACAAGCCTAGATGGAGCTGGAATAGGGATAAAATAGGTACTGGATGAAAGATGCAGCTGGAATAGGGATGAAAAGCTACACTGCTTTTATGTTCTGCATGGGAGCATAGGAAGCACTAAAGCTTAGCAGGGGGAGCAGGCAGAGACCAGGGAAAGAAGTTTATAGTTTCTTTACATCCTCTCTCGGAAGCCCATGCATCAATATTTCTCCCCCTCATTCTTGGGTTACACAACAGAACAAAACAAGGATCACATTAAAAAGAATATATTGACTTTTGAAATACTAGACCTAACCTCCTTGCCAAAATCTGACATAACAGAAAGTGCCTAGCATATCAAGTACAAGGAGAGGCCAGTTCTCTTACTGGAGTCTGAATTAAGGGAAACATTATGAAGCTGACTGCCTTCTTAAACTTGGTAAATGGGAAGAAAATACATAGGGTTTTAGATACATAGTATTTGGGTGAGTTTCCAGGTCAAAATAACACTTAGGAGTCCATTCTATGCCACATACATAACTTCCATGAGCTTCAGAATATATTTTGATCTAATGATCGTAATTGTCAGATGCTTCATGCCTGTAGAAGGTTAAATTTTGTCCTACCACTGTTTTTTGCAGGGGTGAGTATGGAGCACTGATGCAGTAGAGTTGGTCTACCCTGCTTCAGAGACAAACAGAAGCAAATGAAGCAGCAAATGCCCTTTGGGGAGAAGGTGAATTTACAGATTTTGATCAACTTTTCTTTTTTGCTGGGAGAAATGAAAGAACCTTCACTGAAATGCCTTCAACAAATACACAAATATTACCAGAGAGACAAAGCAGAAGACGGGAGACACTGTATGCACTGGGACACTTGAAATTACATCATAATAGATCTTACATTTACTTGGCAATGACACAAGTTTTCCTGAAACGCCTTTCCTCTCTTTCACTTGCTCTAAAAATAAAAATAGGATTGAAAACAAAGTATTGAAGCTGTGAGGAAATGACTAGGACTTGCTATTAGCTCCACAGCAAAGGCAGCTCTAGAGCAGCTCACATCTATAGAGAGGTGTGAAAGCGTTTTCATGCTACGCTTCAAACTCAGCTCCAATTCACAGGCCTTCCGCATCAATTCACAGATAAATGTCCTAAATTTTCCTCTCAAAATAGCAGCACATTTTTTTCACCACAATCCTTACTCACTCGGTTGTTCTTCACACACCCCAGTTCACATGGTGTGCTTGCATATACAGCAAGTCTGGACAGAACAAAATACTTGTGTAGCTTCAAGCACATCAGTAACCCACCTAGGCCACACTGCAGTGTTCCCCCTGCTCACTGTTCCACGGTGTTGTGTTTCTTCAAGTCTTCAAATTCATTCTACTACTAGCAAGAAAAAAATGGGCAAAAAAGTGGCCCAGAATTGTAAAGTTTTTATTTTGGGGATACCAAAAAGACACATTTCGAAGCCTTGCTTTTCTCTAGGGTACAGACTTTAGAGGAAGCCTTGAAACTCAAGGCTTGCTACAGGATGTACATTACCTATACCTGATTGCTTAATAAAAAGAGATGCAGATATAAAATCTCTGCATACTTGAATCTTTTGTATCTATTTGCATTATTTTATCAACCATGCTCTACTTTTTTTTTTTAAAAAAAAAAAAGAGTTTTTCTTTTGTTCCCCAGTTCCCTGCCTCAAACATTAATCTTTGGTCTGTTATTTAAGAAAAAAAAAATGTATCAGTAAGGTTGTATTTTAATAAAAAGCAACAGTTATGTTACATTGTTACATCTGATATCCCTTCAAAGAATAATTCTAGCTTTCAAAAAAAACAAAAGGTCTGACCTCTTTCTCTTATATTTTTTACATACTAAGTGATTTAAAAAAATCACTGGTGAACAGAATTAAGTTTCATAAATACAAATAAGACCATCAGAAGAGTCTAAATAGTGTTCAGATTCTTACTTACGGCACTTCCAGGCAACAACTGTTTCAAAAATTCAGACAGTTGCACACAAAGTAAATTAGCATAAGCATCGCATTACTTATTTTATAATAATAACAACTGTGTCATGTAATCACCCCAGTGATGAAGTAATGAGACGCCTGTTCTAGGAAAATGACCAATGTGCCTGGAAAAGGCTAATAAATACTTTAATCAACAAATACTGCCTGCCCTAGGATTGTCTCTGAAATTAATGAGATCTGTCTTCACTGTTATATCAGTCAGGAAGAGACATTCTACCTTCAAAGCCTTGTTTGCACTAGAGACATTACTTAAAACATACCTGTTCTACCTTACCAGATATAGCACGTTTTAGAGCAGTGAAGGGAATTGGCAATCAGCAAATTGTCTATTGTGTTGTCTGAGTCTCTCCCTGCAGAAAAGAAAGAAAAAAATGCCAGTGTTCAGTTTATCATTTTGCTGTTCCACATTGCATCATGGAGAGAAGCCTGCTTATTACTGCTAGTGCAAGGGAGAAAAAAAAGTTTTGGAAAAAAAAATACATTTCACTTTTGCTAATGAAATTTAGCCTCTTTCTGGAACCTGTTTCTGGGGGAGGCAATTCAGAGAATTCTCATTTGTACAACAGAATTTTCTCCTAACTTCTTCCCACATAGAACCCTATTTTTTGGGCCTGTATGACTAAGCTATTCTGCAGTCCTCTCTCAAGAAAACCTTTTTTTATTCCACTCAAGGAACATTTGTAGTAACCATTCCTCTTTGTATTTTCAGCTATTCATTAAAGCTACATGGCTTTCAAGCCACTTCAATGGCTTCAGACTTGTCCTAGTGCAACTATTACAAGGTTAACCATTCTATAATTGGGAATCCAGGTTATTTTTTTTTTTTTTTGTGCAACCAGCCAGATACAAGTATGTACAAATAAACCCCTGCTGTAGTTCATAGTTGTTGCCTCAATGCCAAGTCCAATTTCCCAAAGCACTGCAAACATCAATGGAGAAAAGGTCAAAAGCTATGAAAGGCGTTTGAGAAACACAGAGAACTCCTCTTGCTTCCTTGCTTGGTTGGTTTTGGTAAAACAGATGGCAACCTTCAATATCACCTCCTGCACACAATATGCAACCAGATTATCACTGATTTCTTAAGGGGCTAAAAGCCAGGCAGCTCCCTATGGAGCAATCCCGCGCGCCTGTCCCACAGCAGCCCCGGGACCGTGGGGACCCAGGTCACCAATGCACACACCATGGGCACCCTCCGAGCCCGCTGACGCTCCCCATGCCCGGCGCTCCTCGGCAAGCTCGCCTGAGAAACCAGGGCCTCTCTGCTCTCTAGCTCCTCTATTCAGACAAGTTTCCTAAAACTCCATCCCAAAGTGAGGCAGGAAGAGATATGAAGCACATACCTAAGCCCCGTCCGCACAAATCCATTGCATACAGCTAGGCTGACTGACGACTTAAGTGCCCAGCAGGATTTAGATTCATTGTCGGTGATGAAATTCCACCGTGCATATGGTCTCAAGAGTTGTTAGTCTTTTTTTTTTTATTTTTTAAGCATACACAAGGCGCACGTGCCAGCTGATTCTATGTGATGCTGAGTGCTTCGGTCATGCCCATCTTCTCAGCACAACATCATAGTCTTGAACAATGTAGGGATAAAAAGATGTCAAACACATAATCAGCTCCAAAAAGACACTTGAAGAATATTTAGGAAGTTAATTGCATCTTGATGGCAAATCATTTCTCCTAGATCCTTTTTGCATCCGCTGCTATTTGCAGTTCCTTCCTTTGGCCAAGAAGCAGGCATCACTGGGTTCAACTACTCAAAGCAGCTCTACAGGATAATTTTTAAGGTCTGCGTCGTCACCTCTTCCACGAGATGGAGCATAGCGGCAACACCCGGGATTTCCAAATTGAATCAATACATCAAGATTCCCCCAGAAAAAGCCTTGAAAGACTTTAGCCAACTACATCAAGACAAGTCAGAAGCCGAGTGGGGCAGTTTCTCACTGCCCGGCTATGCTTAACTCACGGGAGGAGCCCACAAGACACCCCAGAAGCCAGCGGGACCCACAGATCTTTCTTTCTCTGTCCAAAGCAAACACGAGCAGCAGATAAAGACCACCTCAGGGCAGTCTGGGTAGGAGAGGCTCTTCCAGACGCAGAGATGGAGGTGTTCAGCAATACAACGGCACACGGGAGTTCTCAAAACCGAACTGCACCCTCCTAGGCCCACGCATGGCCTTGCCGCGACACCTACTTTAGTTATGAAAACAGAACCACCGGCCGGGACCACACCAGGCCGCCCTCTCACCTGAGGTTACCCGAAACCGCTGGCTTTGGCCATCGCTGCGGGGCACCGGGGCCCCGGGCGCCGCCTTAGGGTGCCCCATCCCCGGCTGCGCCGCTCGCGCGGGCAGCCCCGAGGCCCCGCGCCGG